>JAWNOU010000051.1:4225000-4679574 GCA_035045725.1 Drosophila ezoana
GAAAGAGGACAAATCTTTTACTAAGTTTATAACAACATTAGCTTTTTTTGAAAGAAACTAAAAGCTATCAGTAAAGTATGACGTAACAGTAGAAGCCATAAAAATATAAAGAATATATTTATTTACTGATCAAGAATCCAGAGAGAAAAAGGACAAATATAAAATACTATATTACTTTGGGAACAATTTTGTTGTTCTTTAAGAGAAATATTAAAATAATATGTTTGGCAGAATTTCTTTATATACATATATATATCACGTTTTGTTTGTATGTTTAATGACAACTCATGACAAGGAGGTGTTCTGCTTGTAAAAGTCAAGAGATCCTTAACAACCGCGGCAGGAAATGTGTTAATGAATGAGTAAGGCTTTGGGGTATACTTACGTCTGGGTGTGACTATATAAAGAGGTAAAGGAGTGAATGGGCGAGTAACTGGGCGCAGTGCATGTGCGAGTGTTAAATGAATGCAATGAATTATGTATGAATTACTGTGCAAATGTGAGCCATACCGCCCACACAGCTATACCCAAACACATACATACAGTCACACAAAGTCATACACACACTTAATTTCAAACAGGTAACAACAACGAGATGTGCAAATATTTTGGCCGCATTCGCATTTTCAGTGCACACACACCCACTCAGATAGAAGTAATATGTTCTATGTGTGTGCCTGTGTGTGTTTGCGTGTGCAGCCCTTGTGCTTTGTACCTACACATATTAAATATTTAATTATACTCGACTCTGTGTTGGATTCCTTGTAGTTATTCAAATGATTTGCTCATTTCCAATGTTTAATTTATTTGCCATCAAAGCACAGCTTGTGATCTTTATTTGCATACGGCTTGCAGCTTGGCAAATACATGATTTAATTATAGCGCATTACAATGGAAATTACGATTGCCTTGAAGTGAGCATTTTGCATTTCATTTTCCTAATAATAATTTATAATTTATTTACAAATGCGTTTGCATTGCAGTTCACTCTGTGATAATATTTTGCTACAAGTGAATAATTTATGCAATTTACGTCACTCAAAACACATTCGCGAATATCGCAGTAAATGCAAATTAAAGTGCCAACTATTGAATAAAATAAAAAATAAACATTATTATTTCATGAAAAATACTCCATTGTTTCTTAAGCAATTCAACTTTCAATTGTAACTAACAATATAAACGAATAGCGTATATGTTTTTTCTTTCCTTCTTCACTCACTTGAACAAAGCATAAAAGAATTACAAATGGTGCGCTTTTAATCGCCTTAAAAATGGTTACAATGCACACTAATGCTCAACAAAGAGAGGAACTCGAATAAATACCAGGCGAAAAATAAAAAAAAATGCATATCAAGTATACGCTTGGCAAGCCCGCAAAATACTCCCAGCACGCGCACAAATTTTTGCATTGTGCTCGTTGAGCTCACTTAATTGACACAATAAAAAACAAAGCATATTAAAAATTCATTAAATAGAAAACATGAACTGCAACAACAAAGACACTCCAACTGAAAACAAAGTCGATTTCAGTCTAAATAAATGTTGGGATTGCGCTTGGGCATTCACCAACACTAACAATACCAACAAAGGGTACGAGCTGTCAAAGTAGCTGCATGCAGCACACAAGCACAATCATCAATCTTCGTAGATGCCACACATAGGCACACACACACGCACAGGCACATTCACATACATGTACATATATAAAGAGTGTGTGCCTCAGTTGGCCAGACAAATTTGTGCATTGTTTGCGAGTTGGCTGAACAAAACTCTGACAACATGTATTTAGTTATATAGCACAATAGATTTATACATAAAGTCACTTGAATAGGTACAAGATTTGTGCATCATGAAATTTAACCGAATAACTATTATATATAGACAAATAAAGCTCGAATATCTGATACTCCTAATAAAATATATAAGAAATAGATACATTATATATACAATTTTATTTTTTTTTTAAATACAAAATCCCCATAAAACCGCTTAAAATGTATAACAAATATATAAAAATAATTGATTTATTTTATTAATTAATTAAGTGCAAGGCTATTCAAATAATAAATAAATTTAATATTGTCATTTTAAGAATAACATTAAGGTATTTTCTTTTTCTTTGATACCAAAAACAGCAAATGCTGCAGACAGAATATAAATTTAGCTTATGGTATACAATTATATTTTTTTAAATATATATACGGACTTCAATACAATTTGTAGTATATATATATATATTGTATTTTTTTAAATATGCTAAAAACGGTGAATCTATTTAAATGCGCAGCGTTGTATATCTTATATCTAAGCCAACTACAGCTAACAAGTTAATCGTAGTTGCAGTTGAACTTGTGACAGTTTTCCGCCAGAGCGTAGCTAATAAGAGCCGCCAGTAACAAAGCAAAATAGAGATGGAAAGAGGGGAAGATCTCTTTTATATGAAAATCATAAATCACATATACGACACGCTCCAAAACTTTGCACTCTGCAGCTGAAACTCAATTGAAGCTCTAAACGAAGGAAAACAACAACAACAACAACAACAATAGCAAGAGGAAGTTTGGTTTAAGGAGCCGTTGCACCGTTATTTCAAGGCAGCCGCAAATTGTCGAGCACACTGTGGGAAAAACAAAAACAAAGGCGATAAACTTGGTCATGTGTCGATAGCCACGCCCCTAGGCAATTGGCGTTGACCACAGCACAACCGGTGCTGGAACATGTCCTGCAATTGACAAAGTTAACAGCAGCCGGATAGACTCCTGCGGTTGATAGAGTCCTAAAGTGTTTGCGATGCTCTTCAGCTGGTGGGTTGGTGGTTGGCTTGATGGTGGTCGTGTTGCATTTGCAGTGCAGCTTAAACGCTTTAAGATAATATTGCCAAAGGCGCTGACCGCATTTACGGCATTAGCCTAGCTTAAAGTCTGCTACACGAGCTGATTAAATCAATGACTGCCCTCCACGAGCATGCTACTGTGTATAGTCACTTGATTAGATCAACTTAAAACGTTCTTATGTTTGCATAAGTGCATATCGTGTTAATTAGGGATCTCACCTAAGCAACATTTGCTGCAATGAGAAAACACTTTATGCAACTTCTTATAATATCGTGCAAATGTGAGCTTACGAAAATTCCAAATTCGAAATTTGACTTACTCTTTATCCAAACAGTAATCTTAGCTGTTTTGTTGCATACCCTGTTTCGAATGAAAGCATTAAAAAGAGAATATGCAAAACGAAAGAGTCATCAGATCAAAACTGAGTATTCACAAGCATAAATAAACAATTGCAATAAAAAAGCACCTCAAAAATGAATCTTTAATATTTGTGTAGAGGTTATTCTCTAGTCGATCTCTTTTATACTGGCTGACTATGTCTGCAGCTGATAGATAAAATTTGCTGCATGCAATCGAATATTTGCTCGATTTTTTCTTAATTTGCATCAATTGCAAAGTACTTGAACTGAGTACAGCTCTGGCATGTGCATTTTTATGCAAACTACAACAGAAATTGGACCCAGTCGAACCATTTGCCAACGAAATGTTTCATCAACCGGTCGTTTTGGCCGCAGCTGCCTGCAACAACGCCAACAGCAACTGCAACGGCAACGGCAACACAAAATGAAATTCACTTTGAGGCAGCAAGTGCATAAGTTTACATGTATATATATAAATTGATATATATTTATATATATACACAAATATATGTTCATTGCATTTCAGATATGATATTCAGTTGGTAAAAAGGTGGTTTATTCTGTTGCTGCTGCTTGAATTGGCTCGCAGTCCGCATAGGATATATGCATATGTATATGAAGTTACAAATAGAATAGCTGAAAGGCTAGAAAAATTTATATAATCGCGATTGCTCTGGGGTTGTGGTTTTTTTTTCTGCCTAACACATCAGCTTTATTAATATGCAAACATATGGAAATGTTAATATATATAATTTATTTATTTTTACTTAGATATTGTGCTTTCAATTCATATTTCTCTTAGTAAATTAATTGGTACTGATATATAAAAGAAGCATCTGTTTTCTAATAATAAAAAATAAAAAAAGTACCCTTACAAGCCATATGTGTATCTATTGGGTTGTATCTTTATGTGGCGCACGTGTGAAGCTACGAACAGGAGCTGATGTTGAGGGCCACGCTGTGCGTGTCCTGCAACAAATCACACATAAAATTTATTAGAAATTTCAAATCAAAGTGAAAAGTAGCCGCTGTCAGGCGGCGCATTCAGACACTCTGCCACGCACACACACTCGCACTCACTTATTCCCACTCTGTGACTCATTTGTCCAGTTATATGACCTTTTTACGCCATTTCTCTGATACTTTCTATTACTCTTTGCAGCTACCAGGATATCTTGCACATACCAACATCGTTTCAACAATTTTCAACATCATTGGGTCCAATTGTCGATGGACACGTAATACCAAATCAACCATACAAGGTCATGGGGCATTATACGGAGCATTTCAGCCGGTTTGTTAAGCAATTGCTGTCACAGTTCCCCTCTCTTCCCCTCTCTCTCCCCTTTGCCAGTTTTTGCTTTAGCTTTTGATATTTGCTTTATACCAGTCCGACGAAAACCTGCCAAATAACCCAAGGACTATTTATTTATTGTTGCGTTACTTGATTAGATGTTTGGCATTTCGGCATTTGCCATTTGGCATGTGGCATGTGGCATGTTTTGACCCTCAGGTAAAATCAAATCGCTCGTGAAATCCAAGTATGCATTTAGAGCGAATTTAACAGCCATTGGCATCGCCTCGGCTAGCATCAGTTGAATAGCACCTCGAGTGCCACTTGTTGGCCCTAAAGGCAGACTAACACTCTACTTAATGGCATGTTCTGGGCAGCTCTAGTCCTTCAAAGGGTCATATAAAATGCTGAACAAAGTCCCAAATAACATATATATTGTGTACTACATATGGCAGACAAATTACAATCAGTGCATAGAAATGGGTAAATTTTTGGCCCAGACAGGTTAATCATTTTTTATAAATATTTGCAATGTATTAAAGGCATTTTCTCTGAATTTCGTCGGCAAAGTAAACGCAAGCTAAAAGACTTGCAGCTTAAAAGATGAAAGGTCGCGACTGGTTTTTATTTAAATTTAAAAACGTATCTTTTTTTGAGAGTCTGCATTTTCAATCTAGAATTTGTTATAAGATATGGAAAATGACATGTTCAAAAGGTAGAGACTGCTTCAATTACAATTTTCAGCAAATTAAGATCGATACTAGTAGAAACCCGACAACATGCTAATGCTACTATCGATACGAATGTCGATTTTTAAATACTCTTATTATCTTAAATTGGCCATAATAACTATCTGTGCTTGTCTGATTGCTAACTAGTTTTATGTTTCTTTCAGCTTATACACAAATGACTCAGTTAATATGAACGCAGGCCCCGCAGCAATACGCAATAGATTATTTATTTGAATTTAGCCGACCCTGAGCTTTAAGAATTTCATTTGGCGTGCTCATTGATTTAAGATACTGGGGTAGCCTAATATTTTAAGCTCAGCAAGCATTTGCGATAATATCGAGCTGTGTGTTTGCGCTTGTGTTTGAGTTTGTTTTGTATCCACATCAATCAATCAGGCAACAAGTAATAACTCAGGCCTTAACAAAGGGTTCATTTCAGCATTTTTGTTGCTCCTATCAGCTTCTTTTGTTATCTGAGCATCTTGCGCTCCCTCTCTCTGTCACTCTCTCAGGGCCACATTACTTCGCCCTTTTACGTAGAATGTACATTGTGGAACGTGTCCATTTGCTTTTGGGATGCTCCGCATAATCGAATAAAATGCGTGATTAATTGGATTTTAATTGTTATCCTTTTGCAAGTCGAACGTGTTTTAGCCGTCGACAAGATGCTGCATACTAAAATAAAAAAAAAATAGAATAATAGCTGAAAGGAAGTGCCATTAATTACGGTTTACGGGCAGGTGTGAGAACGGTGAGGGTTGCCTGGGAAGGGCCGCCCACAATTGCTGCTCAGGTAACTGCAAACTTGTCAAAAGTGAATGGAAGCACGTTTCGCACGTTTCCAGCTCAGAGTCTTGGCGAATTTAGCTCGGTTCGAATTTCAGTTTTAAGCACTTTAATGAAATGGCCATAGATCAAAGTGGTAAATAAAATAAACCGTTAAGCAAGGACAGCAATTATCGGGCCAACAGCACACTGAAAGCTCTACCTACTCTTGCCACTGACCAGGTTTTGCATTTACTTTTATCGACAGGACGCAAAACTTACCCAGACACTAATAACTTTGCCTTGCGCTTTGTTCTACGGCAGGATATCAGGCGCGCAACAGGACACAAAATATGTAGCTGAGTGCTGCCTGACACCACCCACTCGATGGTCTGGCCATTGGCATTCAGCTGGCCAAGTAAGTTTTCATAGCTGCGCGGCGCTCAACATTTATCAGGCAGGCAGCGTAACAAGTAACGCCGCAGGACCTCGTTTTATTCTAGTGCTTTTAAATGCCGTTTATGGCGATTTCCCTGGGTGGTCTGCAATAAGCGAATGGTGCACTTAGCGAAATGTATGACTTACATTCAATGGCCTTCTTTTTAATGATAATATTTGCTGTTGCGTAAGAGATATAATATATTAAAGATATATACATACCATTTTTAAAACTCCAATTACTTTGACAACAACAAATAATAACTTTACAAAGGATTTTTTGTATTTATTTATATTTTTTCCAAATTATTTCACACCCAATTTTTCGCTGTGTACAAATAATATATGTGTATTTATTTAAAATTAAAACATAATAATTTGTAATTGTTAAAATGTTTTGTTTTGTTTTGTTTTCCAACCAATTGCTTGCAGTGTTGAAAATAACTTTCTGCATATATAAATGTGGAGTACGCCTAACTACTCACATATTTACTACAAGCTATAATTCTATAGCTGCCGTCGCAAACTAACCTCTTACTCCCTCTCTCTCCTCTCTCTCTCTCTCTCTTTCCCTGTCTCCCATTTCTCGCTATCTCGCTTATACTCACGTTTGCTGTCTCTTGCAGTTATGATTTATTATTCGGCATCACGGAGTCAGAATCCTATCATACATTGGCCGCATTAGCACTCGAGGAAGGATTACGTGAAAATGAACGCGATAATTTATTGCGCTTCTATATGCAGAGTCGCTTTGATGTACGCCCCGATTTGGCATTGGCTGCCACGCTAAAAAAGTAAGTGAAATTTATGCGCTATTTTATGATGCCGTGAAATACAAACCAGGCTCGCAACGGGTGCGTGGGCGGGCTGGAAGAAATATATCGGTTGGGCAAAGTAAAGACTTGGTTGCATTTAACACTTTGCCAAAGTGTACACATACATATCCGTATCGTTCATCTCAATTAGAATTGTTTATGAGGCAATTTGTTTGCTTTAAGTGGCAAGGATTAGCGACGGCAGAGCCTACAAAATGCTTCAGCTATTTCGCGGCACTGACGTCACTAAATGTTGTGCATCAGCTTTGCTTTAAATTAAAATTTATTCCCTGTGTAGTCTAGCTTAAAATTGAAAAAAAAAAAACAGTCAATTGATTGGATTTTTAGTGATATACAGCTGGATTCAAATAGGTAGCTGTGGCAATAAATGGTATTAGATATGCTCGTATGCGTCTAAAACAAACGATATCTTTATATACGTTCAATTTACCTAAATAAAAGATATTCATTTAAAGAATTGAAATTTGAAATTGTTTAGGCAATTTGTACTTTTATTCTTTATCCTTGGAGCAATTTTAATTAGCTTTCTGTATTATATCAAATGCCTTTCTTTTATTTCAAGCTATTTTCGTTTAGAATCATTTTTACCCATTTCAAATTCAATTTCACATTATCCACTAAAAAAAAATTATTTAATTGAATCTGTGCGCTAAAAAGTATGCTATACAATATTTGAATTCATTTGGGTAAACAAAATATGTAGAAAATACATAACAAAATGTTATCTTAATATTTTTAAAAATACTCACTCACTTTAAATACAATTATTCCAATTTTTGGTAAGATTCTCAGTCTCTCTCAAAATAGGATTATATTCTATAATTGGGCCTTAAATATTTGGATTATGTTACGTTTTTATTATAGCTCAGTAAATTATATCTCTATTTTTGCCATATTTAGCATTATAATAATGTATGCCTCATTAGTGTCAAAGCTGACACAAACAGCAGTCTTTCACGAGAGAAAATAGAAAAAGGCTTCTATGCAGCCATAAATAATAATAAACGAGGCTGCAGGAGAGACTCCGCTCGACTCGGGCCAGACAATTATTCCGAGAGTTAGTTAGTTATTACTGCGACTCTGTTCAAGTCCCTTTTGGCTCCTGTGTGCACACATTCATTATGCCGTTCATTTCATTTCATTTTGGAGCAAAACAATGCCAGTGACTATCTCATTTCCAGCAGCCAGCAGGACTTCGTGTCAAGTTTTGTATGTGTGTGTGTTTGTCCTGCTTGTGCCGTGCAATAAATAAATAGCACAATGCACAAAATTCGACCTCCACGACTCCGACCCCTAAAATGTCAACGTTTCAGCTGCAATTTCTTACGCTTCTGTGTGTATGTGTGTGTGTGTTTGAGTTTGGTTTTGTTTGTGTGTGTGCTTGGTAGAATTGGATTCCTTAGAGATGCGTTTGAGTTTGGTCAGAATGACACCTTATATATATACTTTTAGATATATATATTTATTTGTGCAAAAGAGCGCAATTGTTTCTAAAGACGCACGGCAAGGACACTAAGCAGAATGACATTGGTCGAGCTATAAAACTTGTATTAAAACTGTAGCAGTTTGGCGAATTCCAAATGCTCTTTAAAGAATTCTTTAAATAAAAACTAACTTATTTATAATTTTGATTTTTCAATAAATTGCTTTTTGCTCTCTAAAGGATAAAGCGTGGTCCAATCGCAAGTGAAATTGCTTCAACAAATATCTGAAGTTTAAATTGAGAGCATGTAAATGCAATTTTAAAATAAAATTTGGAATTACAGTTTTATATGTTCATGGTATAACCACAAAAGCTTTCAAGAATTGGTAGAAAAAGTCCATACTCAAAGAGTTTCAGGCAGACTGTATAAAAAAATGCTCGGAAACTGCAGGCGAGTTGCCAGTAGCGGATAACAGCAATAACACCCACAACAATAGCAACAAAAACAGCAACAACAACAATGACAACAAACAAGAAGAAACAGCGACAAACAAACGATTGAAAGGAAGTTCACACAATCAACAACAGATGCGCTTTTTCACATGCGAATAACTGAACATGGAAACTCTCCAGGGAAATTGTTTTGTGTGGCACTGCCTCACGCTGCTTGCGAGGCTTTATAGCAACACACACACACACTCACACACATACACACACTCATTCCCGCTAGCTTCAGCTGAACAGCTGTTGCAGTGCATCCCAGTGGCAATGCTTTGTTGTCCGTCATTGAATTAAATGACAGTCGAAACAGCAGCAGCAGAAGCAGCGGGGAATGCATCGACACTTTTTGTTCTGTAGCTCAACATGACACACAGACAAATGGACAGTTGGACAGATGGACAGTTGAACAGTTAGACAACTGGATTGCTGGACTGTTGTAGAGCATCAACGGAGCAAAATGCCTGATCCTGTCCAGCTAGGGGCTTTGGCTGTTTTTAACAATATACTGAAGTAGCCCGCAGCTAGAAAAACTTGCACTTGTCTCCTCTACACGACACGATTAAAATACATCAATACTGCGACGGAGGGGTCAGCATTGACGTTAGGGTTCAGGAGGGGTCACTCTGATGAAAATACGTTAAAATGCCATTCAATGCATCAATTGAGCTATTGTTTGTGGTTGCTGCCATCTGACAGTAAGTGCAGCTGAGAGCTCGCATTAGATATTTACAGGAATGCAAAACTATACAGCGTGAAGGGCGGCCGAGAAAAAGGAGAGAAAGCGAGAATGCTATTCCCATCTATTCATTTAATTACTGGTATATATATTGGGAAAATAAAGCTTATATATGGTTATATAGTTAATGTTTATAAACATTAAGCAAAATTTGCGTACTGTACTGAGAACAAAATCTAAAATATTCTTTGGAAATTAAATTATGATGAATTGAAATGAATTGAATGGAAAACTAAGCATTCGCTTTTGTTTTGGATTTCTAAAATAAGAAAATTACTCATAATAGGATTACCTTATACAGAACATAGCCGTCGAGTCGATGCTGCATCTTAAGAAAGAAATCTGATTAAAAATCTGACATCGTGTCCTACACTTAATCTGCAAGTTCGACGACTCAAGTGCTGGCATCAATAAAGGCAATCAATTTGATACGATTCAACTTGAGTATGTCACACAATTGCTTGAGTAGCTTAATGAAAATTCCGCTTAGCTGAAGCTCTTTCATATATTTGCCATGCGCACCTACACCTTTCCACACACACATACTCGGTTTTTATACTAGATACTCGAGACTTGCTTTAATTCATTGGGCACCCGAACGGAGACAGGAGACCAGCCGGACGGGAGCCACTAAATAAATGCCTCTTGGCTATCGCCTCACCTCTTAGACCCTGCTGAATGGGCCATTAATCTGAGTTGGCATGGCGAATGTGTGTCGGATTTAGACTAGCACAAGTAGCTGGAATTGAAGATGAAGGAGAAGAAGACTAAATGCGCTGTAATGCCCAAATGGACAATTTCATGGCTAGTGTAAATCAAACACGCCTGCAATTAGACCAGAGGTCCGCACACACCCCCACATCCCCACACCAACAAGCACCCACACGACCTGGCTGACCTGGCCTCGGACCAGCAGCAGCAGCAGCAAGTGGACAGCCCAATTCGAGCGCAATGTGGCAGGCCCGAAACAATTTAAGGCAATTGCTTTCAAACTCATTAGCATGCAGCATAGGGGATGGGTGTGGCAGCCACTGAGCCTATGTGCTTGCACACTTCTCTTGGCATTGTTGTTGTTGTTGTCCGATTTTTGATGTTACTCGACTCGTAGAGCAGGTAATATTGGCCACCTGCTGCAGTGTTGCACAACATCGATCTGTGCCGTTACAAAGCTCGCCCGCACAAGGCCTTGTATCTGTAACTGTATCTAGCCAGCCATTAAATGCACGAAAACATGTCCAAAGCATGCTAAGAGGGTCAACCTAGCCCCATCAACAACCACCTGCTAGCCTAAACGCCGAGCTCGTAGACAATGCCTCTGCAGCATAAAGAAGAAAAAAGTCAGGCCCAAAAAGTGCCATAAAGCAAAGTGTTGAAAGTGGCGCAGAGCCTAAAAGTTAAAATGTTGCTCCTAAAACTTGCGACAGCGCCGCAGATAAAATGGCACAAAACCCGCTGCGTGAAGGATGCTCAAGCTCAGCCCCTTTCAGTGCGAGCATGTGCTCAAATGAAATAAAACTGCGCCAAGGTGAACAAAGGAAGACTGCAAGAGCCCCAGCTCAAGTGGCGTCTCAAAGTGAAATTATTAGAAATTATGCACAAAGTTGCAACAGACTTTGAGAAAAAAAAAGTTAAAAGTAGCCCAAGAATTGCGCCACTTGCCTGAGGGCCCAGTAAAAATTTATTAAATATATATTGAAGTAGCCCGATCCAAAGGGGCAAACAATTTCAATTTGCATGTCTCCAGTCGACTGAGCAGCTTCTAAAATATATAAATAGGTTTTTTGTTTCTAAAGTTTAACCATTCTGAAAGTGATTCTTTAGAATTTCTTTGGATTTTTAGATTAACTTTGTTAAATATGTCACAAATACAAAAGAAGTAAAATAGCAAACGGTTTTGGGTCCTATTAATGTCAACAGGAATCCTTGTTTTTTGTCACCGCAATTTTCAATTTTACTCTTGAGAGATTTTTGCTTGAATATAATATTTAAGTATTTCTGTAAATAGAAATTTTAAATATTTTTACTTAATAAGTTTAAGGTTGTAGCTTATTTATATTAATTAATTGTTGCCGCCTTTAAGAATCAAATTTAACTGATTGATGTTTCGTTTCATTTTAAAGACATTTTCCAACACATAACTCATCGGTGTTTGCTGCGTTGTAAATACTGTTGCGTAGCTGCGCAGCTTATCTCAAAGCCAAGCTACAGAACACGACCGTAATAACCGCCAACGGCGTATGGAGCCAGAAACCCAGCTCAAAGTGTCGCTGACAGCTCTATTGTCATTTTAATTTTGCCAATTTATAAACCGCAACGGCAACGCCGAGCTCTTTAATTACCAGTTAGCCATAGCTCTGGCGCCAGTGTTGCCAAACACGCGCCGCCAGACACGTAGATAAGGCAAAAGCTTTGAGCAGCTGCGGATCTGGCGGTCATGCTAGGGTCCAGGTTCACAGGGTCGACTACAAAATGCCGCAGGCGTTGCTGGCCAACAGACGCTTAATGGCATAAACTTATTTATTTTAATATTATTATTATTTATAAAAAAAGAAGCAGAGCACCCCATGGCCAGCTGCTGTCTGACTGTCTACGTTGTTGTTGTTGTTGTTGTTGTTGGTGTTGTTGCTGCTGTTGCTGCTGTTGCTGATGTGCGAGCCTTGGGGTTATGATGACAGCGGACGAGCTGGAGCTCAGTATGCTGCTTAATTTATAGCCCCCAGGCTGGTACCGGAAGTTGCATACATTATGTGCAGAGCGTCTGGCCTGCAGCATATCGGATAAAAGGGTGCCCAATACCAAAGGGCCATAAACTTTTAAACGCCACTGTCTGCTGATGCCTTTTTGTGCGTTTTGGCTTTAATGCGTCGACTAAATATGCACATTGTTTGCCAACAACTGACGCCCACGCTCTTAGTAAGTCTTCTATTCCCACTCACTTTGCAACTCTCTCTCCCTCTCTCTCTCTCTCTCTCTCTCTCTCTCTCTCTCTCTCTCTCTCTCTCTCTGTCACTCTCTCGCGAACAATGTTACAAATTCGAGGTTTGTTTCAGCAGTTTAAGGCATGTCTACGGAAATTGGAATAACCTAGGAGCTTGTTATAGATGTATAATTGAAAATTCATTATAAATAAACTTGAAATGTTAAACTTATCAAGGCAAATTTCTCATGGCAGAAAACATTTTTTCTATATTTTTTCTTTAAGTCCAGATTGCTATATTTATTAATATATCTTTTATATTTATGAAAATATTTTAAATTCATTTTATTTTTAATGGCATTCTTGGCCTAAAATAAGATTTTACAAGATAAATTGAAAAATTATAATTATGCACTAATTTTCGATTTAAATTCCTTAATATGGTTATAATTTAAACAAAACAAAATTCCAATTCAATGTTTAGCTAAATATAAAAAAACTCTTATAACATTCTACTCGCATAACTGCTTATTCTTCTTGTACATGCGATTCCATGTGCATAAGTGTCACTCCACGGCACTGATGCTCTCTAGTATATATAGAGTATGTTGAGCGTTTCATAAAGTTTTTCGGCTGTTGCAGCGGCTCTGCTGCTGTTGCTGCTGTTGCTGTGGAACGTGTTGTTTGCTCGCTGAAACATCATAAATTACATGCGTGCTTTTTGCCACACGCCTCTTGTGTGTACGCGCTCAAACTCAATCTGCTGCTGCAACCCCTACCCCAACCCAAATACGACCCCAAGCCCAGCACTAAGCCCCACTGCACTCTTAACCCAAACTCAGTTGCTAGAGCATGCATGCATTCAACTTTTTGTTTCTTTCTTTTTTGTGTTTTTTATTTATTTTATTATTGTTGTTGTTATGAAAGTGCAGGGTGCAAGTGCGAAGGAGTTGGCTGTT
This sequence comes from Drosophila ezoana, assembly GCA_035045725.1. Lineage (NCBI taxonomy): Eukaryota > Metazoa > Arthropoda > Insecta > Diptera > Drosophilidae > Drosophila > Drosophila ezoana. The sequence goes on from JAWNOU010000051.1 coordinate 4,238,797, forward strand.
ATGTTGATGCGAGTATTATATTAATGTTTGTTGGCCCAATAAATCTGTGAATGGCAAAAATTTTAATGTCGAAATTTTATTCATGAAGTGCGAATGGAATGCATGGATTCTGCTGTATTGTTAGTTGTGGCTTAACCCAGCAGACTACAGTTGCGGATGCATATACATGTGTACATATCAAGGGGAAAATTGCGTGAAGCTTAACTGCGTATTATATTTATTACACCGTTCAGCATGGTAGCGACACTATAGATAGACGGATGGCGGACAACTGAATTTATGGGTTTATATGTGTAAAACTTAAATTGTTTAACATTGCTGACAGTACATTTATGTGAGTTTAGCCAGTAAATTGGCCTGGAGCTGAATTGGAAAAGTGGAAACTTCGGTCACTGCTCATAAGGGTTGAAAAAGGTGTTATCAGGGGTTTTAAAAAGGTTTAAAAGAGGATGAAATGAATTCAAAAAGTTTTAAATAGCTTATATGTGGAGTTTAACATAGGTTTTTTTTTGCTGTATTAGCGAGTTTAGATCCGAAGTATTCGAGTCTGATTTAAAGCTGAACTTAAAACTTTTAGCATCAAAACATAATCTCTTAAATTTGCTGTGCAGTGTAAGTGCTGAAGTGTAATAAAAAGGTGCTTATTCGATTCGAGGCGTCATAAATGCGCCAGCAATCTTTCACATTCCAGCCAGACGCCCACTCCGACAACACACAAAAAACCACCCCAACGCCCCGTATGAGCCACAGCACACTGTTACTCATAATCGTTTGTCCATATATTGTGGCCTATGTAAGCAACACCAGCAACAAACAAATCTTGTACACAAAGCGGCCGCATGCTGCGGTGAGGAAATTTTGGTAAACGCTCGCGCTGCACGCTGGCGTATGAGTAATATATTTACCAATGGCTAACCAAAGTGCAGCAACAATAAATAATTGAAATGTGCTTATAATTAAGGAAAATTCAAAATACAATTGTAAGTGCATTAGAAAATAAAGTGAAAGCAATTAAAAATCATAATTTATTTGATTGTGTGCTATTATGGGCACATGTGAGTGTTATGCAGCATGTCAAACAAGCAGCACACACTCACATGCACACACATACAGACCTCAACATATATGTATGGCGGCAGCTGTGTTGGGCTGTCTGGCAGCTCTTTTAGTTTCGCATTCATTTGCGAGAAATCCCAGCGGCTTGTGTTCACTATTTAGCTAAAACTGTGCCTTCAAGTGCTGCGAGGCATCGCATCTCGCTTAATGGGGACAGCGGCTCGTGTTGGCCCTGCAATGCGAGTCGTGTTAAGTGGGGTCCACGAACCTCTGGCAACCCCATTTAACCCTAACCCAACATAAACATTAACGCCTGAAAGTGTTCCCCGGGCAGAGATACAACTCGTTTTTGGGTTAGCTAGTTATTTAAGCAAATGTTTGAAGTGTTGCCATATCAGTTGGCAGCTATGTGTGCGTGTGGGTGTCTGTGTGTTGGTGCGTATGTGGCCTAAGGACGATTAAATGGATTTGATTTTGGGGCTAGTAAAGGCTCTGATTCGACTTTGTTTATGTATGTTAATGTAGGCTGCATATTTGTGGCTGAGCTTGTTTTGGGATTATGAAATTCAAATTGGAAATTCAGCATGGGACTGGAATGGCAGCATGGATGAGAATTAGCTGCTGCCTAATCTAGTAATAGTTTAAGCATAATTACTATATGTTGGCTGAAGCATATAGTAATGTAATCGGTAATAAAGAGAAATGTTTGGGGCTCAGACATTAAAGTTGTTACAGTGACAATCTGAATGCATAGTCTTCTACAATAGATAATAAGCAACAACAGAATATAGTCTGATAATGATGCGCTCCCTGCCAAGCCATCCTAAAGACCACATACAAATTAGCATATCAATTTACGCTCCTTTACCATTTCGAGCTAGCCTTATACTTTAATCCAATTCAGTTTTGCCACAATTAGCAGCTCAAAAAAAAGCTCCTGAAAGCGAAACAACTTTCACTTAGCATCATTGAGCCGTAATCCAACGTCAACGAAAAGTGGCAACACCTTAATATGCTGGAGCACATCCTCATTGTAACCGGCAGCACATTCTCATTTAATGCAATTTAAAATGAAATTGCATTTTATTTGCGCAACTTCATTAGCAAACCCCTTCAGCAAATTCATTACGACTCTCCCAATGACTATCAAAATGTAGGGCACTACGAATTGCTGCAGTTAGCCAAAAGTTGACTGTCACATACACCCACACACACACACTCAAGCACTCACTTACTAATACACTGACACACTCACCTACGAACACTCGAAATGTCTTCTTGAGTGCGGAAATATTTAAAGTGTCACACACGCTGTTCGGAAATTAAATGTGAACACGGCTTATGCTCAGCAAGTAAAAGTGGCTCAGAGGACGAGAACTTTTGGCGCTGTGGAAAGCGGACGCTACATTACACTGTACAACAACATTACTGGATAACATAACTATTTTAGCATTTCAAGTTTAATGTGTTTAACACAGAAGAGCTCAGCCCGTCTGCTAAAAGGGAGATGGTCACATAGACACGATATCTAGTCAAGGAAACCATGGAGAATATTGCCTATTAATAACATAATTTATTAATATTTATTTACTTTCTTTTCTTAGACTATGTTGCGTTTAAAATATGACTATCTATGATATCAGAGAAGCAGATGTTATATTTACATTCTATAAAGTCATGCTCAGCTTCAATTGTGTTGACCTAAGTAATAACTAATATATTAATGGATGCTGCGTATTTAAGTTAAACATCTATATGCAGACCTAAAAGTTGTAAGATTTTTAAGACTATATATATGTGTTTACAGTTTTTCTTACTGTAACGTAGATTCGATTGACTATGCCTGTGACATGATCACATTATCATAATATGACCATGGAGGTTGCTAAGCATAAAGAGAGGGAACTCAGCAAGATATCAGTTATATTTTGGACACATAATCATTCATATTCTTTACATTATTTTATTTACCAATATCTTTGCTATGCTTATATGGAGTTGGCCCAGACATTGATCGGCAATTGTGTCGCTTAGTGCTCGGCTACAGTTTAAATACTTGTATATGCTGTGTTGATAGCCAGTGTCTGCTCGCCAGCAGGTGAGGTGTTTGGCTCTGTCTCTTTTTGTGGGCGAGGCGCAAAAACAAAACGACGCTGTTCGCTTTTGTTTGGGCAACTTCTTCTTCTTGTCTGTCCCACTGCTACCCCTCTATTTTTCATTGCATGCTTCCGAGTGTTTGTTGTGCATATTTTTGTCGGTTGCCCGCCGGAGGGGTTTGGCGTTTTGCGTTTTAGGTTTTGGGTTTCAAGTGTTTTGCGGTTAGTTTTTCAGAGTCCAGAGTTTACGTTTCGTTTGTTAGGCCTCCTTTGTGGCACATTTTGCGGTGCGTTTACGTAGCATTGTTGCACGCAGTATGTGGCTGTATTTATTAAATTTAACTGTCGTGCCATGGCTTCCTTTTAGCAGCTTTTCGCACAGTTTTAGCTGATAAACGCTCATATATGAATGCTAGTGGTTTATGTGTTGCTCATTCATTTTGCCAAGCAAAGTTTAAACAACGCGTTGGTTTTTAATGTTTTTTAACATAATATATACTTTTGTCTTATTCTGATGCGTTTTTGTGGGCACATCGGATGGATTTAAGCAGTGCGGAAACGCAAATTGTGGCTGGTATAACATTCCAATAGAACTGAAGCAGATAAAATATTAAATATTTTGAGCTTTGGTTCTTATAGTCTGCTAACAATGGATAGTTAAGAGTATCTTGCATATTTTCCATTTCTATATAAATCCTCAAATTTCAACTAGAAGCAAATATCTCAAAAATTAGAATAATTTCCCTCGTCAGTCATAGTATTCAGAGCTAACTGCATCATTCAGTGCTTAAAATTCCATCTAAGCATATTTATTTTTAAATTATAACATTATTAAACTCAAGCGTTTTCTGCGCTTCCCACGCAAGTTGAAAGCGAAAGCATTTTCGCCACACCCACTTTTGGCCTTACTCAACCATTTGAAGCTGTTCCTGCAGCAGGAATCATCCAGGCAGCTTCTGATTGCAATGTTCGTACTTCTGTTCATTGAATAATTTAAAGAAATATAGCAGACTTTGCGCAGTGCGCTGTTTGAGCTCATTTTAAGTAAACATAGACTTGACATCCTCACTTTATTTATTACACTCACATGGATAGACGCACACATCCTGCTAGCAATAACAGCAAAAACAACAACAACAACAACCAAATATCAGCAGCAACTGCTCTAAGCGTTTGCTCAAGTGTGTGAGATTACATAATAGAAACCGCAAATAAATATATCGCGTACTGTAGCACATGACATACGCAGCAATAACAACAACAAGCTATGTACAAACATGTGTCTCCGGAGGCAGCAAGTGCTGTTTCCCTCGTCCTGCCACAGGACTTGCAGCTCCAAAAGAAAATCAACAGCAAGCAAGAAGAAGAAGCAGCAGCAGCAGTAAACGGGTAAAAATAAGAAGGAAAAAGGCAACTGATATACTCGTACCTTGGGCCATACATTCATGATGAGTGCCCCCAGCCCCAGGCCCAGCCCCAGCACACCCGCACCAGCACCACCCGCAGGCAAACGCAGCGGTTGTCTTGGCGTGGGGACGAGCCTCTTGCCTGTTGTCTGTATCGAGGTCAAAGCGCATAACTTAAGTAGCCGACAATAAAATGCAGCATAACATGGCGCACAGGCCAAAAGGCAAAAAGCAAACCTGAGCGAAAATGTAGAAAATATGGCTCTATTTATTTGTACATTAGGCCAACAGCGAGAAGAAGAAGAAGATGCAGCAGAAAAAGAAAATTGTTGAAATACGCGCCTGACAGGCATTGGCCGTGTGTGTGTGTGTGCGCAGCTCTTATACCTCTGTCCCTCCCCAGCGTGTACCTGGTCATAGCAGCTGCTAGCAAAAGGCCAAGTGTTGTGCTTGACATGTGCAGAGAACCCATTGAGCGCACACCCTGAATATACGTTTTTTTTTTTCTGCGTGCGTGTCCTGCTGGGGCCATAACAATTTCACGCTGCGCTGCAAAAGCTGACGAGATCCCAACATAAACCATACTCAAGTCGTATGGCGAATACATCAAATAATCAAAGCCAAATGAAATTGGGGCAAAAATATGAAATTGACTTATGAATTGACTTTTGTTAAGTCGGAAAAAGATATTTCCGAAAAATTGGAATAAAAGATTTGAATTGTATTGAAAACTTAATGCTTTTTGGCAACACAATGGCTTATTAATAATTAGTTTACCTTGTATACGTGTTGTTGATATAAGAGCTTAATATATATTACCTATATGTGAACTCTTAAGAGTGTAACATTAAAAGTGACAATCCAATTTACTTTGCTGAATAGCCTTTGGACTTAAAAGGGAAGACTATGTGTGTAATGCAATTTAAAAGAAAACCTATTCTGTAATATCGCTCTATTTAATTAAGGGCTTGCTCTATAGTTGCTAAGTGTCTAAAGGGTCATTATAAGAATTCAATAATATTTTAAGTTTAATTGTAATGATAAGTAAGCGCTTAATTTGTGTTCCATACTCAAAAATATTTCAACAATTATATTTAAAGCTCTTTGAACATGCGTATGCATATTTCTAAAGCCTTTCAAAAACACGCCAACGCATTCCCCATGCCTTTTAAGCACACGTAAGCGTATTTCGTGCATGCATAGAATATTTGGGACAAAACAAACCACATAATTAAGCGCTGAAGTACTACCAACAACAGCGTCAGCTATTTTAAAATTGTTAACAATGCGCATTACGTATACGCCGTCAGATGACCATTTTGTTTTCTCTACCCACACAGATACCAGGACATGTACAACAATCCGATAAAGGCCACTAATTTGGAACATCGCGACGTTGTGCTGGATATACTCTCCGATGCTCGGGTCGTTGGACCCCTGCTGCAGACGGGCATGTTCCATGCGGATGTGAATCGACGCAATTATATGTACGTTTTTGGTCATAATAGCGCGACGGGCCCATACGCAAATGTAAGTACAAGTCCATGCATATTTTATATGGTATATCGGTGTATATTGTCTATGTTATAGATTTTGTGAACTGCCGTCAAATTGTGATTGCAATTACGCGCCGCATTTCATTTAAATGCTGTGGTCAATTTTCCAAATATATAAACAGCATGAGCTGGGCATTTAATGAGTTTTCATGTAATGCCAGGGACCAAAAAAAAGTTTCCGCCGCCCATGTGACTGGCAACAGCTCCTGGGTAACTTCTCTCTGCTGGGTCATTCTATCATTGGCTGCCATTTTGGCATTTCAGCAAAGCAATTCACAACTTTGCAGCTGTCCAGGCCGCGGCGCGTAACGATCGTAATAAAGGCAATGAACTGCCTTTGAGTCCAGCAAGGATAACAAAGACAACAACAAGGCACACAAAAACAACAAGCCCAACTTTAACTTGACGCCAAGTCTCTAAGTAGACAATGGGCCACTTCACTGGGAATACGGTTTTGTTTTTTTTTGTACCCGCGGGCGGCTCAGTGGCTGAGTGGTTCGTGGTGACTGGTTGGTTGCCTGGTTGCCTTGTCTAACTTGTCTGATTATTTGTGTCTCTGCTTCGAGTCCTGTCTGTTCGGTCGCGTGTCCATCTCTTGGCTTCGTTGTGCTATTACGCCGCTTGCCGCCACTTTTTATAGCTTTGTCATGCTTATGGATTTGTTACTGATTGCCATTTGGTGATAGCCTCTTTTGCTCTCGATATGGTACCTAGACTCTCAATGCCATGTTATGATTAAATGTGTCTATCGATTTGTAATTAGGATGTGGATGCAGATATTTGATAGAGAGTATATCAGAAATTTGATGGCTTGATTGCTGGATGAAACCACTTTGATTCACATTATTGGAAATTGAATAAGTCTTTCGAATTCAATATAGATTGATGATGATATTATGCATGGAAATCCAGTTGGAAATGAGCAAGTGCACATAAGAAATAAATCAGAAATATTTAAAAGTATTATCAGAGGGACAAAAATGTGTTTTTATAAGAACTACATAGATTGGAAGTTAGGTGAAAGCTATAGGATAAACTTAACGATATTAAGCCACAAACGGCTACATTTGATAAAATGAAAGAAATCGAAAGAGGTCGACATTTAAATTAAATAATTGCATAGCAAAAATTTGCACCTTAATACTTGATTTTAAATGTTTCCCCAAGTTTAAGGTAAACCAATACAAAATGCAACCTTTATTATCCACACTTCTAAAACAGCTCTAAATATGTATTCAAATTTAGATTTTGAGAGAGATAGGAAGATATATATTAAAATCAATTCACAATTAACAAAATGTAAAAGAAAAGTATTGCAAAAGTTGAAAAGTTATGAGCTTAAAACTAAATTATTTTACAATTTTGAAAATAATTCTTGTTGTGCTTATAAAACACTGAATAACCAGAAGGAAACAAGCGACAGCAAAGCTTGAAAAACAGTTGGCAGTCCGAGACAAAAACGAAAACACAAATCCCCAAATAAAGAGCACTGAAACTGAAATAATGAATGGGGGGAACACAAATAAAAATAAAAATCTAAATAAAAACGACAAAAAAGTTATTATTTCGTATTATATTTTTGGAAAGTTCAGCTTTGGCTGTGGCGCTAAGCGCATTTTTATGACTGTAGCTACCAGTCCAGGAAGGGTCTATAAGTTGGTCATAAACCATGGCCAAGTCAACTTAGTCCCAACTAAATGAAAATAGACGTCGACTACTTGAAACAAGTGTGGGCCATAATGCAGGCAACTGGCTTAATAAATGCGACAACAATTTGTGGGAAATGTTGGTTGGGCGAAAAGTGCAACAACTTTTTAATAGCCGGCAATTAAAGCATAAAAGTATATGTAAAAAAATATATATAAATAAAACACATAAATAACGAGCAGACGAAATGGAGCGCTTAGTGCGAGCAAAACTTTTTGTATAAACTTTATTTTTTTGGTATATTTTTTGTAGCTTCTCGCCAAAGTAGCTTAAAAATAGATGAGAGCATGTGCCATAGCTTAAGCAACATTTATATTTATGTGTTTGAGATGAGAAAAAATGCGAGGACGATCAGCGCATAGCGCCAAAGCGCATTAGTTGCAAATAAATTATGAAAAATAAAATGAAATTCACTTAAATAATTCATGCCAAAAGCAAAGCCAAAACCCTGCCAAGACAAACAAGAACAGGATCCTTGGTATAAGCAGCCGCTTGCTTGCCTACAAATTATCGCTGCGACAGACGACAACCAGCCCTTGGCCTCATGTGCTGCGGGGGCGTTGCCAGACAAATAAACAAACAAAACCCACACGCACAAGCGCACACACACATACTCACACGCGCGTATATAACACAATTGTATAAGGCGAGCTTGAACAATACCGCAACATTCTCCTCTTTTCGGTCCAGACATTTTATTTTTATTTATTTGGCCATTTTTTCGGCATTTGCATTGTTGTTCTAGCCAAAAACTCAACTGAAAGCGCACATTTCTGCATAAACTGCGCTTCTGCATTTGTGACCAAGTTTTTGGTTCCTATACCCCGTAGTCATTAGGTAGGCAACATGAGTTACTCGTTCTGAAGACAGCAAGAGACAGAGAGAGCTTTTATGTAGGTTAATCAAATATTTGAGATATATTTAAGAATATCCTAAATATATTTATTCTGACATTATTAATCAATCGTCTAAAAGATTCGCAAAACTAATGTACAGGGTATCGCAGGCTAATCACTTTCGCTATTTTTCTTATGCTGGGTTGATGCTTAAGCAACACGCAGGCTACTCACTGCTTAACAAGTGACCACGCCCACACTTCAACTTTAACTGACAATCTGACTGAATGACTATACCCCGCGCGCATTCCCCGCTCTGTATGGTCTTGACTATCTCTCTTACTAAAGCTGCGGGCATATTGTAAAACTTTTTGGCACATGTCTTGCATGTTTGCAGCTGAGAAGCTGGCGTCCAAGGAGCTCAGTTACCCAGCGCCTGGCCTGGTGGCCAGGGTGAGAGACACTTACTCGAGTCTGAAGTGCACGCGAAGGCGGCTCAAGGCAATTGTTAAAATGGCGAAAATGATGCGCATAAAAGAAGTTCGTAAACGCAACTAAAGTGGCCTTTCTGCCAATAAAATTCAATTGCATCAAAAAAAATTCAAAGTTTCAATTATTTCAACCATCCTTAAAAATAGAGAACTTAAACTCCGTGAAATTCCTGCACAAATTGGCATTTATAATGTAATGCCAATAGATATTGACTATTTGTGAATATGTTAAAAATGTTGGCTAATAATATCTAGAAACCTCTCAATTTCATATTGGAGTAAACTTAATTTATTTCTAATTTTAGGAAAGTACCAAAAGAAAAATATTATTAAATTTGTTTTCGCATTTTAAGCCCAACATTTCTTACACACACCCTCGGTATCCCAACTATGTCCTGTCTGATCCCTTTTTTCCAGCCTATGCATGGTATACGTATTCTTAACAGGCGCTTTTGGGTGCCTTTTTGATAAGAATGCGAAATAAATTGTTAGAGGAAGGAAACAAAATTCATGAAAATAAATATAAAAGAAACGAAACTAAAATTTTTATTTGCGTCGCGCTTGCAAAACTTTTCTTTCGTTGACCGCATTCATAAAAGAAATGCGACTCAAGACTTTGGCAAATAATAAAAAACTTTTCCTACGTGACGATAAATGTGTTGCATACTTTTTGGGGCCCGCTCCGTAAATAGAAGATGAACAAATGACTTGACCGAGACTTAAGCAACTGCCCTGATACTTATAACTATGGAACAGAAAATTACAAATTAAAGACGCTCACACTTTTCGGCAGCAGCACTATGTGGGCGTGTCTGTTTAAGCTTATAAAATCCCATTAAGATGAGTTACAAATTACAGCCAGCCCACCTTGGCCCCGGGCGGCCACGCCACGCCTGCTGGCGTTTACATTAGAGCAAAATTTGGCAAACATTTTTGGCAATTTTCGACTCCCAAACTTCATGGGGCTTATTAGGACAAATGGGGCTTAGGCAAATCGTTGCTTCCGCTGGCTTTAGGCGAAAGCGGAAGTAAACTGAGGGCGTGTGTCAGCGCGACAGGCAGACATAGTGAGGGGCAGAACAAACAAAAGCATAAATTACACAATTAACGCATTTATTTCAAATTGAATTTCCGGCTTTCGTTTATTGTTATGTGCAACTTTAATGATAATGGCTCGCAATGAAAAAACTTAATAAAACCAACAATATTTTTATACATTTATTTTTTATAAAAGTATGCATCGCACGCTTCAAATTAGCTGGCACTTATAAACCGGCAATTAATTTGCGATTGTATTTCAAGTGGAAACAATTTGAAAATGCCGCTTATTTATGGCCAAGTGTCGCTTAAACTTTTCAATAAATATACGCCATTAAAGAAATAGAAATATTTGTTTACTCTCAACTCTTTAAAACTATAAAAATAAAGCTACAGCCAATTTTGTATCCATTTAACGTTCTGTTATAAGCAATTGTTGTCTCAAAAACTTTCTATTATTGTACTCAAATGGCTTTCAAATAAACATATGTTGTGTACATGGCAACAATACTTGTCATAAACAAGTATTTATGGTCCATTCAATTGGCTTGGGTCAGATAAAAAGTTTATTGAACCTAAAAATGGCATAAAAACTCGTCTAAGCCAATAAATACAGACTTTTTTTTTTTATATTTGAGCGTTTCATCAAAATAATAGAAAGGCGAAATCAAAAATGAAATTCATCATTCAGAAATGCCACCAAAAGCTGGCGACAAGCATGAAAATGAGCTCAAAAAGAGGACAACAATTGCAACAACAACAACAACAATAACAACAACATCAAAAGGCGACACCAATTTTTATGAGCGCCACAGCAAAATGCTTTGTGACTTTGTTACATTTTTCGTGGCAACAGCGTAAAGTTGCCTTTATTACCTACCTATTTACTGCAGTTGTTGCCCCCGGCCCCAGTCTTTGAATGTCTATCTCTCTGTCTAACTGCCTGACAGACTGGCCAAATATTTATGCTGGCAAAGCCAACAAGATTGATGCTGACTGGCCAAAAGCTGCTGAATAACATTTTTCGCTGATCTGGTGTCTGAAAAATGTTCACAAAATTTTCAATGCATATTCAAATCATGCAGAGGGTATATTGATTGTGTAAAGAAATCGGGACAAAATTCAACAAGAATTCAAAGTATACTTAAAGTAACAAAAATAACTTTCTATCAAGATCAAAAGTTTCAATTGCTGGAAATTAATTGCAAAGCCTTTCCCATATTTTATGAAATTAAGAAAATGACTTAAAAAGGGAGAAACTTAACCCGATGTTGCGAATTTTGTACAAAAAATAATAATAAAATAAATGCAGGTTACTTTATGGGAAATATATTTGTTAAATTCTTACTGTTGATTTTTTATGTTGAATATATTAAATATTTATTAAAAAATATAGAAATTTTGTTATTTTTTGTTGTCTATGTAAGGGTATTAATTTTGTGGCATGCCCAATTTTTCGTTCAATTGTAGCTACCACATAGCATAATGGGCGAGGAGTTGGCGTTCGTTTTTGGTGCGCCGCTGGCGCCGGCCGGCCCATTTCCCAGCCACAACTATTCCGTGCAGGAAAAGCTGCTTTCCGAGGCGGTAATGGCATATTGGACGAACTTCGTAAAGACCGGGTGAGTAGTGTCTGTGGCAAACTGAATTGAAGAGTGCATCTGGTGAAAGTTTGCGATTGGAAATGCCGCACGGCATTGTGTAGATAAGCCGCGGGGCGGAACGTTGGCGGAGTTGGCCAGCTCAGCCATCAACACGACGAGTCGCAGCTCTGCATGCAAATGCGACTGTGACTGCGACTGCGGATGGGACTGGGCTGCGGCACGTTTTGCAATCTGCAACGCTTGGACAGTGAAATGAATAGAATTTTTACTGCCATTTTTATTATTATTTCGTTGCAAAAACTACCCAAAAAAACGGCCATAAGCAGGGCAACAAACACAGCGCTCATGCAAATATTATTAGTTGAAATTCGCCTCTACATTGCGCCACCCAAGCAAAATGGCAATCAAAGCCGAAATCAGAGATCGTTAGCAGACATTTATGTTTATATATATATATATATATATATATATATATTCATTTTGGTATTCAGCTTTAAGTCGCATTTAGGCAGTCATTAGCTATTTGACCCTCAGATGTAAAGGGCAAGTTGAAAAGCAAAATATGCTGAAATTGGAGCAATGTTAGCTTAAGGTAAGAAACAGGAAATGTAGCTTACTACGGACACTTATAGAATATGCTGAGATAGCGAATTGTGGTTACTGCAAGAAATTGAGAGAAACATTATTTTAACTGCCGATGGGATCCGTTTTAGCGAGATATATTTATGTATTTTATATAACAATAGTTTTCAGTACATCTTTGAATTATATTCTCTTTAATTCAATCGATTAAACATGATTTTAATAATCCAATGCTTTTCATTATATACTATCCATTTTTATTTTTATTTAATTGTATTTTTATTGCAAAATATACTAGTTAATTTTATAATGAGAAGGGCCATTTATCTTTTACTTCTAATAATGATCGAACTCTTTCTATACTTATCTTTAGCAACCCGAAAGCACCGTGGAAGGGAACATTTTTGAATTCGCATCTCTTAGAATGGGATCGCTACGATTTGGACTGGCCGGAGTTTAATAAGCGTGCGCAGGCCTATCTCAATATTGGTAAGTACGGCATTTGCCACACTCTCAGTCTAGCACTCAAAAAGCCTCACAATCAACCATGCCGTTAACTAATGAACGCATTTTGATGCCCTGACTTTGGTTGGAATCGCATTTGCATTTGCTTGGTCTATGGCAGGGATACCGCCGACAGTGGGCTACAAGTACCGCCAGATTTACATGAATTTTTGGAACAAAGAGCTGCCGGACGAGTTGAATCAAATTGCGGCAATACAGGTGCGAGGGGCAGCAACAGAAGCTGGCCGGAAACGAGGTGATTACGGGCCATATGAGCAAATACGGGGCGCGTGACAATGGCGCCGAGGATCCGGTGCGTACGCTGAAATTGCTGCTACAGGAGCCGCTGGCAACGGGCAGCGAGCAGCTAGAAACCGCTGCGGAAAACATGTACAATGCCCCGCCCACATTTGGCCATGTGCATAGGCAGCAACAGCAGCAGCAAGGCATTGGCACTAATGGTGCTGAGGGCGTGGCCATATCCGGCGAGGATGCGACACACAGCAATGACTATGGGGAGTACGGGGCGTCATCTTCCACAGCGACGCCAGCCGAGCCCATTGCCAAATCCGAGACGACGCTGCAGCTTCTTATTGCGCTCATCGCCATCTTCATAGTACTGAACGTGGCCATCTATGCTACATTTCTCTTGCGCCAGCGTCGGAAGCGCAACACATCCCTGCAACGCAAGCTGGGCGGCAACATTCTCAGCTACGATGGTGCCAACGATGATGAGCTGAAGCGTTGCAGTAAGTCGCGCGATGGCGACGATAGCTTCACCCTGGACATGGTGCGCAAGTCCAATACCTACGAGGCCATCAAGACGGGCCAGCGCTCGCCAATTAATGGCTATGCCATGCAGCGTCAGCTGAGCAGCTCCACGGTGGACACGCACACCAAGGTATGTGAGTGGATGTCCGCACAGCATCAGCATACGAATTCGGGCCAAAAGCTGCCCAAATCGGGCAGCTTTAATACCACGCCTCCACCGCCGCCGGCTGCGCAGTCGGATAGCCGCATTATCATATGCCAGGATATAGAAGTGGCGGATGCAGCGCTGCTGACTCCGCAGCATATGCATGAGACCCTTGAGGGCATGCATTATGAGCTGCTGCTGCAGCGCCAGCACTCGGCGCTGACAGAGCCCAGTGAGGCTACACTGCAGCCACAGCATGGCCACCCCTACGCACACGCTCACTCCCACTCGGATCCAGTGGACATGATTTTAGCTGCAGATGAGCAGATCACGAGCTTTGTGCATGCCGATGATGTGGACATTAATGTGACCAGCCGCGACGAGGACGCACTCGTGCTGCAACCGCTAAGCGCCGCACAGCAACTGGAGCTGCTGCGTCAGCGCAACTATCCCAAGGTTTTGCCGACGGCGCAGGATTTGCGCACGAGTCACAGCCACAAACGCAACTCGCTGCCGCCGCAGAATTTCCCAGCACCGCTGCCACCGCCGCGCACAATAAGCAGCACGCTGGGCCGGCGGCGTCGGGATAGCAGCAATATAACCACATCGCCGCTTATGCTGGCACAGGACTCTGGCGAGGAGGAGCCGCGTGAGCCGCAAATCACGCAAAATACCCTGATTGTGGGACCCATAGTACCCAAGTCGCCAGCGGCATCGCTTAAACGCATCAAGCACACGCCAGCCGCGCGGCCTGAAATCGATACCACAGCGGTCAGCGGTGTGGCCACGGGCCTGAGCACGTTAGGTGGTTCGTTTCAGTCATTCGAGTCGGTGCCGCCGGCGCATGAGGCAACCCCGCCACAGGGTCAACGCACCGAGTGCGTCTATGCGATAGCGGCGAGCGCCAGTGTCAGCTCCTTGCCAGGCATTAGCTCGCCCAGCAGCTGGTCAGCACCCAATGGTGATCTGTATGCGCAGCCAACAAAATCCGCTTCGAGAACGTCGCTCTTACCGCGACCGTTGCAGACAGCGCCAGCACCAGCAGTAGAGGCGCCAGTTGCGACGCAGCAAGTGTCAACTGCAGCTGCCTCGGCCACGCCCAGCCGCATACCGCAGCTGCAGCGTCAGGCATCCAGCAAGGAGCTGTCGCCTGTTGACGGCCAGCAGACAGCAGATGCCACAACATCAACATCAAATTCACGCGTCGGCTCCACCATCTCAAGTGATTCATCCGCCTCGGCTGCCTCCTGGCGCAACTCTACAACGTCTTCGTCCTCGTCGTCGACGGGGACCGTGCGAACGGAACTGCAGCATTGTCAGCAGCCTGGGCGCACCATTGCCACTCACATATAGTAGTCGTAGACGCCAAACAGAGTTCTCAATTTGACACCATTAACGCACCCGCTGTGCCGCACAGGGCCCCGCAATGCGACGACAGCACCAGATTTTGGATTCCAATGCAATGCCAGACGGCTGCCAAATCCTTTGACGGCTTGTGGCTTGGACTGCAGTGGAAGCCACTCACGCGCCGCAATACGCTCGCAATTTTCAAGTGTTTGCGAAAATTTAATAATACATTTTGGTCGAAAGTTTATCTTTGACTTGGCGGTTGGATTGCACAAGCAAAATATTTCAGCGGCCGCAGCAGGATCTGCTGCAGCTTGTGGTCGCATTGGCTGGCAAAAGTTTTGCCAAACTTCCAGATTCGTTTAAGCTTTGATTCAAATGAGAAGGCACAAAAATCGAAATAGCTAACGAAAATTCAAGTAATATGAGTTTACAGTTGAATTGAATTTTATGAGAGGGATTCGAAAAAACAGGAAAGGTCCTAAAAAATGTATTTTATTTAGTTAATTCATTTAAAAATGGGTTGAAAATTAAATAGTAAACAATATGCGCAAAAGAAGAAACTAAAGAAAAGTTTAACTTATTTAAGTAAATAAAAATCAAAAAGTAAATTTAAATTAGCTGTAGTGTATTTAAGCTTATGAGGAAATTAAGATATTATTTATAAAAAATTGTTTAAGATATCCAAACTGATGTCAAGAATATTTGATTTGAAATTATTTATTTTGTTGGTTCTTAACTTAAAAAGAAAAGAAATGTATATAAAGGAAGAGAACATATATTAAATTAACTTGTAGTCATATATTTGCTGCATACATATGATTTTATAGATGTAGTCTAACCAAAGGTAGAAAATTTCAAAGAATTCTAGAGCGCAAATCAAGAAAACTGACAAAGTTCAGCTACAACGTAAACTGATTTTAGTTTATAAGGAAATTGTTAAACAAGTATTATGGGAAGTTTAAATGGGAGCTAAGGTTACATATACATACATATAGCCTCCATAACTAAGCTTAATTTATAAACTACGTAAATAATAATTAACCTAAATATAAGCAACTATAAGCTTAAGTACATAATCATGTAGAAAAGTTCGACTTGTTTATTTACGCTAATTGATAATTGGAAAGAAAAAACTTTGCCGTTGGCTCTGCTTGTGCCTTGTTACCTGCAAATAAGCCCGAACAATGCGCAATTTTATCGACTACAAATTGGCCCAAAACTCTTGTGTCAGCAATTTGGCAAATAAGAGCTTCTTGAATAACCAGCAGCAGCCAATACAAAGAGCACAATTTTCCGGGTGCTGGCAACTTAATTTGAAGTCCTGACTAAATCTCAAGCAATGTCAACATTTGTACAGTGGCAAATATTTCAAATATTTTCAGATTTCCTGTGAGTTGTTCTTGCCGCAGGGAGTTACATCAAACTTGTCACCACAAAATAGTTGCCAAGCAGTTGCCTAAACTCTATCCTAGCTGGAATAAAGTTTTGCGACTGGCTTTTATCCTGGGTCTTTGCCTTTGTGGCATATTACTTTTTGGTCTTTCAGCGAATTGAGTTATTGTGTCGCCTGTTTCTTTTTATTCCAAGGGTTCAGGGTTTTTGGCATTTTATGCAAATTGCTGTCATGCAGTTGGCGCGTTTTTATTCCGCCTGGAACAGGACAAAAACCTTGGCCAAAAAGTAAAAGAATGTTTTTTGGGACAAATTGAAATCCTTACCATAAACACAACCAAAACGCAGAACGCACAAAAGTTGTAATTAAATTGTGCGTCCAATTGAATTGTTTGTCGGCAAGGTGCAAAGGGAAAGTCCTTTTCGCATTTTCATAATTTCGCTTTACGCATTAATATTTGTTTTACGCTAATTTTGTTAAGTTCTTTCGTACTTCATAAGCTGGCCTCCCCCCAGGCACCCAGTTGGCACTAATTGGGGTACACAGAAACTTGTCGGCATAACAATGTCCCCTTGTATATAAATTATAAATATAATATATATATATATAAATATATATGTACATATAAATTGCTTAAATAGAGCTGCAGCTCTTAGCTCGGTCTTCGGGTTTTCAGCGCAGTGTCGACACGATTGACACATATTTGCACTTCAAAGAGTGGCAAAGCAAGGGTAAAACATCCTGTGGCTTCACATATGACAGACTCAATTTCCAGTTGTTCGCATTTGCCTGTTGGTTGGCTCTGTGTTAATTTGCTACAGTTGCCAAATGCTTTGAGCGTTTTCTACACTCAATTTCTACACACATTTTCCACAGTTTTTTGTACTTGCTTCTTAATTTTCTCGACATGTGGGTTATTGCCTTTAGACTATTTGCCTTTGTGCATTGTTGAGTCTCGTGCATCACGAGCAGAGTTTGAAGCACTCGGTTAATTAAATCAGACCAGAAGTAACGACAACAACAACTTGTAAAGCTACTATGCATGGTGAAAATTAATAAGTACAAAGGATTACACATCAGTGGGAAAATGTATCCCCAGTTCAACTTTATTAGTATTTCGGAGTTACGGTTTGACTCCTTTCTTCGTTCTGCTTTCCAAATAAAGTGAGTCTTTTGTTTGGGGGGGTTTTTATTTTGTGGCTATATGAAATAACCCCCTTATTCAAGGCCTAAAAATTAGCTGAATTTCCCTTTTATCATTTGTTTTTCAAACCTGATATAGATATATGTAAATTGCTCCTTTATAATTTTTGGAATTTCTTCCTTTGTTTTAATGTTTGGTAAGCACTTTAAATTAGTTTTTTTTACATTTGTGTGTAAGTTGCGAAAACTTGCTTAAAACTTAACCGACCCACAAACATAATTATAGTTTCTAACCAAAAACAGAGAACCACACAAAAACCTCTAGCAAAAAAAAGCCAAATTATTTACCAAAATTCCAGACAGCCACAAATTAGTTTGAGCTCAAGAGTAGATTAAAATGAAATTCTGTAAGCTTGTTTAGCTATTTCCGCACACATGAAGATGCGAAGCGATTCAGGAAAATAACTTCTAGATAAATAAATAAACTCCACATAAAGACAAAAAGTCAAGTGCAGAAGCCATAACTGAAACTTTGTGGAGACGGGCAAAAATGCAAGCACATATACAATTGCATAGAACAATTTTTGGCCAGAGTTTTGATTTATAGTGGCCAATTTTATTCCAATGTTTGATTATTATATTTTTTGTGGCTTGCAGAAGGAACTGATTCAATACGAAAAATAAAATAAATATTGGTTGCAGCTTAATATATAATCGCATTAAATTTAAACTGTCAACGCGAAAAAAAGAAAAAATCTTAAGTAGAAATTATGTGAAATATATTTGCAATAATTAAATGCGACAGGGAGGTGAATAATGATAACTGCATATAATAAATGCATATGCGATGATATTTTTGCGGTATTTCTGTACACAAATTAAGCGGCTTAAAAACGTCATGACTAATTAATGCACTTTATAATTAGTATTATAAGTTTAATACCATTAAGCTTGTTAGGCATAAAGTTGCACATGCATATACAATTAAATACCAACAGGGCCAACAGCTTAAATTCAATAGCATTCAGCAATAGCAATAAACTGGTTCACATTCCACAATATGACAAGCCCCGTTCCCCACTTATACGGAAAATCACAAATAAAACAAAAGAAATAAATATTAAAAAAATGTTGGGCAAAGGCAAATATGCAAATTATGTTGTCTCATGTAGTTCACTTAATATGATGATGACTATTGTTTTATTTATATTTTTATTTTATTTATGATGTGCTTGTGCATTGTTTGACATTTTAATGAAAATTTTCATAATTTAATAAAAACCAGGCTCAAACTAACAAAGGACACAACATAAACATGTGTAAATTATTCAAAAGCCAACAATTACTATAATCTGTATCTGTATATGTAAGACAAAGCAAATTAAAAAAGTTATTTAAGCTGAAATAAAAAACATTCTACACTTATCAAGGACATACATTTTTTTTTTAATAAATATTTTGTTTGAATTTAAGGTTGATTGCTGCAGCAATGTGAGCATAGTTAGGAATTCTGTGAGAACACTTTTACAGTATTTAATTGTTAAATATTTCAGACATATTGAATGCACACTAAATGCATGTAGTTATAGATTTTACACTTAAATATCGAGCTATTATATTTCTCTTAATTGTTCAGCAATAAAGCAAATTTAACATTCAAATTAAGTAACAATAATCTTGTTGATACAGTATAAAGTTTCTTACTTGTCTTGCTTACTAAAATAACAAGCTGCTTTATCATCAAAAAATATCAATGAGAACTTTAAGTTAAGTTTAGCTTCTTAACTCTTAACTTAAATTGTTTATGTTAACATGTTAACTTAACAGTTTCGCTACTTAAACGATTAATGCCAGTTAAAGCTAAGCTTTTCTACCGTGCCTTCTTGGCGGCAATTTTACAAAGGACTTTAACAGGTTTTAAATAACCACACTTTAATGAAATAAAACTAAATTTTGCGGTTGGTTATATGTTGATTGTATTCAAATCATTTGCAAGCGGAAACACATCGAAATAATTGTGCTAACACAATAAATTGAATATTTAATTAAACATAATTACTTCGCTCGTGTTGTTTTTGGTGCTGGCCATTTTTAATTTTCGAATGCATTTCCAGCTCATTTTAGTTTTCACTCATCTGCATAATTGTTTATTGTCTGTGTTGTCTGTTGCACTTGAAGTTCAATGAACTGCAAAATTACAGACCTTATTGTTAGTGGAATATAAACAAAATATTTCCAAAATAGCATTCAATTGATGCAAAAAGTAA
Source organism: Drosophila ezoana (assembly GCA_035045725.1). Taxonomy (NCBI): domain Eukaryota; kingdom Metazoa; phylum Arthropoda; class Insecta; order Diptera; family Drosophilidae; genus Drosophila; species Drosophila ezoana. The sequence goes on from JAWNOU010000051.1 coordinate 4,258,742, forward strand.
TTAAAGCAGAGGTGCGGAATTTGTTAATAGTGCTCCATAATGTTGGGCATGTAATTTAGCATTAAATTTGCCTGAGACCATAGAATGCGAGGCTTTAAAGCTCCAACAGAATTTGACAAACAAATTTCATAAATAGCCAAAATTATAATTGTAGTTGTTTTTAATATAATACCGAAAAATGATAATTAAGTAGAATAAATTAAAGGAAAATACATTTTAAATTTCAAAAGAAATGATTATATAAATTATCTCAAGGGTGTAAACTGATTAAAGTCTTAAATTTGTCTCAGAGCCAAAAACATTCAAGAGGGCTAGAGTTGATCCCACCCACACACACAACCAATTCCTGACAAAGCATAATTTATTTGTATATATATTCATATATTTTTTATGACTTTTGTTGTTTTCGCCTTTTTCTCATATCATGTATGCGTTATTTTTCTTTTGCTGCTGCTGCTGCACAAAAACAAAAATGAAGAAGGGAAATAAAAATTCGCGAAAGTAAATGGTAGAGTAGCAAAGCGCAGGAAACTTTATAAAACGTGACTTGGAACTAAAAGTGAGGCAGCAGTGGCATCAAAGCACCGCCTGCAACATGGCACTGTGGCAACATCGTCTCCCGCCTGGCTGCCTCCATGAATGCACGAGACCCACTGCCTTCGAGTAGCAATTAGCGCCATGATATTGCGGTTTGACTGCACGTGGCATGTGCCATTTGTGCGTGTGTGGCATGGCGCAGCGTTAATATGCTAAATGAGACGCATTGACAGCCACTCGCAACCGGCGCTGTGCTAAGTATTTTTATTTTATTTTTGTAGCATACTTTACAGCGCCGTGTCCTAGCTTTACGTTCAATTTGCTTATTGCAGAACGTTAAGTTGTGCAGACGATTACAACGCTGTCGCCAACGTTGCTGCGTCCCACTTCCAGCCAAGTTTGTTGCAATTTGCAATTTGGGTCGTGGCAGCTACCCCATCCGTTGCATTGTCAGCCACGCATTTGTCGCTAATTTGGCGCGAAACGCCTTGGCGTCTCCTCCTTTAGTTGCCTGCAGTCCCTTTTATAATTGCTTGGCACCAATTGTTTTAAATGCTCGATGAACGTACACAAATTGCTTGCCTGCCGCCACCACAGACGGTGCTGAGCTAAATGTAGCCTTTTAACCCAGTTGAGTGCTCTTACACCACACAGCAAAAGTCTGTTATGTTCGCAATTAATACAGGAGAAAGTAACGAAAAAAGTGAGAATCACCTAATTGCATTAAAAAAAATTCAATCATTAAATTCAACTTTAGAAATACCTTCTTATTTAATGGCAAAAAGTGTTCCGCTAAACTTCAATATTCTTCAAAAATTTATGATTTTTCTTGCTTAAATTTCTGTAGACATTCTTTCATGTCAACTTAATTTCATTTCGACTTGAGCTGAAGTCAGAAATCATTTCCGAAAAAATATATTCACTTTTGGCTTTGTAAAATGCCCTCAAAAGTGTTATTCAAGTTCGTTTTAAATATATTAAAATTATGCTAGTAGCGAAGAGCCTAAAAGCTTGAATATATATAAATTTTATATAGTTAAGTTTGCGTTTGTTCGCATTTTACCATTTAGTATAGCTTTCGGCATACACTAAAACGAAAATGTTTACATTAATTAAAGTGATGAAAGTTAAATATATACGAATTTATTTTTGTTGTCTAGTGTTAACGTCAATGGCTTCGTGTAGCAATAAGAAATTGCAAATGTTTTTATTATAAACAAAGAGACTGTGAGTGCATGTGTGACTGTGTGTGCGTGTATGTGCATGAGTGTGTGTGCATGCGTGTATGTGGGTTTGAACTTTTCGCCGTTTCAAGTAGAAATCGATGCGCATCAATATTCAATATGTTGCTTTTACTGGCATCGAGCTGTTAGCTGCCTTCCCGACCACCCGCAGCTGAACTCTCCGCGAGCCGCGACAGCAGCAGCAGCAGCAGCAACAGCATCAGAAGCGCAATCTCAATGCGAATCCTCGACGATTCCATACGCCAAACGCCAGCTGATGTTTGCTTTACGTAATGGAATTGTGCGGTGAATGGTGCGTGGTGGCGCATTTTCGCCTTGGCCCGGGCTCTCAGCGGGTTTCCCTCCTCTGACTTTTTACTGTATGTGGGTATGTGGGTGTGCGTGTGTGTGTGAATTTTCTTTGGCTTGGCGTATGGATTGGCGGTTCAGAGGCTTTCAATTGGCTTTCGGCACTGCGAGGGGCGAGCGGCGTGCGATATGTAGGATACGGCGTGTGGCATGCGTCAATGTTTCAACATTTGCCGTTCTCATTTTCGATGCCGCTTCATTCAATTTATTTTCGACAGAAATTAAATAAAAATACGCATATATTAAACTTCAACAGTGCCTGCTACATTGACATAAGCTGATTATTTTTACTTGTTAAACAAAGTGGACAAATGCAGTCGACAGCTGTTCCGAGGGTTAAAAACTTAAAATGGATGCATCGTTAAATTTAGTAGAACTAGTTCCGCTCCAGATCATAGGGGAACATATCTGGGCTGGGAGCAGTTGCTTTTGGGCTCGCGGGCAACCTTTACCATATGCACACCAGTGTTGTGTAACAAAGCAAATACGTGCTCGTATTAGCAACCAACTAAGTGTTGTTATTCCACAGTTTTACACCACAATTACCAGCTACACACCCCTGCCGTGCCACCCCTCCGCTACAATCTGACTAACTACGTGACGCACAGCAGCTACGTGTCGAATTCCCGAATATCCCCACGTTACTCATAAATGTTAGACAATGTCTGCAGCGTGTGTGTGTGTGTGTGTATGTATCTGTATATGTGTGTGTTGGTAAGTGTGAGAGTGTGTGTCATGTGCATGTTTTGGCATCTTTCTACAGCTACTCGAATAGCTCAGAGACTCGCATATGCCTGCCCATTTAAAGTGATATTTTTTTTTGTGTAGCATAGCCCAAAAAGTTCTTGTTCTTCTTCTGCTCGTCTCTTACAACGTAATCATATCAGCGCCACATTTTGTCAGCCCTTATTCTTTACCTATTCACACATGCATGTTATGTGTGTGTGTGTGTGTGTGTTTGTGTGCGTTGCAACATGCTCTACATGTTGTCCTTGTTTTTGTTTGTGTTCCACTTTTTGTTGCGTTTTGTCAGCTTCAATATTGCATGACTTAAGCATGCCTGAAGGGGCCTTTGAGAGTGCACTCTGAATAGCTAGGTATTATAAATAGTTGACGAACACGTTTCGAAATTGTTTAAGCACATTGTTGTAAAATAAAGCATCTACATCCATTTGAATACATCAACAAATAAAGTTAAGACGCTTTAGTTGGCTTATAATATTCATGTGAATCTCGTACTCAGATGCCTTTACTTAGCTTACATATTTTTATATTATTTATTATTAATTTAATAAAAGGACTTAAAAAGAAGGTGTAGCTTACCTTGTACTTCCCTTGAAATGTATTTTTATAAAACAAATTGCAATTGTTAACGTTTCTGCTTTTGTTAAACAAATTAATAGGACAAAATACTAATTGGTACTTTTTAAATTTCTACAGAAGTTCAGTCAAAAAATCTGGGCCTCCAATAAAAAATGATTTATACCATATTCTTCATGCTCTCCCACGTTCATTGCAAACTTCCATCAACTCATATTGAGCATACCTTTCAATAACTTTGTTAGCGGACTTATTCTGTATCCCCCACCTATATTCTACCCTTTTTGACGGCACTATAGCCACCCTATTTGTACCTTTGAATTCGTTTTAATAAACTAACGAACCGCTGTGTTCAAAGTTGTGCTCCATTCGAACGCCAGTCAGCCAGAAAACCAAACACATCATTTTGATGTCAATTATTTTGCAGTGAAGAGTTGACATGGCTTTTGTTCGTAGTTGGGTACGGGTGGGCTTCCCCACCCAAAGCTCCTAGAAAAGCAGCAAGCGCGACACGGCAACCCCAAACCCAACACGAGCCCAGAAACAAAAATATTCAGCCTTTGCTCTTTGTAGTTGTTATTGCTGTGAATTCTTTGTCGTATGACTTTGAGGCGGGCTTAGGTTTCCATCCAACGTGTCGCTGTGGATGAATAGGGCTGCCTCGGTATGCTTTTTGGCAGCTCCGGTACGGTGCTTAAGCCCAGCCAAATTGAAACAACACATTTCAGCTAAAAGCAGATGTGTTGTAATTGCCAAAAAAAAGAGCAGCAAAATAATGGAGAAACAAGAAGCAGACCAGAAACATGTTTAAATTGTGTCTAATGATGACAGAAGATGTTAAGGTTAAGATTACGAAATGCAACTAATAAAATATGTTGGAGGAAGGAACAGTTTACTTAGTCGTACCAAAGTCTAGGTCTAAGGATAATCGAATATGTTTATTTATTACATATTGAGGATTCTAACTGGGAAAATAAACCGAATCAGAATACCGAATATCCCCAATATATTTTTATATATTTGTTTTGAGTCTTTCAATAAATTACACATTTTGCTGACAAAATCAATATACCCGCTGCACGGGTATAAACATCTGCTGTCCCGCCGGCGTGCTGCGAAATTCCTGCATGGCGTTGCCATCCAGTATATGCTAGCTGTCATTGCCCAAACGTAGCCATCTGGCAACGCTGTCACGCTGTAAGCTTAACTGACCTTAGCATTTGCTCAATGTTAAATTTGTATATAAAACTTGTAACTCGATTCTATTTCCGGCTCCACTGTCAAACATCAGCAGCAATAGCAACAAAAACGGAAGCGCCTAAGCCGACACCATGTCGAAGGAAGAAGTTGCCGTCATCAAAAAGCTGCTACAGGGCGCTAGGGACAGCTATAGCTCGGGCAGCGGTGGCGAGAACAATAAACCTCGACCCAAAAAGATGCTCAACGATCCGCGCTTCCAGATACGCCCACTGCAGCAGGTGGTCTCCGCATGCACGGGAGCCATGATCACCGCCTGCTTCATGACGCCACTGGACGTGATCAAGACCCGAATGCAATCCCAGCAGTCACGGTCGAACAAGTGCTTCCTCTACTGCAACGGTCTGATGGATCATTTGTTTAGCTGCGGCGCCCATTCGCATACCTCAGCGGGCGGAACTTTCAAGCCACATTTTCGGGGCACACTGGATGCCCTGATCAAGATAAGTCGCCATGAGGGTATATGCGCCCTGTGGTCGGGCTTGGGTCCCACGCTTGTATCGGCGCTGCCCTCGACCGTTGTCTACTTTGTTGCCTATGAGCAATTCAAGGCCAGGTACATAGATATCTACCAGCGGCACTTTGCGCCGCCTATAAAACCCCAGATCGATCAGCGCCAGAACTTGCCCCTTGTGGTGCCCATGCTGTCCGGCGTGACGGCACGCATCTGCGCCGTCACCTTTGTCAGTCCCATTGAGCTAGTGCGCACCAAGATGCAATCGCAGCGGCTTAGCTACGCCCAGGTGCTGCGATTTGTGCGCAATGTCATAGCGATCCAGGGAATCAGTGGCTTGTGGCGTGGACTGCCGCCCACCATCCTGCGGGATGTACCCTTTTCGGGCATATATTGGCCCATCTATGAGTACCTCAAGGTCTGTTTTAGCAAGCGCAACGAGGAGCCCTCCTTTGGCTATAGTTTTGTGGCCGGGGTGCTGGCCGGTTCGGTGGCAGCACTGGTCACCTGCCCCTTCGATGTAGTCAAGACCCACGAGCAGATCGAGTTTGGCGAGCGCGTCATCTTCACGGATTCACCCGCGAAGGAGCTGAACAAGCAATCCACATACAGCCGCCTGTCGGCCATCTATCGCGTCTTTGGGCTACGCGGACTCTTTGCAGGCTACGGTCCGCGGCTGTTCAAGGTGGCGCCCGCTTGTGCCATTATGATATCCACCTTTGAGTATAGCAAACTATATTTCTTCTACTACAATGTGAATCAGCACAACGAACAACTGCTGCTGACCAATCCGAATGCGAAGCTGGTCAAGGAAGATGATATCGAATAGTTAATCCCCATCGTTCGAGTCAAGCATTTTATTTTATAAATAAACCGTGTATATATATTTTATGTTAAATTATAAATACTATTTACTGTTTGGCTCAATTAATTTACCCACAAGCACTGTTCACAGCTTGAGGCGAATTTGTAAGGTCGCTGTCTGCGCAACCCCTGATGACTTCTGTTGATTTAATTTAACATTTACGCAATCTGTCACTTAAAAAGATGTAAAGGAAATGAAATTGATGGGAAATGAATTAAATATGCAATGGCAACACTTCCCATTCCAAAAAGAATATCTGTAGCCATACCTGAGGTTTTAATACCCCGCAATCACAAAAATTAATTAAGATGGTTTTCATAAGGCTGTGGCAAATGTGTTGAGGACCGCAGCATTTATATTCATGTACAGCCAAGTCACATTGTTCACACATGCTGTTACACCTAAGTTCATATATTTATGTTTGCATCTTTCCAGCTGTTTGTGATAGTTTAGCTCAACTCGGACTGTGTAAAGGGTTGCCAATGTAACAGGGCTTATATTGGACTTAGTATTGATATAATATATGATTTCGTCACAGGGTATTGTTCAGTCGACTCATGTCCACTTCAACAACTTGACTTCGAACGTATTTATGCATGAACGAATGTGTGTTATAAAGAAATGGAAGCATGACAGAGTTGACAAATATGAGGCAGACTTTACACTCAATATAAATTGTATGTTGTATCGAGGATTAAAGAGAAGGAAAAGTAAATTACATAGATACAAATTAATATATGTGCCTATGTAAAGGACAGTATGGAAAAGGTAAATAATAATATAAAGCATCTTTTATTGCTTCACTATTTTCGCAATTTAAAATTTAAAAGTAAGTTTGATTTGTTTTTCCTTCTCTTATCGCAAGTTTTTCCTTAAGCCAATGCGAAATGCTGTCAGGGCTCGAAAAACATTGCCCATTTCAATTCCAGTTACTTGAACAATAATCGAATTGCTTTGCTGCACTCCATAACAGTTCCCTGGTCACGTTCACATTTCACAAAAGTAAATTTAAAAATAAAATAAAAGCCCAAAGCGGCAACGTTTATCGAATTGTGCCAAATCCAAACAATTCACACAATTGTGAATTGGAACATGCCGCATGACCAAATTATTACCCAAATGCAGCAGGTCATATAAATCAGAAATATCAAACTAAACATAGGCAATTTAGAAATGCTTTTGTATGCAGCCAAGGAAAACGGGTAGGGGGCTGGTGGAGGGGGAAACTTAATTGCATTTTGGAAAGCGAGTAAAAATAATTATAAAGTATACACGTTTTGCTGAACAACGCAATAATAAAGTAAAATTTCCCCAGTGAATATTTGCCATAAGTATACTTTTTTAAACATTGAACAAGCATTTTACAAAGCTTACCGAAAGGGGAGCTTGGGTAGCATAAAAGCATACTTCTGTTTGTGTTGACCGCAATTTGGCAAAGTAGCCAAAAAAAAGAAAATAATAATAAAAGATGGAGAGGAGCGGAAAATGCCTGTCAGATAGCGATGGCCACAAAAGCTGTGATTTCCACTGACAGTGACTGACGGATAGCGATGAGCAGAAAGTGTGATTTTTTCAACTGTAGCTGGCGTTGGGAGTTTAACAAATAAATATATGTGTGTAAGAGGTATGTGGACCAACAGCGATGTATACCTGATATCAACGTGTAACCGATTATTTTTATTTTTAAATATTAATTAATTGTAATATTTCGATTTTGGAAATTAATGTTAAAGGTTTTTAAATGTCTTTTGAATATGAGAAGTTACAGCGATTTACACATGATATACTCGTGAATTCAAAGTTCTTATTAGATCAAAAATAGATCATTTTTATACCCTGAACCCATTGCCATCATCAATAGCCGAGTCCATCTAGCCATGTACGTCTGTATGTATGAACTCGTCAATATCGAACTTAGCCCTTGCTCTTAACTTGCACCGCTTGCAAACAATCGATACAAATCGATATCTAAATTCTGTTTTTTGAGCAAACCTCTATAGTTTAAAGTGCTAGGGTCACCAAATTTACCGTGTGTCTAGATAAGCATATACCTATTAAGTAGAAGAAGGTCTTCCAAAAGCTTTGCATTTCTTGTTTCTAAAAACATGTTATGACAAATATTTTTTGAGCATGCTAATAAAAGCTCGTTCAATATATATATATTCCATATATATTACTCCTGTAGATACTTTCACCCATTTTCATGCACATCACTTGCTCAACTCCAGTGGGCACCGACGCTAAAAAAAAAACATGTTTATATGTACACACTTGTATGTGTATGTATAATCTGACGGGCAGCTGGTAAACTGGCATTTAGCGTTGAAGTTTTCTTTGTTAAACGAAAATTGGCAATAAAGCGCATTAAAAATATGCTTTCACTTAAATAATTGAAATTATATTAAAGCGAAATTCGTGCTTGTTGCCCGCGTTGGCCAATTTGTTACTTAACCACATGAAGACGGCCCTTAGACCTGACACATCAAGCCCAGCCCCACAGTTTATACAACCTTCCTTTTTTTCTGCGTGTATAAAGATATATATTTTTTTTGTGCTCTGCCAATTGCTTTGCTGGTCTTGGGGCGTGGCCATAGTCCATATATTCAGTTTGCTTGTTTTTTTTTTCACTCTCTGCCTGCCTCAAAAATATTTGCGAAGGCAGTCAGGAAAAAAGTTGTTGATGGCCTGCCCTATTGGGAAATTGTTGTTCTTGTACGTACTGCAGCTGCTGTGGCGGGGATCCTTCAACATTTGCCAGGATATTGGTCGGGTGGGAGGCGTGGTGCATAACGAAGTTTCATTTGTGCTTGTTGCGTTTGGTATTTGCATTTAATTGTTGCATTAAAAATACACCAACACGCACGGCCACAGCGCTTTATTTATGGCCTCTAGCATGTCAGTCTACCCAATTTTTGCTGCTCCTGTTTTTGTGTCCTATAAAAACGTTGACAACATGTGGGCGTGACAGGCAGTTTGGATGTTTCATGTATGCCCTGGAATTGATTCGCTTAACGCTTCTGGCCTAAGCAATAAAAATGATTTAAGCTGATTTAATGGGGCTTCGTCTTAAAGTAAATGTTTCTGGGCTTAGGCCAAAAGCGCTTTAATGCCAGCTAATGAGCTCTGTGGAGAGTTCAACGACTTTTCTCTAAACTCTTATTAAAAAAGCCTGCAGCAAAAAAAAATAAAATAAATTTAAGGAAAATGTTCAGGCAGCTTTTATTCTGCTTTTAATTGGCCGCTCTCAATGAAAACTGTATCAAAAACTATTTGCTTAATTGTTTAATTTTATGCGCAGCGCTTGCTTAAACTTGATTAAAAGCGTGCAACAAAATCGTTGCAGGCTAGCTAGAAAGTGTTTCACTGTAGTTTTAAATAACGTTTCTACATTTTGCCCAACTTGCATTGCAAAGCTGTTGATTTTCCTTTTAGCCAGCGCCAAAGAAAACAATTTTCCCCATGACCTTGCCGGCGCGAATGTTTAATTAATTTCTAGAGCTTACCCATATAAATGGCAGCCAGAACTCAAACCAAAACAAACAAAACGAAACATGCCATAAAAATATATAGGTTTAGGCCAATTGGATATGTATTTTATACATATAGGAATATGCAAGCTAGTTTTGTATATTCTACATTTCTTATTCCTTGAGACAACTTAGACAGACATATTTTTGGTACTGCTTTGAACCAGACTTTAATTGATTGTAACAAAGCGTTGCATGGTTTTCTTACACCCCCTTTTATACACTTTTTATGCAGGGTGTACTAAAAAATAAAATTAAGTAAAACGAAAAAGTTAATATATCTATAGCACGCCGAAGATTTAATACCCTTGTAGGCATTTATCTTTTACAGATATGTGAAGGATGTGAAGCTCTTAAGTGCTGAGTTTGATAAAGATATCTAGATGTCTATCTATTATATAATAGAAGTATAGGGAGCTGAGTGATATTCAAAATAGTTGTTCATAAAAGTACTTAGTTTTCGACAGATCGTTGCTGTGGCAGCTATATGATATAGTGCTCTGATCCGACAAATGGCAAATACTGCCTGGAACAGAAAGAAGGGTAAATGCAAGGTTTCAAGACGATAACAGAGACTAGTTCGCATAGAAACAGAAAGACGGGACAGATGCACATGGATATGTCAGAATGAAGAATGTATATACCTTATGAGGTCCTTACATACGTTACACATTTGAAGAATAAATTCTTATACCCTCTACATGGGTATAATTAAGATAAAAGAAAAAAAAGGACTGAACGTGAGCGCCTCAAGTCTGTTTAAAAAATGCTTTTCATTTTTCAAGGCCTGGTAAACTGCTGATCTCTTTAAAACGGGCAACGCAAATTTTTAATTAACGTTGCCTTTTTTGCAATTTTTGCGCCGTCCATGCCCAGACGTCTGTTATCCTTTACTTTTGCTGTTTGTTCGTGCTTGCGCACACCTGAATCGTCGGCTCGCCCGAGACGTCGAATTTTTAATTAAAAAATACAAAACGAAACGAAAAAACAAAAATAAAATTTTCCTGGAAAATTATTTGCCTGTAGCAATACGAATTTCAAGGCTGCGCCAACAGCTTGTCAATGTCCTGTACGCATATCCTTTGGCCCCAGTTTACAGACGGCTTTTGGGCTGCATTTTGGTGGGATTTGCGAGCACTTAATTATGCGAAGTGTGCATAAGCGTTTTTTAAGCGGATCTTGCAAATTATGAAAAGTTGTTAATTTTGATTTAAATTGTATCGAGGTTCATTTGCACCATACTAAAATGCAGCCATTCGCAGCCACTCGCTGGCTGGCATTTTCAGCGCAATTTGCCTGCAATTTTCTTTATAAATTCTTTTTCCATTTATTTTATATATGTGTGTGTGCGTGCTTTGCCGTTTATTTTTGTGCTCGTTGCTCTATGTGCCATTTGTGTCGGTTTGTTTTGCTCTTTACGCAGAGCCAACTAAATTATTAAAGCGATAATGGCCCGTAAAGCTCATAAATTTTGTGGCCGCGTATTGCAAATGGACGCTGCTAAAAGGTATGCGCCTTCCCATGCCTGGCATAAAGTGCTGGGTTATTTATAAAGGCCCAACTGCCTAATTGATCTCATTTCGGATATCACTTTTGGGCTGCGGAATGTCTGTAAATACGCATTTTAATGATAAATCTAACACTGACACTCGCAATACTTGGCAATTATCTGCGTAATTTACTTTGCTGTTCTCTTCTTCTTCGCCTGCCATTGTATGCTAATCGGTTTTTTAAACTTTTCGTTATTTAATCTATTTTTCATACTTATACACATAGCATAAGCAGGCAAGTTGAATTGGCCTTTTATGCTACACGAACACAATGTTTTGCAATCTTTGAAAGATTTTTCCGCTTTCCCATTTGCTCTGTGTACGATATTCATGAATAATTCATGAGGCAACTTTATAGGAAAGTACCAACTCGAGTGGCCATGAGACGAACTGAATCACAAATGCTCTCAGCCAGAAGGTTCGTTCATATAGTCACCTGAGAGAACTTCTTTATGTGCAGCAGCTTGAAAAATATTGTGCTAATAAATTGAAATACTTGGATAATATTGTATAAATAATCACTTGATCTTTTATGATGCTTGACTAGATTGCAAACAAATCGGACTCTGGAAAAAGTTAACCAATTATTAAAATAGCAGACGTATATTGAGCATTATTTAAACAACCCTTCCTTCAAAAGTTCCTCTACTAACCATGCATGGGCCAAAGGGTATTTTCTAGGATGCTTAAAAAGTTAATGAGTATAAAACGAAGAGCGTACTCACCTGCATATCCGACAGAGTGCTAAGTCGTGTGTGAGTGTGTTCGCATTGTGTATCTGTGTGAGTCTTAGGCAAGTATAGTATCGTTTATTATGCAGAGTCAAAGTTGAAATAAAAAAAGCTTTTAAAAATTTAAGAAAAATTATTAACTTTTATAAAAAACAAACAAATAAAGAGCAAGCAAGATGCTGGCAAAAGTTGTGCCCATAAACATTTTAAAAATTACCAAATTGGTTTTGCCAGAATCATGTGCGCAGCAATCGCTTATATGCAATTTGCATATTCAACAAAATTTTGAAAAACAAAAATAATCACAGTATGAGTACCTGCAACACAGCAGTTGGCAACAACTTTGGGGCATGCCGCCTAACAACAAAGAAAACAAAATATTCTACGGCTGGTTCTGACTGCTTTGCATACAAAGTTTGGCCAGGTCGTCGCGAGCGAGTGTTGGTCTTTTTCCCTACACCAAAATGGTTTCTCTTTTTTGATAACACATCATATGTAAATATTTGCCCACATATACCACAGACACACGCACACAAAAACACACACACACACACATGTTGACCCAAGGTAAAAAGGGTCGACGCTTGCAAAAACTTCGCGCACTTCCGCCGGAAAAAAAAATGTGGTGCAAGTTGCTTTATTATGACAACCATTGTAGGGTTAGACAAACAGTAGAAAGTGCCAAAATTTAATTAAAGGATGCCCGAGTTTGCTTAGGAGCTTATTACAAAGAGCTATACCGAAATTTTGGTGAGCTTTAAAAAAACAAAATAATAACGAAGCAATTGAGATTAATTTTATTAAAGTGAAAGATAAAGAAATAAAATATATGTATATTGCATACAATTCAAATAAATAACAACGACAATAACAACTTTAAAGTTTGTAAAAAAACTGCTTAACATTTTTCAGTAAAAATTAAAGTTATTTTCGAATATGCTTTTAACCATCAGCAGGAGCCTGTTTTGCATGGAAACGAAAATGTTGATGCGCTTAAAATTATAATAAGAGAACAATGGTTATCATTGATGTTGTTGTATGAAATTTATAAGCTTTTATTTTCATTCTTGCAGGCCCCGAATATTATGTACCTGCAATGGCAGTCGTCTGCAGCTGTTATTAAATATCTTAAGCTAACAAATATTAATTTGTGCCACGCATTTTAATTGTAATTTAACCTATGCTGCTCAGTTTCAAAGACGCGATGTGCCTGAATTTCACAAAAATTTACCTTGACAACAACACGCTGTAGATTCAGACCCTTACAAGGGTGATGAGCGTCACGGCAGACGACACTGATGAGCAATGGCAGCCAAGGATGACGGCTTGGATATGGATACTGGTAGTGGCAGCCGCCTACAGCTGTTGACAGGCGGCTTTCGTCAGGACCTACACACACACTCGCACGTGTTCGCACACACAGCTAGCGGGAAATTCATCAGTCAGTACGTAACATTTTTTCGTAGCTTTTGGCTTATGAAATATGTTTAAAATGCCACAGCTGTTGTAGCACCCGCTCAGAAGCAACACAGGAACTGTCTGGACAATGCCAACCAAAGTTTATAGGCGAGGGTGGTTCTTAAATACATTTTCTCAACAAAATCGTAAAATTTATGTTGATTGCTGTTTTGCGTAAATAATATTTATGGTAGACGGTTTATTAATAAGCCAGAGCCTTGACTTGCAAATGTTTTATGTCTATATGGATCATGGAATTTTAAAGGAAATTTTAAAAATAAAATCACATTTTATAAAATAAGCATATACTCCACTCTCAGCAGATATATCTCAGCATAAATTCGAGCTGGGAACATTTAAGATTTTAAATATTTAACTAACTGGATAATAGTTTCATGGCTGTCACTCCAATATTATATATGTAAATAAAGCTCTTTTGCAGCCGTTGTAATTTAGTCGCGATGCTTTTTTCATGATGCAACACAAACAGGAGAACGACTAATGACTTGGAATTTGTTGCCCGCCAGCCAAATGAGCGCAACTGTCTGAGCCTTGTATCTGTGTGCATGTATGTATGTGTGTGTATAAGTGTGTATATACATGGGACAGATGTTGTCACCGCTGTGTGCCATTAACGCGCAGTGCAACCGAAAAAAGAGTATGAGAAGACTGCAACTTAAGTACAAGAGCAGCGTAAAAATCATTAAGCTACAGCTGACATAGCTACACATTTCACACACCATCCGCCCCATGCCCACGCACACACATACACACACTCACACATTTTTGCTGTGTCTGAGAGACAGGCAAATGCATCTCTTTCCATGCTGGCAGACATGACGTATGACTTAAGAATATAAATTTCATGCCACATCACTCATACGCCCCAGTAGCTTTAATTACATTTACAGTGCACAAGCTGAATGGCATGAAACGAGTTGTCGCACATTCAATACTATTCGAATTTTTTTTACAGGTAAACGGATATTCTATAAAAATAAGTGAAACTAATATGCTGCCAGAGAGGTAATTTTGTGTTAAAGTTAATTAACAGATAATGTATTAATTCCTTTTGTATTATATTGGTATTTCATTTTTGAAAATTGCAAAAACAAAAGGAAAAGATAGTTTTGAGCTTTAATTACCAAAGGCAAATGAATATTATTAGTACTGCGTGGCCCTTGAACAAGTACAAAATGCTCTTATGGCTGCTTTGTGGTTAAAAATGTTTAAATTATGCTACACGTCCAGTTAGTTATTACAATGAAAAGCGATTTTAATTAACTAAAAGGCAATTTGATATTTGATGTTGCACTCGTTGTATTAGCTGCACTTAATTTAATTTGATTTTTGCATTTAATTTCCTTGGCTGCCTCTTAAAGTAAGTTAACAGATGCTTAATATTTACAATGATAGTTATGCAAAAAGTTTTAGTAAGTGCAACCTCTTCAAATTTCACTTGCTTCACTTAACAGCCACTAAAACATAGTTTTGCATTCTAATTTTGTAAGTACACAATTTTTAAGAGCTATTTAGTATTTTGTATTTCCATATTTAAAGTTTCATTTTTGCTTCCGCTTCTGTTTTAAGCAAATTGCACTTGACACCATATAAAAGTAATGAACAACATTGCTGTTAAGTGCTACCACAAAGCCACATGGAAAAATGTCTGTAGTGTGTAAAAATCATTTTATACAATGCATTTAACGAACAACAGAGAATGTCAGCAATTACTGTGCTTTTCAAATAACAACAAAACAAATAATTGGCTGTGGGGAGGGGGTGTGTGAAGATCGAAAACCTGGCTTTAGGGAGTGCAACTGTGGCTAACAAACAATATTCGCGTAAATAATTTATTTATTGTGGTTATATTATTATTACACCTGCACAAAGGGCTGCGTATAAAGGCACGCAATACTAAAATTGTATAAAAGACAGAAACATGCCAATAGCAGGGCAATGGCTGCGTTTGTTGTTTTTGTTTCTGCCATTGTCAGACAGAGAGACAGACGGACGGACGGCCGAACGGCCGGACGGGCATATTGCCAGTCAGACCAACATAACAGTACACACACACACACACACACACGCTGTAAAAAGTGGCATTTATGCTGACTGATAAATAACGACACAATTGACTCGCAATCGCGCACACGTTAACGCTCCCAGACACGGGGGCTAGAGAGCGAGAGCGAGAGCGAGAGAGAGAGAGAGAGAGAGAGAGAAATAACCGAGATATAGTGTGTTGGAAAGCGAGATAAATTGATGGAGAGAGCTCGACATACATATTACATTGAGCTGTAACTACCGCAGTGGCGGCCAGACACATAGGTCATGAGTCACGAGGAAATGCATACAATAAAAAATGGTTAAACAAATAATATGCATTGAACTTGAAGACTATATATTTTATTTTTTTAGCTAAAATCGAGCTGTGCAACAAATGTAATTTAATGAAATCCTACGGAGACTGATCTCTAAAAGTCTCATACATATATATTGAATATTTATATGAATATTATATATTTTATCTTTAAAAGCAATATTTTTATATCCCTTTGTTTTCTGTACTTGTTTTTTTTTTTTGTAATATTTTGCACGAGCTCACGCTGCCATCTCTAGCTTTTCACATTTGCAAGGCTTTTATGGTTGCCTTTTCACACAGTATTTTTTTTTTCTTGCCATATTTATTTTCACGTTTGTATGGCATGTCCTTTTTTTCTCCAATAAACTGTAAGCCGTATTCATTTTTTGTTGTTTATCAATATTTGCTTTTTGTATTGCGTATATTGATAAAAAAAAAAAAGGAAAAAATACTTTTATTAATGACGAATATGTGCAGATTTCCTTTTGACAGCGCTTTATATTTAGCCTAAAGCCACCCCCTGTGGTTCCGTATGCACTTTAAATTTCATTTTCACAGCCCTTGGTCTTAAATTACGCGTAATATAACATTTTACTCGCCAGCAAAAAAAAAACAAAATTACCAAGCGTTCCTGCAGAGGTCATATTGTTAAAAACCATATATGTATCTTTTGATTGTTTGGCAATACATTATTTTGTTCAATTTAAAATTCATGGCATCGAAAAAATTGATCATGATTAATGGTCTGGCATATCGAATATATTCGCAGCGGGCGAACAGATTTAATTTAATTGAAGAAAAAACAAAATTTAAAAAGAAGCGCAAAAATCGATTTAAGTTCATGGACTTACCTACTACATTGAATATACATTAACAATTTACGGAGCCCAACAAAATAAAAAAAGGTAATTTTATTTTATTTTTTTAAGCAACGAACTCTGGAGTAAATAAAATAATCCCTTTGAGGCACTTCTTTTCATTTTTCTCAATTTTTTTCGGCAGCTAAGGTTTAAAGAAAAGACTCTTTTAAAACTGTATATTTTTTTATACTTAACTTAACTTGAATATCAAAATCAATCTTTAAGATATTTAAATTGTATCTCATGTAGCACAGCTTTTAATATAAAAACTTTTTATCAGGCGTGCATTGAACTGAAATCTGAATTCTGTTGGCGTCGGACTCGTTGACCGCCTGCCACGTGGCAACAAGTTAATTATTACGCACGTTTGAAACTTAATTAAATAGGCCTTGTTGTAATTAACAGTATATGAACAGCTGGAGCAGGCGACAGCAGCAACAGCAGCCGCAACTATCGATTAACAACAACAATGCAAAACTGTCAAACTTCATTAAGATCCCGTCAGTAAGGAGCTGTCGAAGAATGACAGCTCAATACATACTGATATATGGCATATTCAAATTTACCAGATTGAGATGTAGACTTGAGCACAGATACGTCTGAGTGTCCCGGCATTAGCCATGCTAATGAGCAGCTGCCTCGGGAATATCTATGCAAATTAATAGCTTTTCTTTGCGCGCAGATGTATCGAACAAAGATTATTATAATTGATCTTTGGCAATATATACCAATTCGAGCCTTGGCTGGTCTGCCATCCAATGACAAATCCATCACTAAGCCTTCAATTATGCAAATTAGAACTGTGCACTAACAAAACTTTTGTGTCGTCAGGGGGGTTGAGGGAGATGGGTGGGTAGTTCGTGTTGGGCTGTGGTTCGTGGTAAATGTGCGCCACGTTGCTTGCAATTAACTGTAAAGCTATTGTCACTGACATTGCCTTTGCACAATGTTGTAACAGCAACTTGTTGTTGCAGCTACTTTGTTGCCACTGCTGCTGTTGCTATTGCTGCTGCTGGTTTTGCTGCTGAAAAATGCATGAGTTTGCCGGAAGGCGGGAACCACCAGCTGCGTTGGCCCCGTTGATCCCATTTGGCTGCCATCGTCAGCAGACAAAGCCAAGTGCAAGCTAACACACACACACACACACAGCCAGACACCCTAGCATGTGGAAAATTTATACAATAAACTCTTGGCAACTCTTGCACAATTTCCGCATGCATCAGTCGTCCACACTTCACTAAACTTTTTTGTGCCCATCCGTTTTCACACATTTCGCATTTCCTATTTCCACATTTTTGTAAATGAAAAAAAAAAAAAACAGAAATAAACAAGAAAAATAATAATTAATTTCATGGTTTTTCCTTCGCTTTTCTCTGCTATTCTGTGTGCTTCTTGATGCACACTTATGTTTATGCAAGTTCTGGCTGCTGCAACAGCTTTTGATATGCTCTTCGGTTTGCTTGCAACACCTTGCGTCGTGCTGCAGCAGCAACACTTCTGGTGTTAGCCAAAGTTATTTTACAATGAGTGAATGCCACGTGTTTGTTTATGTTATTGTTGTTACACTTGGTGTCTTGTTATGTGGTCAAACATTCCTGTAAGCGACAAAATTGTTTTACTCTCAGTGTGTGGTTTTTGGTCTCTTGAGATGTTCTCTGAAAATATTTATTAAATCAGGGAGCTAACTGGAAAGGTCGCCAAAACCAGCATAAAGTACAGTGAAAAATTTAAGAAAATTATTGGTAACAAATATTTTGTATATTGCTATTATACTTTAATTGAATTTGTGTTTACATAATGTTAGTCTGTAGATTGTTTCTGACTCCATTAATAAAGGATTAAAAGGATTAAATCGAAGTCAACCGTATGCTGGGATGAGGTCCCAACGATTTCTAAGCATTTTATTAGAAAGTGGTTTTCCTTTGTAATAATTCAAGGGTCTAGTTTATTTACAGGCAAATGCAAATTATTATTCAATATAAAACATTTTCATTTACCTATAAAATTCATTATTATGAAGCAATAAACTAGTTAAGCAAATAATTTAAGCGCACACAAGCCGAACTTAGCTTAACTTTCAAGTATGAATTAAACCCATTTTTGTCGCTTTAAGATGTACATAACTCTACAACATACACTGTACTTAACATCTGTAACTGCCTCGTAAGTCAAGCGGAATTATGGCAAAGCGCTTCAAACCGACTCATTCGTCACTTTGACGTCCTTTCCATCTGGCACAATTACCGTGGTTACAGCCCCAACAGGCTGTGGCAAACAGGTGCGAGCGTATACATATATCCTACTGCCCGCAGCAGCAACAGAGCAGCAGAGCAGAACAGCAGCGCCAACCGAAGCAGCAGAGGCAGCAAAAGAAGCAGCAGCATCTCCTTTGAGTTGTGTGATCCTGCTGCTCATAACGGTGAGGTAGCAATAATAATCGTAATGGCAAAAAAAATGTAGTCAAGAATGCTTGTTTGGGCTATGATCGAATAGTAAATAGCCTGCAGGTGCATAGCATATTCTATATAATCAGTTTTGCAACTTTTCTTTATTGATTTATGCGCCGGATTTCGACTTAAAGCTAAATTAAACGACATGCCAAATTTGTACTCCGACTCCGACTTCAATAAGTACATATTAAGTTGAGTGCAAAGAAAGTGTTAATATGCTATAATATACCCAATTCTTTATCCCTTTTTAATGAGTGTGTAAAAATTGTATTCCAGCGCACGTTTGCAGAATTTAAATATTTTATTGCTTATTTCTTGTGCACTTGTGCAGAATTTAACGACTGTCTGCCATGGCGCTAACTGTTGCCGTTCAATTGCCCTACATTGAGCTGATATTAATTATACTATAATGTAGAAACATCTTGTTCGCCTGCTACACATTGTATTTAATTTTCTGCTCCAATTGTTATGCAGTTGAGGACAGTGCAATGTTAATTAGGCACAAATTTCTGTCGACCAAAGGTGAGCTCTCCCGTAGCTTAAGGCTGTCTAGTTAGCATATGAATTCATGTCATTTAATTCAATTATGTTTTTATTATGTTGACAATTATTGATTGAAATCCGCACAAAATGTTCGTCATGTTGGTTAATATCTAAAATGAAATAGCTCAAGCTCAAGTTTATCTCTATTGTATTATGATTTTAAGTTCTTCAACTGTTTATTATTGCCCCTATAACAATGTTTTTCTTCATGTTTTTGGCTCAAGTTTTTTTAAACACTGTCATAAACTTCAGCTTTTGTTTCACTGCTCCTCAGTTTTGTGCCTTTTACTGCTGCTGTTGCATATCAAATCCCACTTGCATAATATTTAAGTATTCTAAGCGACTTTTTTTTTTTTGGTTTTTTTATGGCTTTGTTCTAGAGTGGCCATCCATAGTATTCTATCCATCGCAAGTGCTATGGTTATCTTGCCCCACTGTGGGTGTGGGACACTGTTATAATCTGGGCAAACACTTTGCCTGGCGCCTGTTAACAAGTGCAAGTGCGACTTGAATTTAATATTGGCGGCGTCTTTTGTTGTTGCTGGTTTTGAATTTCTGTATTTCATTTTGTGCCGCCCCTTTGTATATACATATATATATATATATTTACGTTTATTCTTGACTGGGCCCAGCTCCTGACAAAAACCCTCAAGCACACACACACCCACCGAGCAGTTGGTTAAATCCTTTACACAAGCTGTTTGCCGCGCATAACAAAATAAAATAAATAGTCCTGTTAAATGGCAAAAACCCAAGGCAAAATCCAGGCAACAAACCCCGGCAACAACAACAAGCAGCAATGGCATCGCATTTCGTTTTCAATTTTCTTCCGGCTTGGTTACGATTTCTGCAGATTCTGCATGTGTCCTGTGTTGTGTCCCATGCACACGTACGCGGCTTAAGATTTGCTCATTCATAACGTGATTTAAGGCATTTCTCAGCATTTCAGCATGTTGTGCACATCTACTTGCTGCTCTTGCTACTGCTCGATACGTATTCGAGTGCAGGACTCGTTTCCTTTTTGCCTTGGCGAGTAACAGATTGACGCCAGCTGCAGAATTGCATTCAGCATTTCAATTGCTGCACCTATTTTTTATTTCTTTTGTAACTATATATTTGTATTATTGTGGCAACGCAATGAAAGATGCAAATACAGGATGCAGCCATACTATGGCCATGATTATTTGGCATCGTCGTCTTCAGCTGCTGAGTCCTGAATTCCTGCCAAGCTCTGGGCAAATGCTTAACGAGCACTTAAACGCCTTCTCACATCCTTAGCTGTAGCCCAAACATTTTATGTTCAATTTAGTATCAGCTCATAATCGACTTGAGGCCATCTGGCAATGCCGCTTTTATGGCCACTTAATCTGTTTAATTAAAAGTCTGGCATTTAATCGCGAATGTTTTGATATTTGAGCCTGGCCAGTTAAGAGTCCCAGCAATTAAAACGAGCCATGTCGCATTTGCTCAAGTGCCACACAGTTTTGCCATAAATGCGAAGGCGCAGAAAATCAATAAGGATTTTGTATAGATGCAAGGCTCCCATCCCTAACACACATATCCGCAAACTTAAGCGGCTTATTCAGCTCTCAACGCAATCGAAATTGCTCATTTTTCATAAGTCGCGTTCATTGAGTCTCCATTTTCAAATACTTGGTCTGATTTCCTTTACAATATACAGTTCGGAAAGTAAGAGAAGTTCTTATAGGGGTATTATTATATAATAACTATTTTAGTCAAAAGCTTAGCATATTATTTGCAATTAATTAATTTTCAAATTAATAATCAACTGTTATAATTTTCATTTGCATTTTCTTTCGTATATAATCAAAAATTATAAT
Source organism: Drosophila ezoana (assembly GCA_035045725.1). Taxonomy (NCBI): domain Eukaryota; kingdom Metazoa; phylum Arthropoda; class Insecta; order Diptera; family Drosophilidae; genus Drosophila; species Drosophila ezoana. The sequence continues at coordinate 4,280,092 of JAWNOU010000051.1, forward strand.
TTTCATAATTGAAAAGTCATCTAGATGCCAGAACGTTGCAACCCAGCTTCGACTTCGAAATCTTTATTTGAAATGAAATAATTATGAATTAATTAAATCATATGTCAACGTTGTCTATACAGTTCAAAAAGGTATCTATCGGGATCGCATTTTATTCACGCGAGCTATAAGGATTATAAAAATGTGTTAGGAAAAGTAAATTAATTTCAAGAAATAATTCTAATAGGGCATATTGACAAATAAATATATATATTTTTTAATTATTTTAACTGTATTTCAAAACAAATTTAAATCTAAGTCTCTTTTAATCGTTTGAGAAAACATTAAAAATATTTGTTTAATTTGCTGCAAATGTCGCTTCGCCCTTGCTAATAGCAGGCTGAAGAGTCTACTTAATAAAGATGTTAATGTGACACAGCTCCAATTTACAATGGGTTCAATGCACTGCCGAGGCATCAGATTGGAATGTAAAAGCTTTGTGAGCAATGCCTTAGAAGTCGGATATCTGTTATTGCAATCATTCAATTCAAAAGCGTTATTTCTTTTCTTCAGCATATTTGCAACCCAACTCATGTTTAGCTTTTTAGGCTACCCGAGTCCCAGTTGTTGGCTGCCAAGCCAAATGCTTTTGTGGCACGAGCCTCTTTATCACTTTTCATTTGGGGCGGCCAAAACATTTTTATTGGCAACATGTCGTATGCGTAATGCAATCGACGCCATAGATATTTATCCGTCTGTCTGCTCGTTTCTGGGATTTTGACATCACAGAAAGGAGTCTAAGCCTCAGCGACTCAGTAGCTTTTCAATTTGAATAAAAACGAATGTTGTCTAAATATTTGATTTATTTGCGTTGACCTTTGTCAAAAGAGACGGGTGCAATTCGAAAAATCGAAGACACGACCGAGCTGTACGCATTTGTCGACATTTATCGCAACAGAAAATGTCACTCAAATTCAATTTGCCCCCTTCGAAAAGTTTATAATTTTTCTAGCAACGCCCACAGCCGTCGCCCCCGTTCAATGAAATGCGTATGACAAGCAATTTTCGCTTTATAACTTCATTGCAAAAACAAGGTCAACCTCCAGTAGGATTGTGCCAGTGTGTGTGGGTGTGTGTGCCTTTTGTTGGGCGAGAAGCCAATTCAAAATAATCTTACCAATTTCTGTAAACGTTACAACAAGGTCAACCCAGTAATTTCGCTAACGAACAAATGATTATTACTGCATTACGGCTCGTGCGATACAGATACGTACACATTACCAGACACAGATACACCCAGCCACACACACACGTGCGAGTCACATGCAGATAAGCAAATGTTATAGAAACAGCTTATAGCCCTGCCCATCGCTCTGACCTCTCCCTCTCCACCATCCAGCTCGCCCAACATAATCGTAAAAGTCAAAGCTAAGATCAACGTTGGGTTTGCAGCGTTTCGTGGGTGGCTAATTTTAAGGCGACAGTTCAGGACACGCATCTGGGTAAAGAAAGTAGAAAGCTTAACGGAAACTCTGATTGGCACTCCCTGAAAACTGTCCTAGAGTTTTTAGGAAGTGCTGACAGCAAAATTTCAGTGTGTGCGTAAGCTAAGCCGTGACTTGACACCTTTTACTATGAATTAATTTAAATTTGAATTTATATTATATCTTTTATTTATACTACAATAAAAACAAACTTAATCTAAAACATTTGAAGCTGTAATTTTTGTAACAATTACAGTTTGAAAGAAAATTTTAATCTGTATATAATATTATAGAACATTTTTGTTAAGAGCTCGAAAGATTAAACAACATTAAGCAATTCACACATATATATATTCTCTACACATCAAAGTGTAAATCCCTCCTCTTTAAGCGAATTCCCTGCACTGTTTGCCACTGTCAAGTGCGGCGTATCAACGCGTCGAGCATTTTGTACTTAAGCAGATTATGTTTTGACTAAATTCGGTTTGCTGTCTCGCCCATGAAAGCAAAGGGTCTGTTGTTATGTTGATTCCCATTTAGTTGGCTGTCCTTTTTTTTTCTTCTTTTTGTTTTCGTTTGGATTTCTTTTATAGTTGGCCAACTCAATTGAGTGTAAAACAATTTCATTAAACGCGCGGAGAGGTCTTCATGTGTCTGGCCTCCATTTTTCTATCGAAACGATGTTAATATATGCATGCATGTGTGTGTGTATGTGTGTGTGTATATATTGAGTGTATATATATTGAATTGTCGGGTGCTGGCATAGCCCTGTGCTCACAGCTCCTCATCATTGTCCTGTTCAGCGCTCCGTTTTGTTCTATTTTTATTATTATTTTATTGTCTCAATGCAGCAGCAGTGAATGAGGGTGAAGAGGCGGGGGCGGGGGCTAGGAGTATCTGAACGGCATTGCAATTTATCGCAAATGCTTTGACAACATGTTTGCAGGCATTTTTATCATTTCCCCATTTATGTGGTTTCCGGTTGAGCTGCAGGCAAACTAAGAAGTCGCTTTCTGCTTTATTGCCTCAGACGCTCGATTGGTCCCGCCAACGTCCTGCGTTGCAAGTTCTCTCTTGGCAAATATACGGGCTACGTACTGTGGCATGTGGCAGCAATATGCGGCCATGTTGCCTGGCACCACACTCGCCTTCCATTTCCAACCAAATGAATTGTTTAGGTTTAATTTATTGTACGGAACTCTGGGCGTAAGTTGGTCAGGCTATCGCTTCACCCAGAATGCTCTACTGTTCGGAAGGACCACGTTTTTTATTTTGGGGGTAGCGTGCTAAAAGTTTGGGTCAAGAGTACGTTAGTTGAGAAAAGGGTTCATTTAAGTTTGCTGAATTAATCATAAAAAATGTATGAAGATAAATTGAGAATGAGCTCGGAATATAAAACTAGATTTACAAATGTTTATTTAAAATTTTAAACAAATTGTAAATTAGCATTGTAACTTAAACAATGAATAACAAATAGATAAGACAAAATAAATAAAAACTCTTAAATTGCATAACAAAAAAACCGAAAAAAAAAAATTAATTTTGTTGACTTTATGTACTCGGAAAATACTCCGAAAGAGTTCAAAAAAGTGTTATTAAGGAATGATAATTATATATTTAACTCTTTCAATCTAAATCTCGTTCAAAAGCAATCAATTTTATTGTATACATTAGCATAACCAAAAGCTAAATTGCAATTTAATAAAAGCAATGAGATAGTTTTAAAGTGCCTGAAAAAAATTCAATTCACATAAAATACAGCTTAATTCGTCGTTGCGCACTGCGTTCAGCTTTCGGCGCCGTGGAGAAGCATTTCCTTTCATTGCATCGCTTTACTCTGCAGCATTGTAACCGTGTAATTTTCAATGGAAAAATGAAGGACCCTGGCGCTCATATTGTCTACTGTGTCGCTGCTCAGTTTGGGGAGAAAAATCAGAAAAAAAAAACAGAAAAGAGAAGAGAAGTAAAACGAAAGAAACAAAAGAATAACAGAATGTATAGGCAGCTCTGGCTGCTTGGCTGGCTTTGGAGTCTTGTTAAGGGTCAGTAATAAATCTCAGCAGCTTGCGCTGTAACTTAAATTAAATGCTGAAAATCGTTTGGACGTACCCCACCAGCTGACACGCAAGTGAACAACAGCCGAGGCAGCCAAGCTGAAAACCCAGTTGAAAAATGCGACGCGTTGGCAAACGCAAGGACCAAGCTGAAGTGCAGCAAAACGTGAGGCATGAAAGCAAAGAAAAAAAATCACAGCGTGCCACCCCAAAAAATTAAATAGAGTTTTCAAAAACAAGCGGCTAAATATGCTGCAATTGCCGCAGCCAGGAGCCAGTAGCCAGTAGTCGCTGCCTGTCCAAGGAGTCGGCTCCATTTCCAGTTCTATATGCTTTGCCTCTTCCATATGCAAACGGGACGACGCATGTGGAAAAGTCACGAAGCCAAAACGGAAAAACTGCACGTGGCAACTGAAAAAAAAACCAAAAAAAAAAAGTTGTCTACTTTTTTTTCGAGCAAAGCTTTAAATTTATGACTTCTGGAATTTGCGTGTTTGCAAGTCGGAATAACAAAAAAATAATACATCCCACAGATTTCACAGACGTAAACTGTGGAAAAATAGAGCAACAACAAGAACAAAAAAAAACATCTAATAAATTTAACTATTAAAAAGCCACAAACATAACTCAAGCCAAGTTAAATATTGTTAAAAGGCACCAAAGCGCATGTTTTATGTTTTCTAATTTAATTTTGATGTTAGGTCCAAATGTTCGCCTGACTGACTATTAGCATAAATATTTCAATAAATCGATTGGTTTTTGTGCATTTTGCATGCAAATCGCTCGCACAAAGCTGCTCAGAACTTTTTTCGCCACAATTTGTTAGCCCTATTTATCAGATTTCAATGCATGGAGCAAAAATATTTTCGGGCGTAATGGCCTTTTCATGTAATATTTGTAATTTTTCCAAGTAGAATGGAGGCAACAGTTTACGATAAGTTCACCTCAATTTTCTTGGAACCCAAAATGGTTAGCAAAGCAAATAAATTATGACATTTTTTCGCTTTTCAGGGGGTATATAATTTAAATTGCTCTGCTCACGTGTCGTATGAGGTATATTGTTACTAAAATAAATTGATTTGAAGTAATTCTAATGAGAATTTATCGAATTTCTGCACCTTCAGCTAGACTCTGAGCTACATGAAGCAATAAATATATTTACATAATTTCAACTTTTTTATTGGCATATGTGACGTATGTGTTATATTTTTAAAAGATTTTGATATCAATTTTAAAATTTGCCTAAATGAAAAGCTGATGCATTTGTAAAACACAGAAACTTTTTAAAACATCGATGCAAATTGCACAGCCAATCAAAAATATTTTTCCAACTTATTTTTAGTGTCAATTGCGCCGTTCTGCAGAGGCAACTTTTGGCTTGTTCGTCCATAATTTAAAATGCAGTTGAACCCATAAAATTGAAATTATGGCAACTGCCAACTAATGAACAGCAATAAAAATAAATACAAGATTTTTATTTTTTTTGTTTCTGCTTGCAACCCTCTTCAAAGTGCAACTGCAGCTGGCAGACAAAGTTTCGCATTTTGTAGCACACCTGAACGACTTTGATGTGGAACTTTGGGCGTGCCCCAACTTTGAGCCGGGCCATTGACGTTGCCCCCAGGATAAAAGAAAAAAAAATGAAAAAAAAGGAAAAGCAAATAGAAAAACTATGCCCAGAACTATGTCAATGTCTTTATATAGTCCGACTTTGTGCCTGGGCAGCCCTCCCGCTTTGACTATCAATTTTACGCTTCACAGGCGGGCCCAAAGCAAATCAGCAAATGCAGCTTTGAGTTTTCATTCAGTTTTCATAGCGACACGTCAAAAATGTGCCGGAAAATGTTAACTTTTCGCTAGCAAAAAGTGTAGCATGCTTAGCTGCGCCGCTGTTGAACGCTCGCCTCGGAACGACGAGCCAAACTGAGCTGAGCCGGCTGCAAAAGCCGATGCGCACTTCGGCTGCGGACGCTGCAGCGCGCGAGCTTTCGCTCTCTTAAGCGCCACTCTCTATCGTGCAGATGTGCTCTTAGCTGTGCAAGCAGCACAGCATGCTATTGCTTGCGCGGCCAGAATGGGCTGGGTATATAGCATGCCGCACTGCTCGCACCACGGAAGCAGCGTCAACTGCCACTTGTGACGCTTTGTGACAACAAATGTTAATAAAGCATGCGGCAGAGGCTGCGTCTGGCTTTGGTTGCATGTGCGTGTGCCTCGTGTGACATGCAACATTTGCCATCCATTGTTGTTGATTGTTGTTGTCCAGTGTTGACTAGTGTCCCAGTCAGCGCTTGCTGTTTGGGGATTTGGCGTTGGCAAATGAAAAGCTTGGGCGATAGTGAAATGCATTTCAAGTCTACGCAAGTGGGCAGCCCATTGCTGTGATTACACACACACACATGCCAGACAAACACATTCACACACACACATGCCAGACAGCTGAGTGCCATTGCATTAAAGTGTGCATAAATGTGGGTTAATGGGGTTTTAGTTGCTCTTTTCATTAGGACATGCCTGTAAAACTGCCGCTGCAGGTATTGTTATTATTTCAACTAGGGTTGTTATTGTTGTTGGCGCTGCATACTAATCGAATTGCCCGCCAGGCAAATTCATATGAAGTCGCAGTGTTGGCTAATAAATGTAACAAAATTAGCATACTGTTTAAAGCTGTTCAGATTTGAGAAAATTAACTAGAATGTAGAACATACAAATGTGGATACAATGAAGTCGAAATACTCTTCATTTAATTTTTTACTTAAATGAGCTTAAATTGTAATATTTAGTGTTGGTTAACAGATCAGCTAATATGCATATTATTCATTTACAAGGCCTTTGTTATAAATTGTTTATAAATAATATGCCTATTTGAACTCTATTTTAAGCTTCAATTAATTATTATCATCCCTCATTTACGCATTTTTATTTCACTTTTATCATATTTTCATACTTGAATATTTATATAAATACAAAGATCTGTAGAATTCAAATAACCTTTTATTCCGCACACTTGCATCTCACTCTCTCCCAATCCCTTTCCATCTCTCTCCCTCTCTCGCTCTCATTACAAGAACAAATATTAATTTGCTTTTGCGCTTAAAATTTAATACTTTTACCAAAATGCACCTAATTAACCCAACATTAAATTCCATCAAAAATTCAGCAACACATTTTGCATCATTTATTTGTACAAACTTTATCCATCTCTTTCCTGCGCATTCAGCCAAATAACAATGAGAACATATATCGTATGGCTAGCCGAGCAACAAATTCAAATTTAATTTAAATACCCGTGCGGAAAAGTTGGGTAATCTGGCAGCCACAAATGCCAACAATAGTTTAGCGTTGTGCAGCACTTGAGAATGGTCTTGTTTTGGCGTTTCGCAACACTAATTAAATTGCACACGGCATGCTTGAGAGTTATGCATTCTGAAAATTGCACATACGCACTGTAAGCCATAAAAATGTCAGACCAAATGCGCATTTACGTAATTGAACATGTGTTTGTCGGACTTGGCTCCGTCGGTGGCTCCGTTGCCCTGGTTGTTGTTTCGGTGGTTGCGGTGTCTGTTGGTTTTTGCTGCATTCTTTTTAGTTCATTAATTCACTGGATGCCGGCTACTCTTGGTCAAATTCAAATTAAAAGGTCGCAAGATAAACATGTGTGAGTGTGTGAGAATGTGTTGTGTATGTGTGTGAGTGTGTGTGTGGTGTCCTTTGGGCTAATTTGAATATTTCTGTATGTTGTTTTTTGTGTTCCCCATCTTTTATTTTGTCATTTTCCGCGCAATTTATGTGCGACACCGGCGAAAAAAAAAAACACATGGCAACCAAATTGAGTTACAAATTTAACCTCCCTTTTGTTTTTAATGTAAACATTGCTTTTGTCATGCATGTAAATTTGTTTGTTTGTTTTTTCTGCTTCTTGGAAATATATTAACTAATTAAAACTTTGTCCGCTGCTTGACTTTTTAATAATTTAGGCTTCTTCAGCTCTCAGCTGTGATTAACTATTATTGCGCGAACTTTTTGACATCAGATTGACACACGTAATTATGCGTCTTGCTATTTGACAATCAGAAAACACGCATATTTAAATCAAATTAGCAGATAATGTCTGTGAATTTTTAATTTTCCAGGCCATGCTTGATTTTATTGCCATTCCAAGTAATTTCTGTGCCCTAATTGATAAACTAATGCGTTTTTGTGAGTTATTTCGAAAGTTTCCATTGAAATATTAATTCGAAACATTTGCAATGAATGGGTTAATGCATATTGAACTTCTTCAGATATATGTGAACTATGTTTGGAGAGCTTGACATTGGAGTGAGTACGTATTGAGAAGATCTCTGTTGGGAGGCATTCAAATTAAGTTTGAAACTTTTCTATGAACAAGCCAGACTGCTTTTCCATCTTCTATGTTGAGCAGAATATGGGCAACGTGCATCCTTTGAGACTGGTAGCAGACAGTGCAGTGCCTAGTCTTAAATAAAATAGTAAGGTCTATCAAATCTGCTGCCTGAACAAAAATATTTAAGTATCGATTTATCGATGCTTAACAAAACTCTTTGCTTTTTTTATTTTGATATGCATGCTCAATTTAAAAAAAAAACATCATTTAAAAGCCAATATTTCATTGAGCTTACATTTAATCAAACATAAAGAATTTCATCGAACATTCCGCTTCAGTGAGAAATCATAATTTCATTGGCGATTACTTATCTAATGTGACAAACGGATACTTATTTCGGACTTACATCAGTAGCTGTAACTAAATGAATAAGTTTCTTCTTAATCAAATTATCTGTAAGATGAATTCCGCCCAAATATGTTTCTCATATCTCTAGAACTTTAGGCACATGCTTTTGTCTACAATCTATGCCATTTCTATAAGAAGACCCAGGGCAATGTGATGGGGTTTTTAATTTCGACCCAAATCAAATCTATCTTAACTGTTCTTTCTTGTTAATACTATAATTATCTTTCGTTCTGTCTTTCTTCAGCTGTGCAAGTATTTTCTCCTTTTTGAAAGTGGGAAATTAGACATTTTCTTTGGTTACATTCAAATTTAAGACTTTAATTGTTCTCAAATACTCAAACTGAATGCGTTAATGTCCGTGAATGCTTCCTCTTTAAGCTCGAGAGCCACATATACAGCTTCAACAGCTTCTTTCTATTTTGTTCGGCTTTGATAGTCTGCAGCTTTATTTTAGTAAGACCTTTTCTAATTCTCTAACTTGGCGACACGTTCAGTAAAACTTAATTGGCAACTGCTCAAAGTATTAAATCAAATTTGTCGCATTTAGCTGCATTTGTTGGCTGTCATGAGGCCAGTTTAAAGCTAAATTTAGCTGGCAAAAAGGCGTTGAAACTTTGGGTAAACTTTGATGCAAGGGCGGATGGCCGACACGCAAATTAGCTAACACGCTGATACCTATCATCAGTATTAAAAGCAGCTGTAATTTCATCATTATGTCCAGCCACGTTGCAAACTTGGCCGTGCAACAAGCAGCATGCAACGGCAGCGGAGGCAACGGCTTTTGTGAAATTTGTGCCACGCTGCTGAAGTTGCCAACAAGTTTTACCCTTGCTGAGCAGCATCCTGGGTAGGAAAAAAAAAACATAGTCCGCCTAGCCTAAGCAGCGAAATTATTAAACAATGCAGCAGCAGCAATATAGCAGAGGGGCGAGCGGGCCGAGGGGGGCTCCGACTAACAACTGACATGAATGCCGAAAGCCAGTGAATGCAGCTATGAAATAGCAAAGCGCTGACCTAAACCAACACACAGAAACCAGAAAAGGTAGACCAAAGACAACAACAACCACAACAACAACAATTGGGGACAGAATGAGACAATAGCCGCGTCAGTCGGCCGCCCCCAAGAGGTAAAACATGGCGAAAATGTCATTGGAATAAGCGACAGGCGTAACAGGACAACAACGTGTTCGTGGGGGACGATGCCTGGGTGTCCGTCGGAATGCATACAGGCTAGGCTCAAGTATAAGGCCAACTGTGGAGTCACGTGTTCGCTCTAAGCCACTGCAAGCCGGACATAGAATTATGAATGGACTGGCAAAAGGCAAAGCACAATAATAACAACAACAACACAACAACAACAAAAGGAGTGTGCGCTCTGGTCAGAAATGCCCCGCAAGATGGTGCTCGACTAGAAGCTACTCTGTAACCAGTTGCTTTTAGAGTTTCGGCTGAACTTTTCAGGGAATTCAGACGGCATGTAAATATGCAAGTATACCAAGAACTGAGGATGCATCTCTTAGCATTTGGGTGTGACGAGGGCAGGCGTCGATTTTTTTCACTTTTCTATGTTGAATTTAATAAATTACCCAAATCGATTTTTATCGGTTTGTTAAATCAATCAATAAGTTTGCATGTCATGCCAGAACATATATTCCAAAACACATTTGTCTCTAGAATTGAAAGTCTGGAATCGACTTATTCAGATATCGACTCTCCTCTTAATGCTGATCAAGAATATATATACTTAACGATTTCCGCCTGGCTTAAACATTCACACCAATCAAGCACCCCGTCAATTATCATCGGTTACAGAGTATAACAAGCCGAGCAGCTCGTCCATTTTTTCTGGGATTTGCCTGACAAAGTGCAGGCTAACTGCTGAAACTATGCAGAGTACTCAGAGCCTAACTAAAACGAGAGACTTCTTTCCAACTGATCCGATTCGCTATGCTTTGGTTCGATGGCAACAAGCACAATGTAAAAACTACTACATAACGATTTTTTGTTATTTTCTAGATTTGTTTTTGCGTCCCTCTCCCTTTACATGCATCTTATACGATTCAGGAATTCATTTATTTGAGTGTGATTTGCTTACTTAGTCAGGTCTTATTTCACCTCGGAAGTTATGCATACACTGCGAGAAACGATTCTATGATTGCTGAGCAAAATGGGCTAGTTTCTCACTTAATCCATGTGCATTATAGTTATTACGGATAGTTTAAAGCACCTGTCATGGGAATAGTTGATTGAAAATGAAGCTCATGTGTGTATACTCATTTTTATTTGTTTAAGCTCAACTTTTTCACTCCTTTTAATGATTCTTTTATTCGACTTATCATACAGCTACCATAGACACAATACGCAAATATGTGAGTTTATATTTGGTGTGAATATAGAAAAAGCGCTCTGACCACATTTTAATTGCTCTGTTTTAATTGGCAGAGCTTAATTCACATTTTACTGTATAAATAGCCAGTTTAATATATAGTATAACATATATAACATTTGACATATGTCATGAGAAAGTAGTATCTGGGTAATAATTGGTCTGCTGTGAATATTAATTTCCAGAAATACCAACACATTGGGAAATTCCATGAATGACGGCTATAAAATATATATATTTTTCACTTTTTATAGATAATACGCAAATACTTATTCATTTTTGTATTAAAAGAGGGCAATTTGAAAGCATTCAATAATTCCCAAGAAAGCAACAAAAGAAAAATTCGGAGAATTTGTGTGGCATGCAACTCACTGAGAGCTTAAATATTAAGCCACTGAATGGCAGCAGTTGCCACAACAAAGCAGATGACTCGGATGGGAACTGAAAGCAGAGCACAGTTATTGCATATTTTCACTGCGCCCCTCAAGCCACAAGCCCCTGCTGATCTGTTGACTGTTTGGTGGCACGCTGCGTATGGGTGATAAATATTAAAAGGCTGAACATGGATGTATTGCATGGCACATTCTTTATTGGTACTTGCACTTAAAAAAAATACAAAATGGTTTAACAATCATGTTATATCGGTATCCATAATATTCTGTAAGCGCCATCTCTCCTTTTCGGTGAGCTGAAAGAAATTTTTGCTCGCACGGTTCACCTCGGTCATATTATGCAAAGGTGGCCAAAATGTCGTATACGATATGCAGCTATATGCATAAGTATTAATATATATTTAAAAATTCGTGTATATACATATTTCGGTTGATCTAGCTTACCGCATAAAATAACAGGCATCGGCTGCACTGCTTTGAAAATCAACATTTTGCCTGATCTCGCGCTCCAGTTGTGCCTCGTATGCCTTGATTGAATCCTGATACCGTTTGGCGCATATCATCTCACTATATGGAGGACATCTAAAGTAGTCAAACACAAACAACTCCCCGACTACTCACTAGGGTATCTTGAATTTTGTAAAGCTGGGCTCCCGACTGCGCATATCGGCGGCATCTTTATGATCATGCCTGATCTCATGCTCAGACAAATTTAATTCAGATTCCCCGGCATGAATGGGTCGTTGGGCATCCTCCACATTGCGGGCTCTGAATCGATACAGCGACCCGCTTTCATCAACATTTGGCACTCTTAAGTAGGTTGTTCGACGTCCAGCCGGACTATCACCAGTATACAATTTAGACACTGACTTCGCACGCGACGAGGCTGTTTCCGTATGCACAAACGACAGTGGGTCGCGCTGATCTTTATTTGTCTCTTCTGTGGCCATTTTCAATCAATTCATGTGTGTGTATGTCTATTGTTGAATTGTATTTTTTATCATATTTCGTTTTTAAGATTTTCTTAACTGTGTACAGTGTTGTATTTGAGTATTAATGCTAAGCATATCTTATGTTTAGTGTTGAAGATAAGGTGTGTGGCGTATATATTGTTTTTTTTTTCTTTTTCTTATAATAAAATACATTTTATTATGTAAACAACGTTATATCCTAAAAACACTTATCTGAATACAAATCATGTTTCTTATTTGAGTAAAGTGGCTGCTCTTGAGCTTATCTGTCGCAAAGTCACTCTTGAAAGCTTCTTCGCGCGCTCGCCCTCACTTTAAATATAATAACTGTGCTCGCCTCCTTGTCTCGCTCCCACTCTTGTTCCACTTCCATTCCAGTTCATACTCTTGCTTCGCACTCACTCTCCTACTTGCTCCCGCTCTGGCTGCAGAATAAAGCGCAAATCCTCGCTCAAAGCTCACACAGCCGCTTAAATGCTCTCTCACACTTAACAACGGCTGTGGGAGCGAGAACAGTCAGTGATCGGTTGCCACAATGTTCTCTCGCACTATTTAAAGATCTGTCACAGTTGGCGCTGGAATCAGTTCGACTCGATTAGTGACCGCGTCAAGGTCGAGTCGCGTGCATATCTAAATCGAATGTGAATTTTTGTCTAACAGAATCATATAAATTCTCGCATGATTTTTGCATTTTAGTGTTATTTCCCGCTATGATATCAACTCAAAGATCTCTGGGATTTCTGCTCATCGCAGCGCTGCTGCAGCGCGCAGTTTACGCACAACAAAGTTAGTACAAAGCGCGCAATTAAGCGGGTTTTAAGTGAATCACACGCTGTGAACTTGACTCTATGACTCGACAGCCGCCCCAATCTCCGCGTCCATATCTCTGCCTGGGCCCGACACTGTCCCTGTCTCCGGCTATCATCGAATCAGCATTAATTATAATTGATTATTAGCTTTGAGTTCTGTGCTCACTTTGGCGCCCTGAATCTGAGAAAGTGAATGACAGGCTATTCACTTTCGACTCGTGCCCTGGTTCATAAAAAAACTGATTGATTCAACTTTTGTATTTATTCAATAATTTATAATTACAAACGAGCTGAAAATATTGAAACAACAAAAAATATCATTAATTTATTACATATTTACTTTTGTATCAATTATTGTGAATGTTTCCCCATGAATATGGGAACTTAATTGTGTTCTTCTTTGGATATATCTAGTAAAATTTCTAAAATATCACAAAAATTAACTACTTAAAGTATATGAAAATGTATTTACAAAGAACTTAAATATACTTATTAAAAATTATAATTGTACAAATAAATTATTGATAAGAGCTGCGCGCGAATTTTGCATATTTTTAAATAGATTTTTCGAGATTTTTGTGTTTTGCCTCGTAAAGTAGATTGCGACCTGTATTTATTTGCAAAACCTTTGACCGATCATGATTTTAATATAGAAGCTAAATAAATATTTATATGAAAAATAATTCTGAATTTAGTTAAGATATAAGTGCTGATAGTACCAAGATCTAGTCGCTTTTATGGAGCACGATCTTTATAATCCAAGCAATTAGCATAAACTTGTAAAACAGAGATTATTTAAATACCCGCAAACCGGGCTTATTGGCGAATTACCTCTGAAAACTCTCCTTTAAATGCAACTAAATTTGATACATTTTTTAATTTGATAATTGAAGATGCCAAAATAAAATAATATAAGATACATTTATAAGCAGGACAGTTTGAATCAATGTGCGTGCAGCTCTTAAAATGTTGTAAACTTAAATGTTAGCTTTAAGTTATTTTAAAAATTATTAATTATTATTCTCAATTTGCAGACTGCCGCAATCCAAATCAAAATGCTGGCCTCTGCATATCGATCTACGACTGTCCCAGTCTGCTGAACGTGCTGCAGCAGATCTTGCTGAGCAGCGATGAGCGCCTGTTCCTGCGGGATTCCCAGTGCGAGAATGGATTCGGTCGTCGGCCGTTTGTGTGCTGCACCCGTGATACAAACTTCGCGAATCGCCAGACAACAACAACAACAACAGACAGAACAGTTGAGGTAACGACAACAACAACCACAACAAGAAGGCCCCAGACCATGCCCACGAATAGAGAAGGCGGACAGTCGGGCGGCAGCCTGCTGCCACATGCTCCTGCGTGCGGCCCGAACTCGTTCCTCGACCGGGTCTACAATGGCAACGATACGGCCTTAGATGACTTTGTGTGGATGGCATTGCTCGAGTACAGAAGTCGTAAGTGGATCAGCTTTGATTTGTTGTGAGCATTAACTGTATTGGTCACCTTTTCTTTGCCAGGCGATGGCCAAAGGCTTCTCAACTGTGGCGGCAGCTTGATCAACAATCGGTATATCCTAACCGCTGCCCACTGCGTAACGGGCGCAATCGAGACCGAAGTGGGACAACTGTGAGTAGATTAGCTCGACAATATTCTTCATTCATTAACCCAATCATTCACTCATTCCTCTACAGCTACCGTGTGCGCCTGGGCGAATATGATCTCAGCCAGGAGGTGGACTGCGTGAAGGGCGTCTGCAACAAGCCCGTTCTGGAGGTTGGCGTCGAGGAGGTCATCGTGCATCCGCAATACGATGGCAACAGTCGGGATCGTCATCACGACATTGCGCTCATACGTCTGAACACACCTGTCGAGCTCAATGAGTACATTCAACCCGTTTGTCTGCCCTTGGCCAGCGCTCGAGCTGCCATCAACAACCGGGAGCTACTCGTTGTCAGCGGCTGGGGACGGACGCTACTCAGTAAGTGTTTTATTCGATCCATAATCGGGTTAAGAAAAGGGATGATTACAAAATTAACCTCTCTCTCGCTCTCTTTGCAGCTCGTCAGAGTAATATTAAGCAACGACTGGATGTGCCCGTTGCCGATCCCAATTACTGTGTGGAGAAATTCGCCACGCGGCGAATTAATGTGATCAGCTCGCAACTGTGCGCTGGCGGCGAATTCTCGCGAGACAGCTGCGATGGCGATTCTGGTGGACCTCTGATGCGTTACAGGGAGGCGTGGTATCTGGAGGGCGTCGTCTCGTTTGGCAATCGGTGCGGACTGGAGGGCTGGCCGGGCGTCTATACCCGCGTGTCGGACTACATAGACTGGATCGAGGGCGCAATACGTGCGTGAGGCGTGGCAATAGAATGCAGTTTGAGGGCAATCTAAAATTAAGTTTTAATTAAAGAGCGAGCGATGTGAACTTAAGCAAAAGGCGACGCATTTTAATTAACTTGCATTAAATGCGATTTTATCGGCAGCTGCAACGTGGCGTATACGTAATGCGCTTACTGCCACCGTTTGCGGTAATTAAAACGATGCCTTAGAAAGTTACTTTGCGTGAACGCTGCCAAGTTGCCCGAGGCGCCAAGTCCTTGCCATTCTTCGCAACGATTTTCTATGCAATTTGGCAATGAATTTCTATTATTTGCACTTGGCGTCCAGAAAGCATCTCCCGCTCCTCCTCCTGCTGCTGCTGTTGCCGCCGCTGTCCCGATTAAATTGTTTGTTAGCGCGCTGCGTAATGGGTGGGCGTGGCAATGCTCAACAAAGTAGACAATGAATGGGCTGAGCGAAAAGGTTAATGAGGCCTGCAGGAAATGCAGCCAAATAAGGTAAGGTAAGCTGTACAATGAACTGAAACGTTCCAAGGGCTAGTGAAGTGTATGCAGCTTGTCAGAGGGGGGTGGAGAGGCGGCTTACAGTTTGGCTTCGATTGGCGTCGCCGTAAACCGAGTTCACTTCAAGCTCTCAAGCTCGAGACTACTTTTGCATTGGAACTAATTATGAAAGTTAAGACATTAAATAACTAGTTCCATTAGCGGCTTTCAGCCTGGCTACGGACCGACTTTTCAGGAAAAGCGAAATGGAATTACGAACTGGCACAAAAAGGCAAATAAGGAAAACAGTCTCTTATAGTTTCTTGAGGATTCGTTAAGCATTCCTTTGAGGAATTCTCCGCATGCATTATTAATGGCAAAACGAACCCAAGAACCTTGTAGAGCTACAGTCTCAGCAGGTGTGCAATGTAGTCGAAAGAAATTGAGCTGCTTCATTAATTAATTTAAAATTTAAATAGCACGTAAATTTAAATTTAATTAAAATGACCTTTTTGTTAGTAACGTCCTAAATACTTTTTAATAAATTTAAACCGAAAAACGAAAATAAACAACAAAAAAAAAGTAAAGTAGCAGTAAATTGTAGATAAAAAACTGCCGCTTTGAAGCGTTTTAGTTATCAGTTGCCAACAACTTGGCGCAACTGTTGCCAAAAACTCTCGACTGCGTGCTGAAAAGTTTGCACTTTCGTGCTCAGGCCCGGCCATGTGTGGCCAAATCGGCCAGCAAAAACAACATGGATAAAAAACACACTCACTTTGCCTAAATGCTGGCAAAAACTTGTAATTCAATTTTGGGCAACTTTACACAAATGCAAGCCAAATGTAATTAACACGCACACAGACACACTCACATACACACACACGCACCGAAGCAGACGAAATTGCAGACGGCACAGCTACACCTGGCACTGGCCAGACTGACTGCCATCAATTGGCCCGAAGAGAGCTCCAAACTCACACTCCGAGCCATGTGTAAATTTGTGTGCCGGCCTCCCGAGAATTGGCTAGCCCTCAGCAAAGCGAAGAGGAACGTTGGCTGGGAGGTTGGTTTGGTGGGGGGGGGGGGCGATGCCAACGCAGTGTAATTGAGTTGTGTTTGCAACATTTTAAATAGCCGCCGGCGTTAACGAGCCTGCCTCGTAATCCATTTGGCTTTCTGTGGAGCAGAGTTTCGGCCCAGGCAAAGTTTGGCAAATACGTTTAGATAAGTGGCCATGGCAGGGAATCCATATTAGATATATAAATACTTAGACATAATATGTTAAGCTAACTACTTTCGTCCTTTAAGGCGGAGAAGCATCCGTAAAAGTTGTACAGGATACTTGTCTGATTGATAGCCTACACATAGAGCACTTTAATTGAAATATATTGGCCCTTAAAAGTGTCGTCTTGTGCTCAAAATTCAGCCTGCAATATAAGCCTGTAAGTTCACGCAAATTGGACCTATTTATTTCTAATGATTATGCTTCCTTTCACCCTTAACTGGAGTTTGTTATATAAATACTTACCTTTCTTTCTTTCCTTATACTCTCTCTCTCTCTCTCTCTCTCTCTCTCTCTCTCTCTCTCTCTCTCTCTCTCTCTCTCTCTCTCTTTCTCTCTCTCTCTCTCTCTCTCTCTCTCTCTCTCTCTCTCTCTCTCTCTCTCTCTCTCTCTCTCTCTCTCTCTCTCTCTCTCTCTCTCTCTCTCTCTCTCTCTCTCTCTCTCTCTCTCTCTCTCTCTCTCTCTCTCTCTCTCTCTCTCTCTCTCTCTCTCTCTCTCTCTCTCTCTCTCTCTCTCTCTCTCTCTCTCTCTCTCTCTCTCTCTTTATATCTACAAACATTATCCCTTTTAACTCTTTGCTTCACGTTTAGCTTTTTGACGTACTTAGTTTCATTTTGTTTCTCCCCTTTTCTCTTTTAGAATATTGTCAAATAAATAAAATAGAATTCGGTCTTGGGGTGAGTTTATAAACAATACCTATTCAAAATAAAATTAAACACAAAAAACTTAATATGGTTCTTAGTAGGTTCATCAAGTGGTTGGTCGCAAATGTTTCTGCCCACTGTGTGAACTGGCACACACTCGCACACACTCGCAAATACTCTCGTAAATCTAAGTCAATTTGTTTGTTTTGCTGTCCAGAAAAAGTATATATCACATAGTAATATGTGCCTCAGGCTATACGCCGCGCTGATTGATGAATTGAGCGCACGTTACGCATACGCCATGTGCGACAGTTAGAAGAACGAACCAAAAAAAAACACTGCAATAATTTCATTTAACATGCATGGACCAACTGTAGCATTGCAGAAGTTGCCGTGTCAACCCAAACCCAAAGCCACGCCCAAGCCACGATTTTTGCGCAATTTATGACTTTGGCCTGAATAAACTCATCGCTCGGCCCGATTTACGGATTCAAATACCCGTCAAAATGCCAAAGTGGATTTTGGCAGCAATTTTCGTTTTTACGCCATCGAATTTTGAGTTTCCCGAAGCGCTTTACGTTTGCGAATTCTGCAAATTTTAAATATTTAAGTTGAGTTGAATTTTGATCAAATTTTTGAAAAAGTCAAATTAATTTGAATTCGATTCAAATCTGGTCATATATATTGAAATAAATTAATATATATATTTGTATTTTATCAAGGCCCATTTTTTATGAATTTGGTTTCACTTTAAGAAAACCATAAACTTAACTTCCTCTATTTGCGATTTCAAACCTGGGAACACTGTTGGGTGCACGTATGTGTGTGTGTGTGTGTGTGCCTTTGTGTTTGCGTGGATGGGTGTGCCTTTGTGTGGGTCTGTATGGGACATGCTGCACATTTGATTACCGCTTCTGGGCATTTGCATGGCCTTTAATGTGATTTTGGCCCGACCTCGTTTGTCAATGGCATTTGCTGATTGTTGCCATTGATGCAACGGTGGCCACATCATTTGCCGATTCCCATTTTGCAGTGCACAACAATTTTATTATTTACTTTTCATTTGCATTTCGCATTCGCAATTGCCTATGCAATTGTGCCCCCTTGTCCCACTGCACCACCTGATCCCCTCTTTCGAACGATATGTTTGTCGATTTTTAGAGCGTTGATTATGTTATTTAATTTGCGTGCCAGCTGCATGAAGTTTTTAACATAATTTATTTATTAAATAACGCACAGCAACTGATACGGCGTACTAACAAAAATTAGGTTTAGAAATAAAAATTTAATTTATCATTGAAATTCTAATATTCCATTCTCAGTTAACATGAAATTTAGCTTTAAAGGAATTGTAATATGATTGAAGTTACGATGTCTGCAAAAATAAATATGTAGAGGCTATTCGAAATTCACATAAATTATTGCCAAATTGAGCGTTACGAATTTCTAGACAAGCGAATTGTCATGGAACCCCTTATAAAAAGGCAGAGCATAAAAGTGCTCTTAAAAGAACCAAAAGAAAGAAAAAAAAACTAAGAGGAAAGAATTGAGCATGCAAAATGTTACGCTCTGTGTACTTTTATTTGCTTTTTCTGCACGGATTTTCCCAAGCAAAAGTCGATTGTCAAATGCGGGTCTGCTTGTGGAGAAAGACTCAGTTTTGGATTCCCTCAATAATACAAGAACTGTTGCTTGAAAATTGGGATCATTTGGTTTCTGGCAAAGTTTTTATTAACAATTAATGTATAGACTTATGAGTTTAATCTACGATATTTCAACTTAACAAAATGTTAATACTATCTAAAAAAACTGACCCTAAACTTTGTGTTATAAAACCAACCAAAATATTCTCATTTAACCTTTTTCCTATACATTTTCTTTACCCCAAGATGACCTTTGAAAACTTATTTATAAAGGAACCTCTACAATATAAATATAAATTTGTTTTAAAGTAAACTTTATTTTTAGCGCATCTTAAGGTTCGATCAATTATTTTTTTTTATACTTTTAAAGTACCATCTATAACCAGAACCCAAAAAATTCAAAAATCATACATAATTGTGCGTCATCAGGCAAAGAAAAGAAGGAATAAATCTGGGCTAAATATTCAGTCAACATGATTGTGCAATTCTCAACACGCATATTTTTCATAATAAAAAAAAGGTAAATACAAAAATATTTTGCACTCAGCAGCAAAATAAACGATAGCTATTGAAATGATTAAGTATTTGTTGGAAGTGTTAATAAATTGGCAGCTTGCTTGCCGTTGGCAACTATGAATTGACATTTTTTTTTTATATCTTGCAACATCATAGTGTACTGGGCGGAGTACAGTTAAGGACGCCGCGTAATTTAAATTTATTTAACAACCAACTTGTTAAAATCGTAAAAACAGAAGAAAACAAGTAAGAGGTTCTAGTCGGCAGCTCCCGACTAGGGGATACCCTGAACCCTCTTCTTCCAACGCCAAATGCAGATATATATACTATTCTAGAAGCTACTTATCAAGTTTGATGACTCTAGCTCTTATTATTTACGAAAATTGCTTAAAAAACAGGATTTCGATATACATTTTTATCGATTGCTTGGAAACGGAGAAAGTTATCGATTATCGGAAACAAACTCGATCTGCGCAGAAACTAGGAGCAAATGCATCTAAATTTATTTCAAGTCTCTAGCTCTTATAGGTTCTGAGATCCTTGCGTTCATACATACGGACGGACGGACGGACAGACAGACGGACATGGCTAGATCGACTCGGCTATTGATGCTGATCAAGAATATATATACTTTATGGGGTCGGAGATGCTTCCTTCTGCCTGTTACATACATTTGCATTTTGCACAAATACAATATACCCTTTTTACCCATTTTAAATGGGTTCAGGGTATAAAAACAGAAAGAACTAAAGCAGCAACAGCGCTTGAACAACAACATTAAGTAGCTCATTAAATTTTCTTTAAAAACCAAATAAAAGAAGAAGCACAAGCACAGCAGAGCGTAGAGCAAACCCACTGACTTCTGGTTTTATTTTATAAGTAGGAAATATTATGGTGGCAAAACTGCGCTAAAAGAAGCGACAGTCAACAGAAACGGGCGAGCTGTAAAACCGCTCGGCAAGTGTATTTTTATTGCGTATAAAATGCATTTTGCAATGCCACAAAACTGGAGCGTTGTGTGCCCAGAGCGAAAGTTACGACCAAAGGACCAGGACGCGGACACACACACACACACAAGCACACACACACACACAAGCAGACACACACACACACACACAGAAGAGTTGTAGTTCAGAAAATTGGGCACAAAGAAAGGAAACATGAATGCTCCACATGTGAGCGCTTGACTAAGACTCACCCTTTGGTAAGGTAAAAAATATATGTGTATGCTACTTTTCCTTTCCGGTTGTCAATTTAGATGGAGATTTGATTGAATAATTATATATATAGATATATATATATTATTTGATATAGACATATTATAGACTATTTAAAAAAACAATTTTAGATGAACATTTTATTGAATAAATATAAATGAAGTAGTCAAATATATATATATATATCTATTCAACGAAATCTTCATCTAAAGTTACAATTGACGAGGAAAAGTAGCATGACATTTATATATTTTTTTCTTTAAAGTTTTTTCTTTAGTATACATTCCATATTTCGTAATTTATGTAACATGGTGCATAGATTTCACTTTATTTAAAGTGACACATATCAAATTTTAACACCTGTAGCTCTGGTTTCTCAGATCCATAGATCAACCTTATGCAGGCAGCATGACTATGCCCAACTTACTTCAATACCGTTTCATTACATACAACCCGCACAACTAAAATACCCATTGAGAGAACTTTTATAGCCACAGGTCATAATAAAAGCAGATGATAAAAATTATGCTATAAAAAAGAAAAGTAAGGAAAATGCCAAACACTGGCTGGCAATGATTGCACGGGTATACTGTTTGTTAAATATGTAACACATACTTACAACACGCGCTTATTTCATCTATAGCACATTTATGGGAAGTGCGCGATGCTGGAGCACGATAGGAAATGGAGTCGAAATATGTTTGTCAGTGTAATGGAGAAGTGGAGAGAAATGGAAACGTGGCGCAAATTGAAATATGTATAATGCAAGTCAATTATGTTGTCACATTAGATAGTTCAACCATAAATAATCACCAGATTATAGAATGGCCATAACAAATTCACATTTTGCCCAAGCAAATGCATTAAGCTCTAGCGTAAATCCTGTGTGTCAACAGTGCGTATGAGCAATGTATTTTATTAACCTATTGCTGCTCCTCTTGCAACTGCATCGAGTAAATAAACTCCAAAAGCAGCCCACACACGAGCAGCTTCAATGATTAGCAAACTGTTTCAGGGCAAATACTTAAATAATTGGGTCGAATGAATGCTGAGGAGCTGCCGCAGCGCATTTCAAGCGCAATTAATAACAATTTAGCTGCTGTGCCGCTGGCAACATACATATGCTGCGATTTACGCTCAAACAAAATATAATAAAAACGAACGACTAGCCAAACATTTAAAATATTTTCGAAAGTAGCCCAAGCTTATGCAAGCCCACTCACGCCGGAAATTGGCGCACACCTTGCAGCCATGCACCACACAACACCATTTTTATACCCTGAACCCATTGAAAATGGGTAAAAAGGGTATATTGTATTTGTGCAAAGTGCAAATGTATGTAACAGGCAGAAGGAAGCATCTCCGACCCCATAAAGTATATATATTCTTGATCAACATCAATAGCCGAGTCGATCTAGCCATGTTCGTCTGTCTGTCCGTCCGTCCGTCCGTCCGTATGTATGAACGCAAGGATCTCAGAACCTATAAGAGCTAGAGACTTGAAATTAGATGTAGGTGCTCCTAGTGCCTGCGCAGATCGAGTTTGTTTCCGATAATCGATAACTCCATTTCAAAGTAATCGATAAAAATGTATATCGAAATCCTGTACTTTAAGCAATTTTGGTAAATAATAAGAGCTAGAGTCACCAAACTTGATAAGTAGCTTCTAGAATAGTATATATATCTGCATTTGGTGTTGGAAGAAGAGGGTTCAGGGTATCCCCTAGTCGGGAGCTCCCGACTAGAACCTCTTACTTGTTTTTTTTGTATTCGCCTCTCCAGCCACTCTTTTTCATAAGCTTCATAAAACCGGGAAATGACCAGGCGAGCCATTGCCCAGCGGCTGAATCTCTGGTTATTCAGGTGTAGGGCACAGTGCGAAAAAATCATATACATATATATATATGTATATATACACAGAAGCTCAGCATGCGGAAATTATAATTTATTGCACAAAGTTGCGGATGCCGGTCGCGGCTACTGTGATTTTTTCCCCTGGCCACTTGTCCCTTTTGAAAAGCCCACACAGCGGCTCTTCAAATTTAGCTGTACTTAGTATTAAACTTTAATAAAAAGTACTTGGCATTTTGAGCGCATGAAAACCGCAAATATTTAGCATATTCGCAGCTGACCTCCGAAGTATTCAGCTGCCTAAGGAAACACATTACCTGGCTTAAATATTCATGGATTGTTGTGAAAATGAGTTCAGGCATGCAAAGTGTTTTCAATAATTTTCCTCCCCCTCTCTGTTGCTCTCCCAAACCCCAGAGGGTAAAACAACTTGGCACGAAATGTGTTGAGCATTGAGGGCGGTTAGAACTTCGTGGGATTTATTTGCCTTTGTTTCTCATATTTCAAATTTATGCCATTTATTAAAGATGCTTTTGTTTAACTGATAGTTCGAAATCTGTCCAATTACTGTTGTATATTGCAGTCAGAAAAACAATCTGGCTGTTTAACTTTTGATATCCAAAGAAGAATTTAAATAAATTTTATATAAAATATGTTATCTAGAAAGAAAATATGAGTAAAAGAGCTCAATCAAAGGTATTGCCAACTTAAAATGAATGGCACGGGAATTAGTCAATAAGTTTATATATATTTATTTAAAAACTTCTTGCAAAATAAAAATGAAAATTTCTTAATAGATTATAATCTTTATTATATTTCTGCTAGCCCTCCCTTTTGCACACAATTTTCCTTTTGCACTTAAATCTTTATTTATATAGGAAATACCATCCAAAATTATTGAGCATATTTAGATATTGCTTTCTGCTAGAGCACATAGTTTGCCCTCTGCACTTTAATATTTTGGCAATTGCCAGAAACAATGCAATTAAACTCAATTTCAAACAAAATAGATATTTATGAGCAGGTAAATAATAATAATAGCAGCCAATCAATAAATAAAAAATAAAATAACTATAAATTGTCATGAGTGAGAGCACAATAGCAAGAATTTTATTAAATACATGTACACACGCACGCATATATACATACATATGTAGTTTACATGTGTCTAACAAGGTCGTTTGCAGGCTTTTGCCAAAAATATAAAAACCAGTTATAAAATATTATTTGACAAATGGCGTACTTCCTGTTAACCGGCAGGCTACACACGCATCTGCCTGTTAAATGTGACAGAAAAAAAAACACTTCAAAAAGACTATAAAAAAAAAACGATGAATAAATATTTTCACAGCGATAAAGCAGAATTTATTTTATACATTGTTGGGATTTATTCATGATTGACTAAACAATTGAAAACAATTGAAACTACTCTCAAATGTATACATATATAAAGCAAATATTTAACTAGCGTAATTTGATTCATTTTAAAGAACTTTAGAAGCACGCAATAATTAATTGCGAATTTATTAATGGCCAAAAATAATAAAGGATACAGGATGGGTGACAAATTGTTGAAAGGGTATATATATATAATTATATATATTATAATTAGAAGTGTATTCCCCTACTCATAGCTAGCAATGGTCAGTAATGATTCAGGTATCCTGAAAGCAGGAGAGAAGATGGTTCCATGGAGAATACGTCGTACAAACTATTTAAATCTTTGCATAATATACGAAAAGAGTTGTGCACGTAGCTAGGAATAAGGGGCGATAATTTCTAGATACGGTTGCTTAACGACGAAAGATCATAAAGGAAAGGCGTGCTGGAGTATGATGGCAATCGAATATTGGGGTCCCAATTTAACTCTCCTAAGGTGAAAAGCAGTAATCACTTCTGAACTGATTCAATACAATCCTGGCTATACTATCGAGACCAGATATATGAGCAGTATTAAGGAATAGGGCGTGCAGGAGAGGTACGAAAGTTTGGTTACGAAAGTACATCTTTATGATTTGAAATATATATATATTAACAAAAAGTAAGAGAACCAATTTGAAACACATTAAATGTATATAATACAAACAGAACTTAGCTGTAGGGTGCAATGTTCATTATCATATATTGCATGTTGTTTTTATTATTTTTTAAATTAAAAACTGAAAATATTACTAAAATCCTCACTTTTTCCTTGATATTTAATTGCAAATATACTTATGTTAGTAAATTCCTCTGTGATATTTAGCTTACATATTTACGCCTGCAATTAAATTGTTGTAAATTTTTCTGTACTAAATTGTCGTTAAATCGGTTGTCATTAAAAAATGTAAACGTTTTTTCTGCACCGGCGTCAGTTGAAAAAACTTTTGTATAAATAATTTCAGTTCAGCTTTTGTATGCAGCGGTGGCCAGAGCGTTATGTAGGATAAAAATCTGGCAAAAATAATGCAAAAAATATAAATACACTGCCAAAACAAAAAAGCGCAGAACATATGCTAACTACCTTCTGGTGAAGAACTGATCGCCGGCGGTGCGTTTCGAGGCTATACAGCTTTCCATTTCACGGCGAAAGTGTGCATTATACTTCTCCCTAGCCTCCATATAGGCCATTTCACACTGCAGATTACTGCCAGAGCATATTGAATACTGTACAATTATGTTTCAATAAATGGGTCTGCTATTTAGACACTTACTAGGCAACATTCTTGATCGTATAGCTGGGATGGCGGCTAATGTCGAACTGATCGTTAAACACCCTATCACGGAGCACCCATGACTCTTGATCCCACTCGACACTTTTTTTGTAGCTGGCACGTTTGGTGCTCTGTTCGGTCCAGTTACTGGTGTGACTTTGTTTTCTTTTCGGCTTAGCAGTTTGTTTAAAATCGAAAGCCTTTGGGTAGACATCTGGTTGATTCAGCGGCACCTTTTTGCCCCGCAACCCATCGGACACTTTGGATGCTGGCATCTTGTGTCTCTCACGATCTTGTACAGTTTTAGCATGATATGCGACTTTCACTTTAGAATGCAACCTAGGCGCATTTATCGAGGCTAAGCTAACATAACCCGGACGCAGATTATCGTGATACATAGGAGGAGCAGTCGCACGTATGTATATTATAACTTTGATCTTTCAACTCCTTGGCGGCTGCTGCGGTACTTTTATATTGCAACTTATTTTAACAGATTTGGCATTTGCAGCTTCGCGCAATATTGAATTTTGCAATTACGTTTATTGTGTGAATTTATATAAATAATTTTTCAAACTCTCAACTTGACATCATGTTTATTATGATTTTAAGCTAAGGTTTCGAAAATAGTCAGATATTCTTATAAATATATTTAGTATGCTTTTTCACTTGTCAGCTGTTATTTTTCACATTTTAAACAAGCCGCGAATAAAATATAATTAAGCAATTATCTTAATACCATTTAACCATTTAAATATCTTTGTCATAAATTTATGACCGATTATCGTCTGATTGCTTTTATTGACATACGTTTTGAAATTTCTCAATTTGCAATTAGCCCTACTGAAAATTCCAATACACACCTGGTTAAAGAAGTAGAATGAAATTATATAACATAAAAAAATCCAGCTTCAATTAATGTGAGTTATGCGTTTGCAACAAAGGCGAAAATAAAAAAAAAGCCATTGCAGACACATCATGAATTATATATGTGGTTAATCCACATATATATTTTTTTCATTTTCATTTTCATTTGATTTTCGTAAGAGCATACGGCAAAATGCGGCACACACAAGATGTAACGCAATTATGAGCCATCAGCAGGCGCCACACACAAAAGCAGCTCCTGGCAAAGGACTCGCTGACAGGACTCGAGGCAAATGTGTGTGTGTGTGTGCTGCAAAAACATTGCCACAAATGTTGTGCCTATTAAGGACCCATTTAACAACGCCAACGCGGCACGTGAGCCAGTCAAAGCAAACGACCACATTATTATTATAATTTTCCCATGAGGGGGGGTAGATCCTAGAGAGGGGGGCACATTAATGAAGTGCTATATGTCTGTTCAATGGCAATGGCAACATTTGCTCTTTGCCCCAGCGGCCGGCAGACCTTGAACCTTTCAATTGAACTCTAATTTCAGCTAATGAATTACACGCATTAGGTCAACGAGCCAACCAACTTGAAGATATATTATTGGCAGTGAGTGTGCCTAAGTGGCCAGCCAGGCTAATGACAATGCAATGAGCTATTTATGAGCAAAGGCATTGAAATTGATTTCTGTTTGGGCAAACATAAACAAAAGCTAACCAACGCAATCAAAAACAAAGATTAAATAAGCTGCTAAATATAAAAAGAGCAGATAGAACTTGTGCTTAAGAATAACCAAACCCTAAGGTCAGCGATCACATTCAAGTAGAAGCTTCTTCTATATACAAGACCAGATTTAACTCATTCAATTATGATCGTTTTTGCCAGGCAAATAAACTGCCTGCTAAATGTTAACGACAAACAGTACACATCATTTTGGCTGAAACAATAGAAAGCAAGAATTAGTGTTGTATAACACACCAAAACGATCTAATTACTGATAAATGCAGACAAATATTAAACAATTTAATGGAAATAAAAAATTCAATTTGATGAATGAATGAAATTTTTATAAATAATTCAAGCAATAAAGTTGGCTTATAACATGATAAATATAGATATATATATGTATAGGAAAAATTCAATACATTAAAACCAAATTGTTTTTCATTTTTGATTTGCACAAACTAAGCCCCGCACCTTTAAAGACTTATAGACATTGTATTTAAAGCTCTTGTTAATTTTATTTATGGCCAAATTAGTTACCCAAACACACTAACGAACCACAAAGCGCCAAATTTTGATTGCCAAAAGTTGTGGCCAACAAATCCCAAATGTCAATCTATTGTGATGCCAAAAAATATGTGACACTATCAACAAATCCATTTTATAACACGAATTAGCCGAGCAATAATTATAGATTCCGGCACGTAGCAAGTATTAAGTGCAGCCCGCCCCAAATGTGGCTAATTTGCCAAACCAAAACAATGGACAAAACATAAATTGACCGACATTTGTATTTGAGCCTTCATTTTGCTGTTGATTGGCATCAGTTTTATAGAGCACAGTTAAGAGTGAAGCTGTTGACAGGCAGATCGATATACTTATATATATAAATGTATGCTTATACTATATTGGCTTTAATTAAACAATTTGCACATTCAACTTTATTTGAGTGCTTTCATATTCTGCACTCTTGAATCATAATTAATTAATGATGAGCTC
The DNA here is from genome assembly GCA_035045725.1 of Drosophila ezoana. Lineage (NCBI taxonomy): Eukaryota > Metazoa > Arthropoda > Insecta > Diptera > Drosophilidae > Drosophila > Drosophila ezoana. The sequence goes on from JAWNOU010000051.1 coordinate 4,308,185, forward strand.
CCTACCCAAACACTGCCAATGTTTTGCTGCACGCATAAAAAATTGAACATATTTACAATTGTTTTAAAATGTTAACCACATTTAAATCACAAATAACGAAATGGAAAGAAAAAACAAACAAATAAAACAATACGCATTAAAAATTAAATGCTTTTAGGCTTAAAGTGTTAAGTGTCATATGTAAATAAAGAGAAATCAACAACAACATGCTAGGGATTATGATTATTAAGAGACAGATTTTTAATTTACGCTGAATTGAAATATTTAAAAGAATTAACATATCCTCTTTTTTATTGTTAAGTGTGATTAAATAATAGAGTGTATAAATGCTTTGCTGCAACTTACGTTTGTATATACATATCTGCCCTCGACTAAGATCCCGCTTTAAATGCCGCCCACCTCTATACATTACAAAAGTAAAGTTCAAATATAACGACCTCTATAATTTACAAAAGTATTGCTTAAATATATCATTCAACATGTGACAGACTCAAATGCTCAGAGTCAAAGCCAAGCGATATTATCGCACCAATTTGCACAGCTCAGCCGGAACCTTAACGTGTTGTGTGACAGCTTTTTGTCATGGTCAACATTTAATTTATTTGATAACTACAGAAACTGTTCACCTTCGCCAGGCATGGTAAATGCAGCAGGCATAAGCGGCAAGGATCAGAAACAAGGCATGGCAAGGACTTTGTCTAGTTTTGCAAGCAATTAATTTCAACTATTGCAGGCATTACTCAAGTCCGAGCTAACATATTTTATTAAAATGAAGTCCTGCAATCATCTCAAGCATATGTGACAAGTGCAGAACTTCTCTAGAAACTTTGCCAGGGGAAAAACTTGAAATGCAAATGACGAAAGCCACAACAGCAAAACTTGTACAACAAATGTGCGTTTGTTTGTAAAATGTTTGTGTGCTTCCAAAACATATTTAAACACGATATCACTAATGAAAATAACTAGAGAAGAATATAGCTAGCATGACGTTTAATAGAAACTTGCTGAAATTAAAGCGGAGAGGATTGTGGGAACATGTTCCCGATAAGTTTGTTTTATATATATATATGAGTTTAACCTATATTTTTTTTATTAATAAATTTTAATATGTCATTAATAAACATTAGTTTTTGTTGAAGAATAAAACAGGGAAATTCAAGAAATAACAGGAAAAACCTTTGTGGAAACGCCTTGGGATATGTGAGCTTTTCGAAGCGTGTATCAAAAGAAAAATCGAATTGAGCTAATTGAGTTTAAGTTACAATAATACTTCAAAAAGATTTCGTAAGATTAACAAATAAACATACACAATTTCCGAAAATAGAGCGAAAGTGTAAATGGGAACGTAATGAAAAGCTCGTTCGCTTTCATCGTAAAACTACATTCTGAGCAGGATATTACAGAACTCAAACTAAAGCGAAAACGTATGTGAGAACATCTGCCTGATAAGTAAAGTTTTCATCAGGTTAATTCAATTTCGAGACATAAGCAAATTTTGAACAAATTAAATGCGTAAAGTTTAGCAATTGCCGCTTTCGTAGCGCCATAAATTCTCACAAATGTCCTTGTGTAAGCGACTTTGATTGTCATTGTAATGCTTATGGAGCAAATGGGGAAGAGCTGCCATCTCCTGTTCATGTCCTGTTGTCCTCTCGCACTCGCTCTCGTCTGGCTGCACTCAGTCATCAGGCAAGCGTAACATAAAGCCGATTTTTTCGGCTGGAAAATGCCGAGCGAGATAATAAATCTAGAGCTGGCGAAACAAATCACAGCAATTCCATTATGTACATTTAATGATGTTGAGCGGCGTCAAAGCCGAAACCAAGTACACAAATCCAAAATCCAAATCCATATCCAAAGCAACGAACCAGTGACAATTACTTGCAGGCCGCGAGCAATTTATATGGCTGCTGCAACACGGCGCCCAACTTGTTAGAAATAATCACAAGAAATGGCCAAGCTGCACAAATACTTATATATAGTATGTATACATATACATAGATGGTCTGTATATGCAGCCAAAAGAAGTGATGTTGTGCCTCAGTTGCCGGAGTTGTCGCTGTTGCAGTTCTTATACACTGTTCACAACGTTAAAAGGAGTCTATTGGTTGCGTGCCCTTGCTATGAATTCTAACCAAGAGTCAACTGTTGATCTACTGACAACCTTCTCTCAAAGTCGATCAATCAATATTCTGGCCACATAAGGGACATATTCTTATATCCCAGTTTGACAGGAACTGTTTATTTGTTGCCTTGTAAGATTCTCCAATCGCTAGTCACCTGCTTTAAGCTTTTGAACAGCGTATTGCGCAATCAGCTACACCCGTCTGCAACGTTCTTACTCACTTTTGTTCTTAATTAGCAAAATTTTCTTTGTGCTGTTGTCTGTGTGGGCAAAGTCTTCCATTAATTAGAGCGACAGCTTCGCAAATTGTTCTCTCAGCTCGTCTTTTTTTAATATTGTTTTTATTCAAGCATTTCTCTTTTTGCAATCCCAGCTCACATGCGGCCATATTGCCAGACTCGTATGGGCAATAAACTTTCGCCACCTGCCTGATATCATCAGTCTCAGCACATCGTCTGTGGTTTATATATGCTACTTTTTTTTATATATATATATATATATATATTCGCTTTTTACCATAAATCTGTCATGAAACATAATTCACCCAGGGTGCGCCGAGGGAAGGTTGCACGAAGCTTGCCTGAGGCGAAAATGCTCAAAGAAATGGCTTATTAGCTTTGCCACTGTGAGTATGTGTGTGTGTGTGTGTGTGTGTGTGTGTGTATCTATGTGCTGCACTTTATAAAGATATTTGCATTTGTGAATGCATTCGTGTTTTGGCAGCACTACAAATTTAGTTGCCTTATAAAATACACATATTTTGTTGTTGTTTATTTTCTGATATTTTTTTTATTGCCGCCAGCGCTATAATTTATTAGTGTTGTCTATGCAATTTATGTTATAAATATTTTAGGTGTTTCAGTGTTGACCCCGGTTTTGATGACTTTTCAATTTGCTATGTTGGCAGCAATTTGGGGCAGGTGGGTGTGGGTGTGTGTGCGAGTGCGAGTGTGTGTACACACGTGAATAGTTTTGAAAATACGTCATGGCAACATACAAAATTTGTATTTATATGGTATGTATGTAAATATACGTGCACAGAGAGTAGGCAGCAAAATGAATAAGCAAAATTATAAAATATTCAATGAAATTAAAGTTTAATTAAATTTCAAATTCATGTCATAGTTAATAGACAAAGTTAAATGCCAATTTATTAGCAAGCAAGATGAAATCAAAGTATAGGAATAATTATATTAAAAACTAATAATAATAACAATAATATAAATTTTAATTATAATTAATAATAATTATGAAGTTATATTAATAATAAATAAAGAAGTATTAGTTATAATGAAAATACCAATATCAATAATTATTTGCGAGCATATTATTGAATTATTATTATTATTATTATTATGCAAAGGGGGTATCGATAGCTATAAAATTCAAGAAGCTTGCTCTATATACTATTCTAGAATTAGAAACTACGAAACTTGTCGATTATCGGAAACAAATTCGTACTGCGCGGGCACTAGAAGGACCTGCATTCAAAACTTCTCTGACACTTACAGGCTCTGATATCCTTGCGTTCATACATACGGATGGACGGACAGACGGACGGACATGGCTAGATCGACTCGGCTATTGATGCTGATCAAGAATATATAGACTTTATGGGGTCAGAGATTCTTCTCTTCTGCCTGTTACATACATTTGCACAAAAATATGTTACCCTTCTACACACTTTTAATGGATTTAGGGAATACAAATATATAAATTTTTCCAAATATTTTTAAATTATTTTATTCAATATAAATAAAATAAATGTCCCCAATACATAAAGAAGGTACAGAAAAATAGTTATAAAGCTCACACACACAAAGAACATCTTACACACTTTGGCTGAAAGGCAAGTGCACCTTTAGAGCAGGATATCTGCGGTGCAATAAAAAAGGCAGCCTTGACTCCCATGCTGCTATCCATTTACAAAATCAATGCACTGAGAGCAACATATATTTTACGTAGAATATGTTTTTGGCTCGGGCTTGGAGTTGGGCAGCAAGACTCCAGCAGGCGAACGCATCAAATAACTAAAATATCATAAAACTTTTTAACTTTTTCATGTTAGCCCACAGAATATGACTATATAGAGATAAAAGCGGGTGTGTGTCTGTGTCGAGCTGTGCTGGTATGCGTGTGTGTGTGTGTGTGTGTGCAGAGTGTGTAATATCAAAAATGTTTTGCTCACGTTGCGTTGTTGACCGCGTCACGCTTCACAGCATAAAGCAATTACTGTGGCGTGTGTAGAAGTTGAATCAGTGTTTAGGAGGCAGCTGCCCCTTGCTGCTGTCTGTGCCCCCAAAAACTGGCGCGGTTGTTGCTTGAGTCGTTGCACGCGCTTCCAGCGCCACTTTGATTTATGAAATTTTTGCCCCGCTAACACTGTGACGCACCTATATGATGGCTTTGGGGTTGGGGCAACTGCATTGATTTTGTGTCTGCCATAAACTTTGACCTCCGCATCGAGTTCGACTAAGTGTCAGATTTTTCGGCTGGCCATGTGCTACCTGCACTTAATTGAATAGAGTCTGCCACGCCCTAGCGCCACGTAGCCAGCCTCTCTGCTGGCTTAGGATAGGTAGCCTTTTTTGGCTTGCCTGTTAGCGCTTATTCAGCCAACATTTGCGGCGCTACAAAGTAGCTTAAAATTTTCACATGACAAGCGCTTCGCAAACTTTTGTTTTGGGCCACTTGGCTTAACCCTTGCAAGCTGCAATGTTTCTATTGCATTTTGCTGATGTTCACTTATATACCCTGTTCTATTTTAAAAGGGGTATAAAGATCCTTTAAGAGTTGTGCCATGTAGATAGTCGGGTAACTATCTGTCAATGCGTGCATTACATCAAAGTACAGGGTAGCTTCTAGTCGAAACTTTTTCACTTGAATATACTCAATCATTTTCAACTGAGTGTAAATATAAGTGTGTTGCCTGTGATGCTTGCTGGCGTTAGTTAAACAAGCTTACAGGGTATTTTCTGGTAGTTCCTCTCAGCTAATTATTCTAACCTAAAAAATATTGGTGGCAGGCCAATTTTTATTGGCGGTATATTCTAATCGAGGTGCATTCTAAACGAGAATCCCGTATAGGGTATCTGCCAGTCTATCGTCTTCGGCCAGCAGACATTTGTTTTTCTCTTTTGTGAGATGTGACAATGAAGCCCGGAATTACGCGCGCGTGACAACTTTTTGCCATTACAAAAGTTAAAAGAAAAGGGATTTTTTTTTTGTGGTTGGAAACTGTTTTTAGAGGGTCTTTAGAGGGTGTTCATAATGAGATTAAGTGTGGTTTGTTTTTTGGTATGATAACAAATTAATGAGACCTTAGCGTGATATAATATGACAACCCATACCAATTGGGCACCTCCATTGAGAAATTTCATTGTTTTTCGATTTGATTGGCAAAATGACAATGAAAACATTCGAGACGATGGCTGTGAAATCCTTATCGATAATTGCTTTGGCTTGCAGACACGTCAAGGTCTTTGCCAGTCAAAACAGCTGCACTAACATCAAGTGCCCACTCATCGTTATTGCTCGATATACACACAAGCGCACACGCTTACACACACACATACACACTCACTCAAGAGCAGTCGCTGAAATTCGTTTCTGGCATAAAATTCACTTGTGATTGTTGCCACACGCGCTTGAGCCGCAAACACAATGCGCAAATACCAGCAACAAGGACTCAAGCAGGACTCAGCAGCCGTACAGCCGTGAAAGCCGCAGAGCGTTCACACACACATAGACGCGCACACCCGCATACACACGTGTGAATTTCAGGCCAGAAAAAAAGAAAAAATATTTTGTAGCACGCTTTGCGGCGCTAAGGTGCAAAGTAGATGGATAAACGTAGGGCAAAGCTGCGTTTCGGTAACAAATCGAATATGTAAAACACATTTTACACTTTTGTTTGTTGTTGTTGCTCTTGTTGTTGCTCTTGTTGTTGCTGCATGTCAACCTGAACATGTTTATCAAGCACATATGAGTTGACTTTCGAGCATGTGTGTGTGCAGAGGAGTGCATCTAAAATCAGTGAAAAATAAAAGCAATTTAAGTATGCTAATCAATTGCCTACACTTGAGAGCAGACATAAATAAATCTCTAAGCAGAATCACATAAATTTAAATTGAATTATATATAAATCCGGCCCAGTGATTAAACGTGCTCTAGGCAAATATTTATAGAGTGTGCAAGCTAAGCGGCTCGTATTGTTAAAAGAAATCTAAAAATAATATCAACAATTTATAAAAAGCTTTTAAAATACCCCACAGCATCTAGGAGTGCTTAAATGGAGTATGATGTAAGCATGTCATGGCATGTGACAGCTCGAAAGAGACGTATAATATAATAATATATAATAATATTATAATAATTATAAATTAATAACTTGTACATCATCTGGAAGCTTTGCACAGCTCCGACTTTCTGTTGCAGGCAGTATATATGTCGGCCGGATCGGACAACTATGTTATATGGCTGCCATAGAAACGATCGGTCGAAAACTATTTTATTTATCAAGACTATATACCAAACTCGTCAATTATTAGTTTCACTATGTTCCAAATATACTTATGTATTAAATTTTCGACCTTTCGCACTTTTTTGTTTTACTTCATTTGAATTATTTTTTAATAAAAATGGTTTTTTTTATTGATTTTAACTATATTTAACGCCGCGCATTGTCGAAAAATTGTGAATTTGCAACTCTATAAAAGATATATCATGCCTTCCGATTTGATACTCGACTATGTGTTGTATTTGTCGATATAAAAATATATCAACCATTCCACATTTAAAGTCTTTATATTTATAAGCATATAGAGCTTAGATATAGCACCAACGTGCCTTAAAACTGAACATCTAACATAATCAAGATAACCTTTACTATAACTTTGCTTCTTGTAAGTCATTTCATATTTCTATTCAATACAAGCATATTAATATTTAAGATATCACAACTCAGATCACAGCTATTGGATTAGAAGGAGAAATATATATATTACAGCAAGAACTCGTCCTTGTTGAGCAGAGCAACCCTTACCCAAGCTCGCTTCTCTCGAACATTCCACCCTTTCTATATATTTATTTTTTCAGTTAAACCTAACTCATATAATGACACCCAGCACCCCGTTTACAGGCAAAGCCTTGTTATGGCTAAGCCCTCTAGCTTAATATCATTTCGTTGTTTCAACTGAAGCTTGCAACAAGCCGCACAACTGCTGAGCTTGTAGCAAGTGGCACTACATGTGCAACAAACCGCATGGCAACCCCCTTTTTGTTTATCCAGCTTTGGAAGCTGAAACGCCAATACCAAATGCCAATTACCGCCAAATTCCCATTACGTTAGCTATTTACATGCATGGCGCTTGAAAATTTTCAACTGGACTCTAGAATCCGAGTTCTTCTGTGTGCTTGTGTGTGCGAATATGTGTGCGTATGCGCATGTGTGTGTGTGTGTGTAGAAAAGTGCGGGGTATGATCTGTTGAAAATTGCATAATGCCTACGAGTTCATTCCCATTACGATTGCATATTTGGCCAACTGATTTTGGGCGCTAACAAAATGGGGAAACGTTGCTTTTAACGGGATTGCAGGTGTTGGGCTAATGCAACCCAACAAATTGCCAGAGTTGCCACACGCCACGACTCACAGCAAGGTTATGTTGGAGTTGCTACAAATTAAATTTAATTGGCACTAAATGAGCATTGTGTTTGAGTTAATTAGAGTAGTTATGATGAACTATAGATACCCTGCAGTTAATACAAAATGCATTTATATTTTTTACAGCATTTCTGTTAATTAAACAAACTTCTTTAGGACGAACAAATTCATTTTTAATGAATTTGTGCTCAACTTGTAGATATCCTGTAACGTGCACAATGATCTAAAAATAATTAATCAAGTTTTCTATCTACCAAACGATCTTTTAAATAATTTTACAGAAAGTGTTTCGTTGCATAATGCCCGACCCAGAGATACTCCTTAACAAGCATTAAAGTTCATAGACCCTTAGAGCAACTGTTATACATATTTATTAAGACTTTCACACATCAATATTTATTTTCCTAAGCAAATGTTTTATATGCCTAACTCTGCTTGAAAACGTAAAGTATCTTCTTCATTTAACAAATTTTCCCAAGAACAAATTTGCAGGGTATACTTACCTGGGTATACATAAGTTAACTGCAATTTGTTCAGCACTTGACTTTGGCTAAATTCCGACATCAACATAAACAACAAACTGTCATTTAAAAGCTCGAAATTCTGATCTCAGCAAGCTCATTATAATTTTTATAAAATTTACACAGCTCGTGCATCATTTTAGATTTTGATTTGCATTTCAGTTTGTGGCAACAGCGTTGCGGCTGCCTCTGACCGCAACACGCAGAAAACGAGAAAAAAAAAACAACCCCCTCTCAACAATCAAATTTGAGGAGCGAGCAGAGACAATTAAGCCGCGTCCCAACTGAGTATAAATCCTGCCCGTAGTTGAGGTGACAATAAAAACTAAACATGTTGCGAGTTGGCATTTAGTTTATGCAGCAATTGGGTAGGGGCTGGTCGGGTCTGGGGTTGGGTTTGGGGTTCTGTTTCCGTCCGCACACAATAGTTGGTACGTGGCTGGGGCTTAGTCGAGACTTTTATGCTAACCCATGTTGATAATATCACAGTAGTCTGGGCAGATTAAAACCAAAGCCACAAGCGACGTGCTCGTTATCGTAACTATGTAAGCCAATAGATAATACTCGTAGCTTGTACAGACATTTAGGAGTGGGCGGCAAGCATTAAAGAAATTAATAGAATAAAACAAGAGCAACGCTTTAGATAGAGTAAATAAAAAATAATTACAATTTAGCTGCTTTTACAGCCAAAACTAAAACATTTTTTAAGCGCTAAAAATATTTCTTCGATTCGTTTACTTTTCTCACTTTACCCAAGCAGTGCATAGTCTGTGGAATCCATTTAACAGGCTTAACTCAGAGTTTTGGGACAAAACGCTGAAAAGCATGCAGTGTGCCTTCCAGTATAACAAATTCACAAATTAGCAAACATCTTTGCTCTGCCATAAAAAAAGTCTTATACGCAATAATCAACGAAATATCTAAATTCGCACAATATCAACTGCCATAGCAGACTGTAATACTTTTATATTTATAAATAATTCGCACAAAATTCGAACTTAACAATATGCTCAAATCAAATTGTTATACTTTTATAATCCTCTCAAAAGCTGGTTCTACAACCATAAAACTACCCTTATTTGAGGCGTTATATAAACTAACACTTTTATACGTATATAACATTAAACAACAGGGTTGAAAACATAGATAAGCACATTCACAACCCTTTATTAAATCATAATATGTTTCTATTCTTTACAGCACTGTCAGCTATTATACAAAAATTTGTTATTCAAATAGTGGGAACAACTAACCGTAATACAAACTGTTATATACTAGCTGTCATACTTAAACTACCACACATGACGGGTATACACAAACTGTTATGCACAAGCTGTCAACTTTTTCATCCACCCAAAGAGTAAATCAACTTCTGCTGAAACATTTCTGTACAAGTGTTATACAAGTTACCAAATTTTCAACCCCAAGCATCGTATAACTTTCACTCCATCTGTACTACAAACGCAAATATATTTCAAAAATTCTTAGTAAATATTTATATGCATATAAAAATTCTCGAGCTTATTCAACAACCCCCACCCAAGTGCCAACAAAGCTTACTTTTCAAAGCTTTGGTTGATGAAACCAATATTCCGACTGTTGGCCGAAAGAACGGGTGCAGGACTTGGAATGTTGTAAACCGGATATAAGGGCGCAAATTCGTTGACTCCGAACGCATAAAGCTCCTCCTCGTTAATGTTGCCGTGCAGCGTGTGCTTTGACTCCTCAAACGTGGGCAGAGCTTTCGAAAGAAGTAATAATATCAGAAAAGATGCTGATTGGTGGATGTCCTGGAGGAGCTTACCTATATCTGGAGAGTTGAGCTGGTTAGCCAGCGCTGTAACCACGGGCAGCTCATCCTCCGTCGACTCGTAGCGTGCGCTGCGCCTGGGTGGCTGTTGCTGCACCACATCCGAGGCGGATGAGCTGTTGCCCAGCGGCCAGGTGCCTATCGTTATGGGCATGGTGATCATCTGCTGTTCCCGCAGGCTCTTAATCAGCGCCTCCACCTCCAGCTGATAGGCAATTTGTATTAGTTTGCACACATCGAGGCAGGTGGGCGGCGTGCTGGGCACCACCATGTCCAGGGTCAGGGAACGCGTGCTGCGTCGCAGCACGGAGTCACCCTTGGCCTTGCCAATCACAATGCGATCGACGCGCGAGTGCTCCGGCGTAACACTAAAGTAACGGACCAGCATGACCAGCGAGAGACGCACTTCAGAGACGGCCACATTGCTATTGTTGATCAGCAGCACGGTGACGGGTATACGCTGGCCGGGCACATAGCCCGCCTGGGGCAGATGCAGTTCCATTTTAAGGGGCGCCGTCTTGCAGGGACCGCAGCAGAAGGTCCTGTAGTTCTCACTGTGTGCTGGTAGCTAAGGGGTGAGAGAGCACAATAAAAGTATTTTATTCGAGACTTTTTCGGTAGTGAAAACTCACCCTCAGCTGCGGCGTTTCGCAGTTCAGATCCATCATTTTCAGCACAGTTATGCCATGCGTATAGGCCTGATTATATTTCCAGGGCCGGATCAGCAGTACCTTGACTATATAGCGTACGCAGCCATAGCGACCCTCAAACGATGTGGGACACTGATACGGCAGCTGGCAGGCAAAATTATAGTTGTGCACACCCGCCTGTATAATGTGTCTGTCATTGGCTAAAAGGGTGAAAAGGTCGATGTAAATAAAACTTTGAATGGTTGACTGCCTGACTAACTGATTTATTAACCGATTACAACACTTGCACTGATTGACTGACAGTTTGACTAATTGACAGACTGACTGATTGATTGACTGTTTCACTGACTAATTGACTGACTGATTGACTGACTGAATGATTAACTGATTGATTAATTAACTAATTGAACGATTGACTGATTGACTGACTGACTGATTGACTGACTGTTTGACAGATTGACCGAATGACTGAATGACTGATTGACTGATTGGCTGACTAATTGTATTATTGGCTGACTGATTGACTGACTGACTGACTGATTAACTGATTGATTAATTGACTAACTGAACGATCAGTCAGACTGACTAGCTAACTGATTGACAGATTGACTGACTGATTGATTAATGATCAACGCTGTTAAAGTGATGCGGTATTTTTACAGCAATTTTCTTTTGCTGCAATTGTGGAAAATTGCTGGCTACAAGAGCGTAAAATTAGTGGAAAAAGGTTGTAAAAAACACAATTACAGTTTTGTCCAATTGTCTTTAAACTAATTTTACTACAAAATTGCGAAACTTAGTGTTGAAAAAACTTGCGAAATCCACTTGAAATATTTTAGAACAACTTTTGATTTATTCTTATTAGGTTCGGCGTATAATGGAGTTTAGTTTTTAATCTAATACTTACATTGCTCCGAGCCTACGAGATATGTCTGCGATGCTAGATATTCCTCTCGACCGGCGAATAGTTTTGTTGTTGCCAGACGTCTTTCGCTCCATTTGGTTATAGAGTAGCCCACGACTTTAACAAGCGCAGCTGTCGCGAAGATAAATTTGATATGTGATGTAATGCAATGATATAAGCCCTGCCAACAGGCAGGTGATAGGCCGCCCGTAAAGCTAAATAGAGTCTAGATAATTTGCTTCTCCCCGTTCCGCCATAATAAATTGACTTATTTAAAGGCGCTCTAATTGGTTAATAGCCCAATTAGCTATGAATTCTGATAGGCATTTCGCAATTTTATTCAGTTGGGCTTAAAAGTTAATCGGAAAAGACTTTCAGTACGATATCTAATGTTAAGGTTAGCAAAATCTTATAATAGCGCTCGGCATTTGTACTTAACGTATATTTCTCCAAGGCAATTTTAATTTAATACCTCATGCTTATTTATATACAACTCTTATCTCTCGACTTTTCGCATTCCACAAAAAACAAAAAAAAATGATTGGAATCAATGTCGTCAGTAACATTTATATATATATTCATTTAGTCTATCAGCTATCGTTATCGCCGGAGTATTTATAATGCCAAAATTTTGCGGACATTTAAATTCCCGATGCGTAAAACGCGACACTCACGATTCTGGTCAAATTAATTATATATATAGGATAAAGTACCTTGAACCTCCTTGACTTTATCCGATTTAAGGGTAACGCAGCCGCTCACAAGCTGCCCGGCGTAGAAGGTGCCATGTCTGTTATTATCGAAGCTGAACTCACACGTAACGACCATTTCGCTGGCCGTAAACCCCGCACTATATTAAAGATCCTAAAATTCCCGAACCGCAATGCTTATTAGTCCGGGGGCAACGCATTTGGGCTGGCCAACGAACGGCGACTAAATTAAGTAGGTGCCATGTTGAGTACGAATGGGTCGGTGCGATTGTTGGTGGACTCTTTTGTTGTTCAAGTTGAATTAGATAAGCGATAAGACCGGAAAGCGTTAGTTACTGCGAGCAAGTACATATCGTATGAGAGCAACGAAATGGAATTGGAAACACTCTTTATAAGAGTTGAGTAATGCCCCAAAGTTTCAGTCAAGCTATCACAAGTGGACAGACCTTGACAGTGGTCGCATGTTTATGCTGAAGGTCTGATAAGGGCGAATGCCCCTAGGAAATAGGGGGTAGGGGAGTGGAATTTTTCAGTAAGTTAAATTCCCCACTTTATTGTGTAGTCAATGGTATTTAACAAATAATTTTCTCCATCTTAATAAATGTATACAGACGAGCTAAAACAATACTCAAGGCTTGCTTCGAGTTAGCAATATTATCTTTTCCAAGTTTACATCTTTAGCGGAAGTTACGGACATTCTCTAGAGCATTTGTTTTTAATCTTAAAATTGTTTTATCTAAAGAACATTCGTTTTTAATCTTACAATATTAGAAGTATTTTTTTTTCAATTAAGAAGTAGCTTTTGTTGTATACTAGATGAAAAATATTCTATTGGGCTGAGAAATTGTATTAATATACTTTATATGCTTATTTAAACATTCAATTTGAGATTTCTCATTCAGTTTGTATACTAAATATTACTTTCGTCCGTATTTACCATACAGAAATACTTTAAACAACAATAACTTTTCTTAAGTTAAGTATATCCTATTAAACTTCAAAAATATTTCTTTTCTCTTTGCTCCCTCTGTTCCATAGCAAATATCAATCTCTAACATTTACAAAATTATATTATTTTTCCCCTGTTCTTATATATTCCTTTTTAGTATCATTTCCTGCTCACCTACCCAGCGGCTCTTCCATACCAATTGGTAGATTTCGAGTTTTAATTTAGTTAAATTTTAAGTAAACAAAATTAGTTTCTTATAGATGTAAATTTCTGTATCTCTTCATTATATTTCGTGCACATTTTATTCCTGACTAAAGACTAGATTATGCTTAGGTTATAGATAATAGCCTGTATATGGTGTTTATCCTTTGTGTATCCCTTATGCTCTATTCACAGCCAAGTGCCGCCCTTGTTGGCATTCATATCAGCATTTTGAAATCCATTTTGATCCGTATTAGCCATGGGTGCAGTGGGACTTGGTATATTAAATATGGGGTAAAGTGGTGCGAAGCCATGCTCATCCAGACTCAATGTGTTTGGTGGTGCAGTGGGCTCCATATCATTAACCTTGTCGAGCTCAGCACGCATATGAAGAGCCTCCTCGTAATTGGGTGGTGCTAAGGATTGGCATACGATTATATCAGAAAATATAGTAAAAAATCAATTAAAAGCTTACGAATGCTGCCATCCACGGACCAGGGCGCAATGGCATCAGCGGGTGGTGCAGTAGCTGGAGCCAAGGTCTTGGCATCCAGTGCTTGTGGTGGTTGGCCCTCAAAGGCACGTGGTTGCATGTGGGCGTGCTCCGAGAGGGGCACACTGCCTAACGTGATGGGTATGGTGATTACCTCGTTGCGATGACAGCCCTTGACCCTGGCCTCCACCTCCACCTGGTAGGCAATCTGTATGATCTTGCACAGATTGAAGCAGGTGGGCGCCGTGGCGGGCACACGCAGCCAATAGGTGAACTGTTTCTTGCAGTGATGCGGCACGGGATCGCCCATCATCTTGGTCACGAGTATGCGCTCGTTTCGCGAATGCGTGGTGCCTAAATGCTGGGCGTAGTAGGTGACCATCATGGCCAGGTTCACCTGCAGCAGTTCCACGGGTATATGGCTGTCGTTGGTGACCAGCATGCCCACCTGTATGGTCTGGCCGCACACGAAACCCGTTTGCGGCAGCGACAATTGCAGCTGCAGCGGTGCCGATTTGCAGGGCCAGCAGCAATAGGTCTTCTGGGTTTCCACTTGTGCGGGCATCTATAAGATAAAATATCTTATATTGACACTGTAACAACACCGGCAACTCCACACTCACCCTCAGGAGCGGACTGTCATAGTTGAGGTCCATGATTTTGAGCACTGTAAAGCAGCGCGTGTAGAAATTATCAAATTTCCAGGGTCTGACCAGAGCCACCTTCGTCATATAGCGCACTCTGCCGTAGTGGCCCTCGATGGAGGAGGGGCAGGTCGCAGGTATTTGACAGGCAAAATTATAGGCATGTACGCCAGGCTCAAGGGAAACTTGTGCTGCAAGAGTTATTTGAATATTGGAATGGATAATTTTGATAATAAGCTGAGTTACTTACTGCTTTGGCTGGAGCCCGCCAGATAGGTTTGGGAGGCTATATAGTCTTCGCGGGCGCTATATGTATCCGAGGTCTTATTCTTGCCAGTGCCACGCGATTCCGTCCAATGGGTTTCGGCAAATCCGTTTATGTTAAATGTTACAGCTATATTGAAATAGTAGAAAAAGTAATTGAGTTTTTAAATAAAAAATATACAGGCATAAGTCAATGTACAAAAACTTAATATACTCGCTGTATATATAAATAATTTGATTGATGCTTAACGAATCAAATTCAAGACTTTACATTTTTCAACACTTACTTCTTTCGTTATACAGTACAGTTTGTTATAAAATGAACGAAACTATGCAACTCACTGTGCGAAAGGATTGTTTGAGGAGAAAGAAGTTTTGACTACACAAATACATAATAAAGCACAATTTGCATTTTATATAAACTGCCTTTATCTGCACAATAAATAAGAGTAAGAGACTCAGCAGACATACACAACACGACAGCTAATAATGCTGCGAGAAAGAGAAGGAGCATATGAAGAGGAAATATGCGAACAACTTCCGGTCGATCGCAAGTACAAAGTTTTTTTGCTCAATGTAAATGCTGCAAAGTGCAAGCGAGACAAAACGTCGCCATCTCCTTTTCACCGCAGCAGCCCGCCTAAAATGATGAATCTGCGCGTGGGGAAATTCGTCTAGCACCTGCCTGTGATCAGTTCAGTTAACTGCACCCGCGCTATATGTATATATACATATGTATAAATATTTTAAATGCAGAAGCAACCGAGTTTTGATCAGTTCGACGTAATACAAAAAGCTGTCCATCTTTTTCTACTTTTGTGTTTTCGCAAAATCTTATATATGTATGTATTTACTTGCAATATGTTGGTTGTGACGTCAGAGCGCCACACACATGAAATCGTGGGCATTACCTAGTTGAAAATAAACACGCTGAACAATAATTTCAGTACATGAATTCCGCATGTACATATTGAATATAATATGTATATTAACAATATACCCAAATTTTCTAAGATAAACAAATCATACAATATATTCAGTTTACAAAAGTTCTTCTTTTACTAAGCTGTAAAGTTTTTATTGTATTTTTTTCTATTTTTTCAATAAATTTTGATGAGCTGTCAGTAAAATTTAGACAGAATGTCCATTAAACCAGCAAATATTTGGACTGCATGCTTGTAATGTCTAATACAAATTGCAACAGCAACTATAACATTTTGTGTTAAAATATGGTACTTAAAAGATATTAAATTAAATAAGGTAGATTTTTAAATTATTTATATATTGATTTAAATGAGCTTCAAATGTGCTTTACAAAACGAAAACCCCGAATCCAGAATTCACTTATTTAAAAAGTTAAAGAGCCTAAGAACTATTTATGATAATATTGATAAGAATGATAATTTGTAAGCACCCTATAATGAAAATGATAATAAATAGCTTGTCAACAAACTGTTTAATATCATCAGCTACCAAATTTAGCGCGTGCCTTGGAGAAAAAGGCGAATGAATCATTTTCTATTGCCTCGGGTCTATCCTACACAATTTACAATTCGCACATTAACTTTGCACAACTCTTCACCTGGCTGCCGATAAGATAAGAATGAGTCATGGGGAAGAACATTTGATGTTTGAAAAGTTGTATTTTTGTAGTTTAAAATATTGCACTTAATACTTATTAAACGGTGGGGTCTTACCTTTGACCAGTTTTTGCTTATCCAATTTCAAAGTCACTTTCCCCGTCACCACTTGACCCGCAAAGAAGGTGCCATGGGGATTGTTATCGAAATCAATTATGCAGGTAACACCCATTATGTGTGTTATTACAACACGCCAATATATATGTGTATATGTATATGCACTTATCTGGCCAATAATTATGGGTGTAAGTATTTATTGTTGTGCGCCGCCGATTCGCCGCGATTCGCACTTGTCGCTATCGGAATCCAAAACACGACTGATTTAATTGTAATTAAAAACCGAGCGGTACGCTATTTACTTCTCACATAACGGCAACAAGTTTGGCAAGTTCCGCGACAGTCCAAACATTCCCGTTCGGCCGTTTGAAACGAACTGAGAGTGAAACAAACTTTTCGGGCCAATGGGCCATTTTTATCTTATCGCCGTGTCAATTATAAACCAAACAGTTTGTCCAAGTGCAATGTACACAGCACCAAATCGAGGGGGGCTCATATTTATGGCATAATAAATTCGGGGTATATGCAGATGTTTGAGCATTATGTTTGCGTATGCAAATACATTATTTTAGCTACAGGGGAATACCGGATAACTTAACATCTTTATTTATTTAATATTGTTTAACATTAGAATGACAATTGTTTTTAATGAGCGACAAATTCTACAAGGGAAATTATGATTAACCTGAAGTGTTAATTTTGCAATTTATCTGTTTGAGCTACACTGAGCGAAAATGTTAACAAATTAAAATGATGAAAAAATAATAAAAATGATTTAAAATATGTTAAGCATATTTTAGATTCTATTTATGATTTTAATTGCTCCGAAAGTACGAAGAAATAGAAAGGGAGAATACTCTCAATTTTGGATGTATACAAATGTCTTTTTGATTGTTGTCATTGACTGATTGATTAATAAATCAATCAATCAATCGTAATAAACGTAAAAAAATTATTAGTTTAAACAATTTTTTTGTTTTCTAAGCTAAACATTTGCTGCTGATATGCAGAAAATGTAAATCAATAAATATTGAAACTAGAAACTTGGAACTCGGCTTGAACATTCGAGGTCAGTTTTACTAAGCTTTTAATAAGAATAGACCCAAACAAAGCGACAAGTAAATAAAAATTACATATTCTTAAAACTAAAATCTAAAACCAAGCTAACATTTTTGCCAAACATTTCGCTTAAACAATTTTTATTTACAATTCAGTTAGATTTCTTAAACAATTCTCTCGCGTTCTCAGAACCAAGTGCTACGATCAATATCTTCGGCTCTATCGCGCTGCCCACTCTCCGCCAGGTTGTTTATATGAAATACAGCATAGAGCGGGGTAAAGGCGCAGTTTTCCTTGGTCTGCGTGGTGGACGGGCTAAACTCTTTGTGCTTGGGCTTTCGAGGGGGGACTGGCTTGGAGGATTTGATTGGTCCCTCGCGTATGTGCACGGCCTCTGCATAGCTGGGTGGAGCTGTTAAAAGACAAGGGATTCAGAAAACTTTAAAGTATATCTAGGCTATGCCAGACCCACCTATCGTAGCGTCTGCAGCCCAAGGATTGATGGCGGTTGACGGCGCCGCAGCTGACACATCATCCACCAGCACCAGAGCCTTCTCGTCCAGCTGCTGTGCCACAACCTCGACTTCAACGGGAATGGGGCGTGGCTGTTGTGTTAGCTGCCTGGTCAAGGGCACATTGCCTATCGTGACGGGCATGTGGACACGCTCGTTGATGTGCCAGCCCTTGACCTTGGTCTCCACCGCCACTTGGTAGGCGATCTGAATGATGCGGCACAAATCAAAGCAGGTGGGCGGCGTTGCAGGTACGAGCAGGTCAAAGGTGAACTGCTTCTTGCAGTTTCTCGTGACGCCCTCGCCCTGCTGCTTGCTGACCACAAATCTCTCGCTGATCGTCTTCACACTGTGCTGACTGTAGTATAGCACCATCATTACCAGGCTGGCCTCGATCTCCTCCACGCGTATGTGACTGTCATTGGTAACCAGCACGCCCACCGGTATCTTCTGGCCGGGCACGAAGCCTCGCTGGGGCAGCGACAATTGCAGCCGAATCGGCTCGGAGCGGCAGGGCCAGCAGTTATAGGTCTTCTGATCCTCCGAATGGGCGGGCGTCTAAGAAAAAAACAAATTTGAATAAATTCTGGAAAAGTTAGACACATTTTAACTCACGTTTAGGAAGAGTCCTTCCCTGTTGAGATCCATTACTTTGAGCACGGTAAAGGGTCGTGAGAAGGTCTGATCAAATTTCCAGGGTCTGATCAGTTTGACATTTACCATGTACCGCACACGTCCATGGGTGCCTTCAAAGGAAGAGGGGCACACAGCGGGAATTTGACAGGCAAAATTATAAACATGGCTGCCAGGCTCAAGGGCGACGTCTAGGATATATAGAAAGTGAAGAGGGAATAATCAAGATTTAGATATTCGAGCTCATACTTTTTCCTTCAGCAGCCAATAGCTCCACCTTGGATCGAATATAGTCCTCGTGTCCACTGTAAATCTCTTCTGTCGTCTTGTTATCCAAATCGGTTTCATCTTCTGACCAATATGTGCTAGCAAAGCCTTTTATCTTTAATATTATAGCTGGCATGGAGAGTAAATATTTTTAACAGATTATAATTATAATATACTACACATTTGGTGACAGATTAAAGAGATTACATAGATATATGATTATGATGGAAGAATATATATTGCTGGCTATCGTATGGAGGTAAACTTTCTCTTAAGGTATCATCATTATTTTCAACAGAACAGATATTATATTTGCAATAAGAGAAGACTTAAGATAATATATTATTGATTATCTTTAAGAAATATTCTCTCCCCTTTGTTGTGTCTATCATTCTAGATGTAAAAAGCCTATGTTACCAGCAATTTGAGTATTCAAAGCCAGAAATAGATAGTAAAAATAAGAATAGATAACCGAAAATAAATGTGAATCATATATAAGCTTACAAGTCCACTGAAAGCCGAAAAAAATGTAAATTTCAAAATGAAATTTATAATAACATCAACTCATGCAATTATTTATTAACATTTTGTGTCTTACCTTTAACTAGCTTTTCTTTATCTGAATTTAGGACTACACTGCCAGAAATCAGTTGACCCGCATAATAAACGCCAAATGGATTATCCATAAAGTCAATTTCACAGCTAACAACCATTTTTTTTTTAATATTTTAATAAACAATAATAATTTATATCTGTTTCCCAGATTGGCCGCGTTTCGCTTAGCTGGCAAAAATCACACTGAATTTAAAAGAAAATCATTTTTTTTTCGGTCGCCCAAACGGAATTGACAAGTTTTATCTTATCAATACGAAAATATTCGAATTATCTATTTATTTATAAAAAACATAATACAATATTTTACGTTACATGTGACGAGTTCAAGAATAAATTTAGGTATGATAATGTTATGATAAATAAAGAAAAATATGTTAGATTATTTTATTACAGAAATGTGTTCTATAAAAACTTCACAAAACTTTACATATTATCATAGATAATATATATTATATTAGCTTTACACAAATCTGTAATAAGCTTTTAAATTTTGAGTCATGCATAAACTCTCGCTGACATACGCCCGGCTGAGTCTTTAACGCACCCACGTCTGGGATTACAGAGAGTTTGTTATATGCTCCAGATAAGATAGCGCTGGGCACTTGTTACGTGCTCCAAATATCATGTTAGTAGCCAGAAGCTAGATCAGTTACCGTTTAGCAGCGAGCGGGTTCGGAGAGCTCCAGTTGTTGGTCGCGATAGTAAAATCGGTTTAAATCGGAAATTTTGGCCCCAGGGGGACGCCACAAGAATGTCCAATAATTGCCTCATAACATTCGATCAAAACGAGCATGGCACATATTTTACGGGCCAGGTCGTGACCGGCAAGGTGATAGTCAATTTCAATAAGACCAAAAAACTGCGAGGTATGTCAACTATTTCGGGGTCGCCAATAAGTACCTAGCTTTACAGCTATTTTGATTTTTTCCGATATACCAACTATTTTATGCTAGTTATAGTTAGTATGCGGTGTCTACAGCTAGCCTCGCCCACTTATCTGGCTATTATCTTATCTGTGTTTTGTATTCATTTCACTTTGTCGTGTTCTCTGCTATTCCCTTTGTCAGGCCAATAGCATTATATTCGTAATTTAGCGATAACCCGAAATTGCCAAAGAGACACACGCAAAATGCACGATAATTGATGCACAAGAAAACGCACAAAAATTATTGTATTTTGTATTATTGGACAACAGACTCGGGGGGATCTACCTGGTGATAACTGGTCAAAAGCTGAGGAAATGCCAACATTTATTAGTCATTTTTACGGGGGCTTAAAATTCTTTTGAGAAATATAACAAAGCACATAAAATATATAAAAAAAAAATATAATTAAAATAAATATTTAAAAGTAAATAAATTAGTTAATTAAAATAAAAAGTTTTGTTTAATATCAGCTGATATGTGATAGAAATTTGTCTATTTTCATTTAAGTATATATTAACGATATATTTTTTATGCTTGCCAGGTATAAAACTACAAATCAGCGGCTATGCCTGTGCCCAATGGCGTCGAAAACATCGCCGAGCGTTGCCCACAAATCAATTTCGACCTGGTCGCAAGCGGTTCTTTATGGGCCGGGAGGATTACATAGCCTCGACGACATATCTGATGGGCTCGGAGCAGGGTCAGACGTTCAATATTGATGCGGGCAGCTATACATACACGTTCGCCTGTCCCATACCGAGTCATTGTCCATCCTCCTTTGAGGGCATCTATGGGCATATACGCTACCTGGCCAAGGTGACGTTCATCCGACCGGGTGCCTCGAATCGCACCACCAATGTGGGCTTCACAGTGCTCAAGCTGCTTGATCTGAATCAGGAGAACAAATTGCTGCGTGAACCGGCCAGCAGCGAGGGCATGGAATACTTTTGCTTCATGCACACCAAACCGGTCCACATGAAAGTGACGCTGCAGCAGCAGGGCTATGTGCCCGGCCAGTTTATGCTGATCCATGCGGATGTGCGTAACAATTCCAGCAGCGATTGCAAGAAGCTGATGATTATGATATATCTGCGCGCCACCTACACAGCCGACACGCCCGCCCTGACCACCGTCTCCGAGAAGATCCTGCTGGCCAAGCGCGAGGGCGGACCAGTGCTCCACAATTGCCAGAAATCCTACACGGAATCGCTGCGCATACCGGCTACGGCGCCGACATGCGAGCACCTCAGCAAGGTGGTGCGTGTGTCGTACGAGGTGCGCATTGTGGCCGTGATGAACTGGCTGATGGCCAATCCCAAGGTCGTCATACCCATTACCATTGGCAATGTGCCGCTGGCTACCGTTGGCCCAGCCGCACCGTTTGGCATCGCAGCTGTGCCCCGGGATTTGCCCTGTACATCGGCTAGGGCCATGGAATTGGCCTCGGGCATAAACAATCCCAGCTACGAGCTAACCGAAGAGCTGGAGGACTACGAGCTGCCCGAAGATGGTGACGACGAGTTCGAGGTCGAGGAGGACCTGGTCCCTGAGCTGCGTAAGTCATCTAAAAGCGTGCTTTATCACGCCAATTTTAATCGTCATCTTTCCTCCCAACTTTTTTCAGCTCCGCCCACCTATGAGCAGGCGATGTTCATGACCGCCGACATAGCGGATACGGATGCCAACACGGTCAGTGAGGCGTCTCGCTTTACGCCACGCTATCCCGTCTTCGATGTGGACACATTCCAGAGTCCGCCGCCGAATCCGCCGCAGAAGAAGCGACGTCGTCGCCGACGCCGGGACGAACAACGTCCAGACAAGAAGCAGCCGGCGGAGGCGCGAAACACGGAAATGGAACGAGAACCCGTAGAGTCACCCATCCAGATTTGATTGCTTATCAAATGCAATATCTTATCTTAACAGTATTTATATTAATCAGCGCAAAATTGTGTTTTACCCAAGCGAGATTGTTTGCAAAGTGTCTTAGGCAAGATATTTCATAGATAAACAAACTATATAAAACCGTCTTTATCCGGAAAAAGTTCAAGTCATGCAAAAAAATACTTGTTTACTCTTATAAAAAAAATGCAGATCACAAAAGCTCTTAATTATATATAAAGTTCATAAGGTTTACTCTGCATTAAATATGTTACCTAATATTATCTTGTTTATATTTATTTGTTATAATATACAACAACAGCTGTGAGCCTTATAATATACATGAAAACTTTTAATTTAATCTGATTAGTTCTACTTTTTCACAATATACCCAGCATAAAATTGGTATTTGGACTTTTATAGCACAATATTTATACATTAGAATCTTTTAGCTTATCAAACAGCTGTTTCCCAAATATTACATCATCTGTTTTTGTTTACATCAGAGTATTCGTGAAAGCTACGCACATAACAACAAAATGTATATAAAGTTCTTCTAATAACGCGAGCAGCGCCAAAGCTGTAAAGCGCGTACTCGGCAGCACTCGTTCTCTCTCTGTCACACTTATGCTCTTATACTCTTTCGAGTGAGAACAATATTAATGAGCTTTCGATTTCGCTTTTGTTTTGGCCTCTCAACTGATGATGTCACATTTTAGTTTTCTCTCGCGCTCTCAAACATTTTATTTTCAGCGCATTTGAAATCTTCGACATTTCATTTGTGTTTGGATTGTTCGGCGTGGCGGGTTTAACGCGGGCTAAACTCGCGTGCTTTGTTCGATTAATAGTTGAAATTCCAGTGAAATATGTTTAATATAATATATAATTAGCTTTAAGATAAGTGGTATTTTTGTACTGTGTCATATAATTATTATTTGTAGCTTTAACCATGCCCTCGAGTTGTGTTTTTGAATTCGATCGGCCCTATCCAGTTTACTACAGCGGCGAAACAATAAATGGACGCATTGCTTTAAAAACAACAAGCAACAAGTCCGTCAATGGTAAATAGCTCTTCTTTCACTTTACTCTTTGATAAGAAACGCAATGAAATAATGAGGTGTGGTGAAAAACACGTTTTCACCGCAGTTGAGTGCGTTTTAACCCACTGTCAGACGCGCTACAGGCATTTGAATTTGAAATATAAATTAAATTTTACTGCATTAAATATAATACTAATTTTAATAATAACAATTGGAACTACTAAAAATATAAATTAAGTTTTATTGCATTAAATCTAATATTAATTAAGATATTATCTAAATGTGAAATTTTTCAGTTTTCGCGAATAATGATATAGATATGTACATATGTATGCATATGTCTGTTATTATTATTATTAATCTAAGTTTATTTGTTTATAAATCAATTCAAATTGTTGATAAAAACGCACACCCCTAAATAAATAAATACAAGCGCAGTTAAAAAGGTTCTTTGAGTATCGAATTTCAAATTGTGATATTCTAAACCAGTTCCCATGTACAGTGTGCTCTGTTAAATAGGAAAATAAGAAAATGAATTCTAAGCGCTGGAATGTAAAACCAAGCCCAGCTAAAAATAGCACCGTAGGGTATTCAAAAGTGCCACATTTAGAGCTTATAAATAGTTAGTTTACATGGGAAGCTTCTGTAGAGACTTCAAGATCTCCTGGGTCGAAGACCACGCTAGGAACCACAGCGTCTAGCCGTATTTGCCAATAGCCTGGACGTAAATCTAAAAAGGCCCCGTCAGAATTACACGTGTTAATAATATACACAACAAAATAAAAACTTTAGCGCTCAATACTAATTTTTACACATTCTTCTAAAAAGAACTTGCAAGCTGTTTGCTAGATTAATTTAATTTATAAAAGTTAT
This sequence comes from Drosophila ezoana, assembly GCA_035045725.1. NCBI lineage: Eukaryota > Metazoa > Arthropoda > Insecta > Diptera > Drosophilidae > Drosophila > Drosophila ezoana. Next base: position 4,332,619 of record JAWNOU010000051.1, read on the forward strand.
TAATAAAACCAATTTTTTTCTCATTAGTTGCAACGTTTTCAAAGTTTTAAACAGCTCGTCACCACTGTGCGACACAAAGCGCAACTTGCAAAAAGCCAAAGCTCAACAGTTTTACACAGAAAGCTCTCATTCTTCACGTTTGGCGTTTGTTTTGATTTCTTGTTTCCAACAGGCGTCTTTATCTTGTTCGCGGGTGAGGCGAAGGTGCGTTGGGAGGAGCGTCGCACGCGCACCGTTAACGGTAAATCTGAATCGTATACGGAATATTATCGTGGCAACGAAAAGTATTTGAATACGCGGACAAATGTGTTTGGAGAAGGCGACTTGCCGGCAGGAACACACACCTACACATTCTGCATACCCTTGCCGCTGGAATGCCCGACGTCATGTGTGGAGAAATACGGCAAGATCGCGTATGAGGTGTCACTCGTGCTGGATCGTTCCTGGCGCTTCAACAATGAGTTCAAACAGCCGCTGACCGTGCTGCAGACCTACAATCTGAACATGTATCCGGAGATGCTGGTAAGTGTCTTGGCTTATCCATTTGGCATGCCTTTAACCTCGCCCTGCAATCCCTTACAGATACCCATCAAGAGCGAGGACATCAAGTACTTTTGCTGCTGGCCCTGTTCCTCGGGTCCGGTCATCTCGACTCTGACGATACCTTTTGGCGGCTATGCGCCGGGCCAGAGAATAAACTATACCCTGCAGATAGATAACCAGTCGCATGGCTACGATCTGCAAGGCATTGAAATCTCCTTAATACAGATATACGAGTTCAGGGCTAGTGTACCCATGCACAAATCACGTACACACAAGAATACTCTCTGCCAGGAGTACCAGCCGGAGCAAGTGCGGCGATTATCCAAGCGCTTGATCAATGCCAGCCTGGTTATACCACCCGTGGCACCCTCATCACGGATCAGTCGCATCATTAACGTATCCTATCAGATCAAGATGGCCATCAGGACTGGAGATTGCCATTCGAACTCGGAAATTGATACGCCCATCATAGTTGGTACCATACCGCTGGCACAGAGTGCCCAGGATCCCAGCCACGTGGCCGAGTGGCTACCCGAAACGCCGGACACGCCAGCGGGTGCAGCAGCCGATCTGCCACCGAGCTATGACACGTGCAGTGAGTACCTTGATTATACTTCATCAAAGTTTTGGAATCTCACAAAAACTGCTTCTTATCCCTTTCGCAGAGCCGCCCACGTTCGAGCAAGCCACGCATATTGGTGAAAGATTCGTGGACACGGACGTGAATGAGCACAATCGCACCGACGATTTCGTACCACGCTATCCCATGTACACAAACTTTGCCACGCCCACGGCGCCGCCTGTGGTAACACCGAATGTGCCGCTGTTGTCACTGCCACATGATCCCAGTGCACCAGCTCGAGATTAGACAACCTGAAAGGGTTAAGTTTTTCGTGAATTTTTTTAGTTTATAATATTATATTATAATATTATAATACCTTATAAGCCTTGTATCAAGTTGATGCTTTTTTAAGAACCGCATTATTTTATACCCTCTTTAAGTAAAAGTAAATGCATACGCTTATTGTTTGAATATAAATATATGTACGTATATTGTGTTTATTTTAATGCATATTATGAAAGCTACCAAATGTCTTTATAAACCATAATTCTGGCTATATGGCTGTCAATATAACCTACAAATCTAGCTAATATAGCTGTCTTCTTAACATCCAATATACAACATTATGATATACCCTAGCCATACAGCCATACAGTATGTCAAAAAAGTGTTTTTACTAACGAAATTTAGTTCCATAAAATTTTTGGAAAACGTTATTTAAACAATTTTTATGCCGTTTCGTTCTAGAAAAAAAAATATATCAAAATAAATTATGTATGAAAAAACAATTTACTTTAAAATACATTTATTTAAAACAAAACCTTTAAAATGAGTTAATTTTTTTCACTAGTAAGAACACTTTATTTACATATTGTATATAGTTCGGTGTTAAACGAAATTTCTTCAACATGTTTTGGTTTAAAATAAAATAGATTTAAAGAAGACCCAGCCACAAAATATAAAAAGGTTTGGCGCAGATCAAATTTATGTATTTATAGTTTTTTATTTATATTTACTTATTTATATTTACTTATTTATATTTGTTTATTTATATTCTGTAAACAAATAAGAATTGTTACAAGCTGCAATAATTTTAGTAAAACGCATTTAAAGTATCGAAATTATATGACAAAACAAAGATGTGAAGGATTTGTAAACAGAGTTCATTAACTAACCCAAGGACTGAAAGCTGGTTCGCACAGTGAACTCAACTTTCAAAATTTTTTTCCAAATAAATCTCTAGCTCTACTTAGAAGAAAGCAGGAAAATAAATTATTTTTTTAATATTTATATAAAATATTTAGTTTGCTGACTTGAAATGCGGCTATTAAAACTAAAAGTGAAACAATTTTGTTACAATTATTTTCTCTCCGGTATATTTTATATATAAATATATAATTTTATTGTATATTAAGAAACATTTCGGGAATCAAAGCAGACGCACGGCGCCAAGCTATCATCTAAAAGGCAAGATTTCTATTAAATTGAATAAAGTTTAAATAAATGTATAAAAGACATAAAAACAAAATAGAGGTACGTTTATAAATAGAATAATATTACATAAATATAGTTGCATGCTTTTTAGAGAACTTTTTCGGTTTCAGCATGATCCATTTCGTAGTACAGATACCGTGGTCTGAAATCAAGCTGTTCCCCGGACATGGCGTGCTTATCCCTATTCAGATTGGTGGCCACCATGAATTCGGCTTCCCGGAAGTTGGAAGCTATTGTTGGGAATTAAAATAAAGAACAAATTAATACATTTAATTCTAGTACGAAATGCTGCTCAGCTCACCTAAAGAGCTCATGGAGGCGCTTAAGTTGGGCGCAGCCGTGGCAAGGTTACCCGCTTCGGGCGTTCGATTGGATGCGCTGACCACGCCCACTGCCTGTAGCTCGCCCAGAGAGCGAGACATGCCCGGATCCTGCTTAAGGCCCGTCTGCATGGTTGGCGTCTGACAAATAATAATCGGCAGTTGGGCCGCAATAAAACGATCTGGAAGATTAGTCTGCACAAGGACCTCCACCTCGTAGCTGAGCTGCAGGCAGGCGCAGGCGGCGGCGCCCAATGTGGGCGGCGTCTGTGGCACTTGCAACGTGTGCAAATGCTGAAAATTGATCAGCTCGTTGCGTGGACACGTGTTCAGCTGATGGCTGCTGCTGACCAGATAGCGGCGCTCCACCTGGCTGGCCACATGCTTCGGCTTGTCCAGCTGCCAGCCGACATGAGTGCTGACCAGATTCAGCTTGTAGATGATGGCCTTGAGGGGCAGCTGCTGCGCATTGAGCAGCCGCACGTGCACCGAGATGCCCATGCCCGGCTCGTAGCCGGAACGGGGTATGTCCAGCTGCAGTTGCAGCGGTCGCTGCCAGAACTTGAGAGAAGGCGTCTGCTCCAAGGCGGTCACCTCGCAGGGTGACAGCAGCTGGCCAGGCTGCTGACTCAACTCAGAGCGCTGCAGCACCTGCAATTGGCGTGTCAAAGCCGGCTCCGGTGGCAGCTCCGCGCTGCGTTGCAAGCTCAGCTGGAGTGTGTACCGTATGTGTCCATGTCCGCCTTCATAGCTGCTGGGGCAGCTCTGTGGCAGTTGCACACTGAAATCGTATCTATAGGCGCCCGCTGCCATCAGCTGGGGCAGCGCTGCCTCCGAGCCGACAAAGTAATCCACCTTGGCAAAGTAATCCACACGCTGGCCAAAGGCAATGGGCGGCTTGACCACCTGTGGCTTGCCCTTGGACTTTTGTTTTTTCTGCTTTTGCGGCTTCAGCCAGGAGCTGCACGCATAGCCATTCGATTCCAGGGCAATGGCTGTAAATAATTTATACAAATAACAAATGCATTTGCTTATCTATCAGATTGCTTTCGATCAAATTGGTTTGATCAGCGCATGATTCATGCCTTATCGCCTGGGCACACGGCATGACTCACCTTTAATTAGCGCACGCTCCGGCAGGGTTAGATAGATTTGACCATTGACCGTCTCGCCGGCATAATAGACCCCACTGGGGCGCTCCAATTGCATGTCACAGATTTGGCTCATTGTGGAACAATTCTTTACCGCTCGACTGACGCGCGCTGTCTGCCAAACTCTGGACAAATGTTTGGTCTATTAAGCGGGCCAGCGTTGAGGACCTTATCGGCATTCAGCATGTTGGCCAAGTGTTATTATTATGTTTATCTAATCGCCCATACGGGGTTCTGTGGCCCTGCTGCGGGTGCAAACGCCGTGCACTTACTTGTCATAAACAATTAGCAAATTTAATTAAATACGCTACCCGCCTGACGCGCCACAGTTGCCAAGCGTTGCATACATTCAGGCAAATCAAAACAAGCCAATAAATACAAATACAACTTCGAATACACTCACACATATCCATATAAATATACGCTTAGCCCAAAACCTCCGGTTATATTCGCTTAAACACAAAGCTCAAAGCTCAAACTCAACCAAAACCAAAAACTATTACCAGTCGATGGAACAAATTGTCACCCACAATTATTAAAATTTTTGAAAATATTCCGGGAAATAGCTAAAAAAAAGGTATTTTCGCAAGTTCTTTTTTACTAGAGTGCAAACCCTATTAGGTATGAGAAATCTTGCCATATTTCTTGTAACTGGAACTTGACGATTAAAAGTTGCCAAAGATTCAGGCAATATTGTCATTTTTGACAATGTGTTTGAAATAAATATAGAAACCTTCCAAATGTATGTTAAAGTTGCATTTTCTACTTTTTCGACACTTGTATTCTTGAAAAGGTTGAAAAAAATAGTAATAAAAATTAACAAAAAATTCGATAAAGATAAGGTTTTAAAAGTGTGCACCACATATTAGACCTTGACGTAGGATCGGCCTAGGGAAAAAATGGTAATGATCGTAAATTATGATAGTTAAAATTCTATGCGTGGCATTCTTAATTGAAAGATTTTGAGATAAAAAGTTTTGACCGAACATGGAGAGCGCTTGGAATCATTTTAAAAATAGTGCTGTATGCTTAAACCTATAGAAGATACGTTATACAACAATAAAATATTAGATTTAGAGATATATTTAACGAAATTGCTTTTTTCTTCAATAAAAATGTGAATAAAAATTAATAAATGAAATTTAAGTATAGAATGAAGGAAGAGAAAAATACATATAAGGAAATATTTAAGATCTTAGACGTCGATTTGGCTCAGACAAACTTTTGAAAGGTGCAAATCGGAAAAAAACAATTTCTTTTGATTTCTAAATAAAGCAAATCATAGTTAGTGTAAGGTCTTGGCCCTTGGGTTTGTATACGAATTTATTGTCCAGTTATGAACACATTAGTCTTAGCTTAAATACATTATTTAAAATTAACTAAGTCGTTTAATAATTTTTTATTCGTAAATATGCATGTAAAAAGCCATGGAATAATATGCTAAAAAACTTTGTTGGCACATAATAAGTTCGCTTGGAATAAATTTGAATTTTGGATGGCAGTAAAGTATAGGTATATGAGCTATGAGCGCTTCCAATAAGACGGATAATGATACACTCGAAAAAATATTTCAATTATCTAGCTCTGAACACTTAAGTCTAGTACAATCTTACGTATTATACCACCATGGTTTGGGTTTAAGACACTTGCATTTAGAATTGATGCTCTGCCTGTGCTTGTAACGGCGCCGTCTGATGCACCTGGGCCGTGACATCCAGCACGGGCAGTAGATGCTGCTGCTCCGATTCGCCCGGCTCGGACATGGGACCACATAGCGAGCCGAAGGTATCCAGGCTGCGACCCGTGTGATCCGTATCGAGTGAGCCATAGGAACGATAGTAATGCATATCCAGGCCGGAGTCCTCCAGGATTAGGTCATGCGCGGGCGCCGTGCCTATAAATGTGCTAAAGCCCGGAAATTTGGGCAGGTGTATACGCGGCTGACTCTCCAGCGTCTGCTGGCTGCCACCCAAGGTAGCAAAGCTAAAGGAGGGCGGCACTGCGGCAAGAGCAAATAAATGTCGAATGTGAATTGTGGCATGCAGCATATTTTACAACTATATACTCACAGCAACTGTCATACGAGGGCGGCTCATCATCCTCCACCACCTGATGCGTCTCATCGGCTGCCGCCTCAGTTTCTTGTTGCGTCTCCTCCTCCACCGTTGCGGGTCGCGGCTGCACCCGCTCAATCAGGCGCTGTCGCTCCGGCGTCGTAGTGCGTCGCGCCGGCTGCTGGGTGCGCACGGTGGCACGCAGATGCTGCAGCGGCGTGGTGCCCACCACAATGGGTACAGACAAATCCGTATCGTAGTGAAAGTAGCCCGTCTTCAGCTTGACCTGCAGCGTATAGTGCAGGAATACTATGTAGTTGGGATTTAGCGTGGAACGGGCCGTATCCATGGGCACACAGATGCTCGACTCGTAGACCCGCTTGGACAGTCTCAAGGTGCGATCCGTGATGATGTCCTTGCAGAGCGTTTTCGTGTAGAAGTTGCGTTTGACCGGCTTGCGCGAAAGGAACACAAAATGTTGCTTTATGGACACCTCCAGGCCAATGATATCATAGTGCGGCGATTGGTTGTCCACCTCCACGCTGAATGGCACCTCCTGCAGCGGCGTGAATCCAGAGGCGGGCAGTGCCAAGCTGGAGCTAATGGGCCCGGAGATGCAGGGCCAGTGGCAGAGGTATTTAATGTTCTCATCCTTGACGGGCAGCTGTGGCAAGGAATCGCAAAGCAATTGTAAACAGAATATCGGATATATTATAGGGTCTACATAATCAATGCATTACATTTATAACATTTTCTGAGCACTTCCTAAGCCTAAAGACAAGCAGGACCCTATATGACAAATATTTTGATTATATTTGTATCTTTCTTAAGTTGCACACTGTTGAAAAGTGGAAAAGGGCTAACTTGGATTACTATGCAATAAATCTGGTATACAATTTTATTTTTGTTTCAAAATGTTTTTAGTTTTCTTCAAAATTATTTTCTTAAACAAATTTGCCAATTAGAAATTTCAAATATTTTATCGGAAGATAGATCGGTAAAGGGTACTCTTTTGTATTTCAATATATATGTTCAAAAGTTATCAACTTTTACTAATAACCATTATTTCCCTTACTATGCAAATGACATATAAGCAAAATCAAATTAAAATTGGACCCCTGTATCATATATAGTTCCTATGATAAATCGATACAAATTTATCCTTTCCTGCTGCATAACCGCTTTGTTTATGTCTATAAAAGTATTTTAACTTCGCCAAGTCCAAGATAACTATTCCTGCTTTCTTACGAATAGCATATCTTGAAAGCTCTATCGGAACAATCTGTCTAATATCAGAATATTATATCAAATATATACTTGAATGTCTTGTCACACTAAATACAATTCCTGTTTCTTGTTCTACTCTTGACTTCCATATTTTACCGCACCACACACACACACATATTGAGCCTTAATTAAAAATTCATTTTTCTCGCCACGTCACTTTGCACTTAATTGTCACTTTCGAAAACCTACCGCGAACTCCGAGTTATAGTTAAGATCCAATGTTTGAACGACCATAATGGGCTTGCGAAAGATCTCATCGAAGCCCCAGGGCTTGTCAATGGTCAGCGAGATATTGTACGCAATATAACCATACGGACCCTTGCAGGTGCTGGGGCAATCGGGGGGAATGCGCAGTGTCAACACATAAACATGCACCCCGGCACGAAACAGGGAGTTATCAAAGACATTGGTCCGTGTGTGCAGATACTGCTGATGGCCCGAATAGTTGGAGGTCTCTGTTTTGCCGCTCATGGACCACTGCACCTTGGCCTCACCCTCCAGGGTGACATAGACAGCTGCAGGGAATAACAACAGGCTTTCAGATTGAGCTAGTCTCGAAGGGGTCTCCAATTGGGGCAACACCCACCATTCACGCGCTTCACCTTGTCCGTGCGCAGCAGAATGCGTCCGCTGATGTATTCGCCGCTGTTGTAGACGGGATTCAGGCGATCCAGCTGAAAAACACAGGTGGTGGGCATGGCTAATACGCTAACGACAAACAGCGAGGATGCACTTCACATCACAGCCAACAGACAACAGACGATAGACAACAAGGAACAGGATATTAAAACTCAACTGAACTTTGGCACAGCCAGACGCGCACTGAGCTCCGCCTTTGTGTTGTGCGTCTGTGCGTTTCAGTATATTCTCGTGCCGTGCCTCTTGTCCTCTCGCTTGCTCGCAGCATCCGGCCGTGCTTTCGCTTTTGCCAAGAGAGGGCTCATGCGGGGGTGCAGGGCGAGGGGCGCGAATCAATAAGTTGGCGCCATGCGTCTGTGTAACCGTCTACTGTCTGCTTCTGGTCAAATATTTCAAAGCTAAAACGTTACCAAATGGAGCAATGCTTTGTTGCTTGGGGCCTTTCAGTTTCTTTGTTCGACTGCCGCCCCAAAAGGCTGAACCCCAAACAACAATAACTGCGCTGCCATGTCCTCAATGGCGAGGTCAGCAGCGCTCTGTTTGTTTTTTTTCTTCGGTTTTGGCGCATGTTTATTCATATTTCGTGGCCAAAACTGTCAATTTGTATATTTTTGGCGGCAACAAATGCAGCCCAAAACTTGCACACATTCGATTTAAATGAGCTTCACACCATTTGTGCCACAAAATGTGGCAACAACATTACTGAGCACTTGCGGAGCTCCTCAGAAAGCCCACGCACTCGGTTTACTCAATTTACTGTAGATAATTGTGGCAACAAGCTCGCCTTGACCCGTTCCCACAATATGGCTTCGCCTATTTGATTAGGGCACAACAACAAGGACCATAAATGGATTTGGGCCTAAATGTGTTTAGGGAAGCATTAAATTCAAGGAGAACTCAATTTGTTCTCTTTAAAAAAAAGCAGCAGGAATTATTGCTGCCTAATGTTATTGTTTTGATCATTAGAAGGCGCATAACTATTTTATTAGCTGTCATTATTATGTTATTATTATTATTATTTCTTATTATTATTATTGGTATCAGTATCAGTATTATTATTATTATTATTATTATTATTATTATTATTATTATTATTATTATTATTTTTATTATTATTATTATTATAATTATTATTATTATTATTATTATTATTATGATTATTATTATAATTATTAATATATTATTATTATTATTTTATTATTATTATTATTATTATTATTATTATTATTATTATTATTACTATTATTTTTATTATTATTATTATTATTATAATTATTATTATTATTATTACTACCACCAAAAGCAACAGAAAAATAATAAATTAATAATAATTATTAGTATAATTATTAGTATAAATAATAAACCAATATTTATTAACGCATATTATTATTCTTTAGAATATTTTTATTATACCCATTAGTGTCTTTCAGCTTTTACACGAACAAGGAATATTTGAAAGTTCGCATATGTATTAATTTATTTAAAAACTTTAAATAGTTATGAAATGTTATTTTAAAGATTCATAATTTAACAAGTAACATAAAGATTAATTAGTCTTTAAATGTAATTTTAAAAAAACTATAAAAAAATGTTTCCAACATTTATCCCATTTGCATTAAAAACGACATATCTTTTATTTTTTATGTCTAGTTATTTTGAGAATTCTTCTAATATCATCGAAATTGAATAAAATAATTATAAATTTGGTTTCATAAAGTTTCGTGCATTTCTTTCGTAATATACCTATCAAGACTTTTTCAGATATTAACTATATTGGCTTCTAAAACTTAAAATACGATAGGTATAAATAAATTTCACTCTTTTCTAGATAGTATTAAATCAAACGAAAGCATTCTCAATGGGTTCATACCAATTCACATTAAATAAAAAAAAAGAAGCATAAACCTAATCAAAACTGCACAAACATTCAAATATATTTAAAAACATGCACGTACTTATTTCTGTTAATTGGATACCTCGAGTTCCCAACAATGACGCTTATTTGTGGGCAACATGTTTTTATAGAAAAACCGCAAAGCTAAACACACGTACGACTGTTTCTTTTGGCGCCGCAGCAATTTTAGGTGTTCCCCGTGCCAGGTAATACTCGGGGCGTTCGATTCTCTGGAACAGCTGTGGGGCAGCAGCTGATTGATGGATGAAAACAGTAACTCATTTTCACACAAAGCTGGAAATTATAATAAACAATAAAGAAAATGTATAATGCGGCTGGTGAAGATTAAATACCCTTACTAATACACATTTACAGGGATTACTTTTCGATATAATAATACAAATGTGGAATGAGGAATAAGTAATTAAATAGTTGCTAGTGCCAAATAGTGAATGCTCCTAATAAATGTTAAATAACGGAAAATATCCGATACGTTAAAAGTATCTGAGCTAGTCGATCCTTACAACTAATAAGCAATAGGTGTTACAATTATAGATAAATGCACCAAAGTAAGTAACTAAGTTGTATGACCCTCTGTAAGTGCATTAAGCTTGTGCACACGATTGCTTAACCATGCGTCAGGCACTCAGACACTTACCCAAGTTAACAAAACCAAGCGAATGACCATCCGTTGGGTTGGCCATGACGTCAACAGGTGGCGCCACAGTGCCCACCAGCAAGGGCAATCTGAGAGGCTCGCTGCAGCTGCTCCATGTCTCCAAATAGTAGGCGATCTCAATGGGCTCGCCAGGCTGCTGACTCATAACGGGAGCCGTCAGCGGCAGATGCAGTGCAGCGGCCAAGGCACAGCTGTCGTCCAGCACGCGCAGCACGCGCTTTGACTTGGCCACGGGCTGTTGGCTTAGATAGGTAATCGATTGCAAGAGACGGGTTCGGCATGTGGCAGGCACAGTGGCATGCAGCTGATAGGCAACACGTTGACCGGGCGTAAACACGCTGCGCGGCAAGCTGAGCCGAAGTGTGGCACTTGCGCTGCTCGCAGGCTGCAAGTCGACTAGTTCAATGCGCTTTCTAATGCACAAGCGCTGCTGAAAATGCTTGTCATGCTTGCCACGCCGTTGCAGCGTCACGTGCAGCGTGTAGCCAGTCGCGCCCAGTGGCAGGCGGCAGCTGCCCGGCAAGTCGTGTGGCAGCTCGAATTGAAAGCTGCAGCGCTCTGTGCTGCCTGGTGGCAGGTTGAGTGTCTGCAACAGTTGCTGGGTCTGCTGCAAGTGCGTCTTGTTGGCCACATAGCTGATGTGGCCGGGCTCAGTGTTCACTGTGCTATCATTGTGTTCGATGAGTGGCAAGTTCGAAACAGCCTCCCGCCAGCTGATTTCACTGCGGCAAATCAAACTGATGCTGACAGCTGAATGTGGGGTTGGGAAAAATGTTATCAAATTTAATCAGTTGCCTATAACAAATGCCGAAAAACACAAAAATGCCATTTGACAATTGACAGAAGTCAACTCACCCTCCAGCTGCAGCGGCTTCTTGCTGGCGCTCAACGCGATTGACCCAGAAACTTGTTCGCCAGTGTAATAAACCGCTGAGGCGCGCGACAAATTAAATTGACAATCGATGTGCATTATTCTCAAAATTACAGGGCATTCACAATAATTGACTTCAACCTATTTCGCGGCACGCGATCAAATTCAAGTGCGATCTGCTCGACAGACGGCGCACAAGTGACAGCGACAATGACTCGAACAACAATCACGACAACAACTGTTGCAAACTTTTTGCTTCAATTGTGCACGAAATATGTTCTTGCCGCGATATAAAGATAAATTCAGTTTACGACAGCGCCTAAGTTCGCTGTGTCTTATTTATAAGTATAAGTATACTCATTTTATTATTATCATTTCACTGGCGATTAGCCCAAGTCTCTGGTGGAAACTCTCTGCTCTTCGCAGCACTTGCACAACAACCTGTTGCGTTGCCAACCTGAATGCGGCTAAGCAAACAGGTTCTAATAGTTTTGCGCCTGTTTTTATCATGAAAAACAAAAAGGAATTTCTTCGACGACCACTTGCTACATAACTCAGAGTTCAATCAAAAGTGTCAAGAAAAAAAGCAACATGCTTGAAATTTTAAATAGTAAAAATTGGTTTTATACATTGATAATCGCTCTCATAAGTGTCCTAGATGGGTTTTACAGGCTAAGCGATACTCTGTACACGCCCAGACATTAAATTTAATCAAACACAACATATTTAAAGGAAAAATAAATACTATTTAACACTTGGCAAAACTCTGCACGCACCCTAAAGATTAAAATTAATTAAATGTAAGATTTTTTTTATTGGTTTCAAATGCGCTTTAAAAGAAATCAAATGTTGCCTTAAACTTATTAATACTCTTTACACGCCATAAAAATTATATTCTATTAAAAACAATATATTTTCAATCTGTTTCTGACGCCATTTTAAACGAAGCAAATGGTTTTTAAGATCTAGAAATACTTTATAAGTTCCCCAAAGATTAAATTTAATTAAATACCATATTTGTTGTTTAAAAATGTGTTACAAATATTCTGTACATTTTAATGACTGCAATATCATTTTAATTAGTTTCTGATATGTTTGAAAAAGTATTATAAATAAATGCTCTTTTAAGTATTCTATGCATAGGGATCCAAAAAGCCAAGTTTGACAGCTCTAGCTTTTTCTAGAGTTCTAGAGTTTCGCTAGACTCCTACTTATGACTATTTTTATGGTTAAACAGTATGACCTTGAAATGTACGCAAATTTACACCCAAAATAATAAACGTTTTTTGAAGCCATAGCGCCTATAGATCCTAAGATAATTGGATTTATTTGATAAGAATACCTCGCCATACGTATTGCAGCCTAAAAATATATCTATTTGATATGATCTTAGTTGACTGCTGTGTCATACACCTACCCCGTCTTATAATACCCCATCTGCAAATCAAGGGGTATACAACATCGTGTATGTATTAACGTTTATTAGATTAAAGCAAAGAGCTTGTAATCATATTTGAATTGAACTTCTAAGTATGCAAAAAACGCAACAAATTATTAATTGCTTGTATTTACTTTAAAGCAAGTACTTACCTGTAACAACCCAACCAAATCCAGTCTGAAACAGTTCATTGAGCTCTCATAAAATGAGTTTCGATTTTCGACAACATTTAAACACAGTTGAATTTGGATATACACATAATAATATATATATATTTATATAGAATATTGCTCAATTTTTGTTTTAATTTGAATTAATTGAAGACAGAGTAATTCTTAAGAGTATAACTGGTTAGACTGGATACAAATTAGAGGAAGTACGCAGGAGTTCATAAACATAGTTTGTAGAAGTAGTTGTAAAATTAACTCAATTAAGTTATATAAGATAGATTTACGTATAGTTTGAGTATATTTAATAAGTAAGGATTGGACATAAATCAATAAAAATTGAAATATAATTATATCTTTTGGTACATTTAAGTGTTGTGTATAGTTTTCCATAGTCATTATAAACATTGAAAATGTTAAGTTTTTGTTGTTGTTCTTGGTAAAATTGTGCAAATTGTTATATACTTTGCTTAAATTTAAAAGTTTGTCTAAGTAGAGTTTAACTACGGTGATTAATTTATATAGTAATTATCGTATGATGCCATACAATTTGTATTTATTATTATTTATAAAAGTTTCAGCAAAACTAAAGAAATAAATTGAAATTAATTTTGAATATGATCCAAGATGTTTCCTTAGAGTTGAAGTTACGAAGAACTTTACGCAACAAAAATGTACTAATAATTTTAAAATAAAAACAAAATAATAAAATAAAATATTTTTAAATAAATTTTACATTTGGTTAATGGATTACGATTACTTATGCGCTTTTCTTCATGAATAATTGTTATTTTGCAAAAATATCTATTGCATTATGCTGTTAAACGGATTTCTTCAGATCAGACTTAAAAACTATATTCGCGCCATGAATTTCAAATGTGCTGTCCGAGATTATTTTTGATTTTCGAGTAAATATGTAAATTGTTGTTGCTGCTCTTCAATTATTTCTTCTCATAGTTCATTGGCTCAGCAGTTCCTTGGGTATTCGCTCCATTTGCATCCGTTGCCAAGACCCGTTCCTGCTGCACTCCACAGCGAAATTGTGCATTCGAGGTTTCACTGTAGAGCGTCTCTGTTCGTTGTTGTAATCAGGCAAAATGTTGCATGTATTTTTGGGAAGGGGGGAGCGGTAACAAGAGAATAAATTTACAATTTAAGTATATTTGTGAGACCCTTCGGTTTGGCTTACAACTAGAAGAAAGTTGTTTCCAGAAAAAATTCAAACTAATTAATTCAAGTGAATAAAGCTACGAAAAACACTTATTGGATACTAAATAATTTTGTAAACTTAATTGCTAAGCACAAATTACATCAATTATAATATATGTTATATACTTTATTTTATATATATATGTAATTTAAATTTGTCAAAAGTTTAATGAATAAAAGAAACAAGGGAGCATACATTGTGTGAATATGTGATTTGCTTTCTTTCGACGTGCAATTTTAAATTAAATTTTAAGGAATAAAAAGTTGTTCAATATGCCCTGCAAAGCATTGAGATTTGGTTCATATGAAGACGTGACAAACGGAACGCACGAAAAACACAACTAGAATTTGGTTAGAATGGAAGCAGATAAAACAGATATGGAAGGTATATATATATATGATATATAAGCAGATGAATAAGATTTATATACACAGCATAGAGTTCAAAACCAGACTTTAAAAATCTGTAAAATTTTAGCTAATTAAGATATTTTCTTATACTAAAATTTACGGAATTAAAAGATCGTGGATCTTCAACTACGTATATTGTGTGCATAAAAATTTTATAAAATTCTTAAAATTAGTTGTTGCTTTCAAAACGGACATCAGCAGTTATAATTAGTATGAGGCACTTGCAGTTTAAATTTAATTAAAAAACTTTCTAGCAATCGGACAGAGATAAGGCATCTTTTTTTTTAACTACTCAAAATCGAAACTCAACACTTTGCAGTTCTTAAGCTTATAGAAATATTTGATCTAACTACTTTGAAATGGAAGGGAATAAAAGAAATTAATTTGAATAAAATGCCACTCAGCCATTCAATTTGTTTAGCTTTGCTTTGCTTTTGAGTTATTCTTTTTTTTGTGGTTTTTTCTTTTTTTGCAACAGTTCTTTGTAACATTTTGGGTTTATGTGTCGGATTCAGTGGAATCATCACTACCGGGCGGTATGGTCGGTGTCTCAAAATCGTAATAGACCGGGTAACGCGGTTTAAAGGGCTCACGCTCACTTGTTACATCGCCCTGAGCGGACATAATGCTGCTCATGCTAACATTTGTCAGGAATTCAATATCGTCGCTAAATTTTTCGCTCAGAGCCATGGCATCTTCATACGAGGGCGGCACTGCAATTAATGATAAATGTCAATATTAGACAAATATGAAATATAACATATACATATATTAGGAATTATTACTTATGTTTAATTTGTGCAAAGGATTTTCTAAAGTTTTCCAACGACGTTTTTTATGAGGATTTCCTACAACTTGACTTTGGCAATACTTCTCTTGGACACAAACGTCGTAACCTATATTCTTTTTTATAAAATATTTATCGATTTGAGATATATTTATCACAAAGCTTCCCTAGGAACAATCGGATAAAAATGGTTTCTTATGCCTAACACATATTTTTGTTTCTCAAGGTAGACAAAAGCTTTCTTTTACTAATACTATATAAATGGGCGTGCATGTTCTATTGGGTCTTATATAGCTGTTTCAGCTTGTTTGTCTTACTCATGGATATATAATCTGGGGGACTATCGCTATCGCTGGTCACTAATATTGCTGGCATGGCGGCCATGGGCCTCAGGGCGGCAGTCGTTGGCGTTGATGAGGGACTCGATTGGGCCGGCAGTGTTGCACCCGAGCGTTGCATGGCCTGTGTTGCCTGATTGTTGCTGTTGTTGTTGTTATTGTTGTTGCTGCTGCTGCTGCTGCCGCTGTTTGGTTGTCTTCTCTGCTGTGGCCGTTGCCTTTGGTTCTGCTGCGTTGACATTTGAAAATGTTGGCTAACTACTTGATGCTGCTGCTGGCGTCGATTGAAGCGCAACAGGGCATCGGGTCCATCCATGATGGGTATGCTGCCGATGGTCAGCGGTATTTTGAGTTTCAGCTTCCAATGGAATTCGGTTGGATTCACAATGATCTTAATCGAATAGTTAACGCTAATGGGGCAGGTCGGCTTCACCGATGTCGGCGGTATCGAGGGCAGATCCAAGTAGCCTCTGTAGACTTTTCTCGACCAGCGCAACACGTTGCCGAACTGCTTTAAAGCTATCAGATGCTTATCATAGCGATACTCGTGCTGCGGATCGTGCGATTCATAGCTAACCTCCTGCTTCAGCTTAACTTCGCATTCGGTTATATCGATCGACGACTCGTTGTTGATGTACAGCACAAAATGTATCTTCTGGCCGGGCGCATAGCCGCAATAGGGTGTTGAAAATTTGACCGTCAGCGGGCCGGTTGGGCAGCAAAAGCTCCAGAAGCGCTTGCGATCGAGTATCTCCAGCGGCACCTTTTAAATATTTCATTTATAAAACTCTGAAACATTTAGCTCGGGAGTAGCTCACCCTGTAAATGGCATCTGCATTTAGATCCAACGGTTGTATCACGGTAAATGGCAGCTTAAACACCTTCGGGTAGCGACCCGATCGTTCGATCGTCGTTATGATCTCATAATGTATCTGGCCATATTTGCCATCAAAGGACGTGGGCAGATTGTCGGGCAGTATGACATGAAACGTGTACGAATATTCGCCGGCCAGCCAATCGATGCACGAGTTGCCCGCACACGAGCCAAGGACATACGATCTCGATGACAGATACGATCGATAGGCACGGCACATGGCGCGCTCGCTGTCCCGCGGATATCCCTTTTTTATCCAGCGTATCTTGGCATAACCGCTGACGGTGACATGAATGCCTGAAGTGAAAAAGAGACAGAAAGATAGTTAAAGAGAGTTGAAAAAAAAGACTCATTGTATATAACAAATTGGAAAGAACATTTTAACAATTTACAAAAATGATTAATAAATATATTATATACATATAAAAAGTTATATTAATAGTGATAATAACAAAGTAATATGTGAGTTACCATGAACGACATGTGCGTTATTTTGAAGAGTTGACGTTTATGTAGACTTTGAATTCTGAGATAGTATGTATTTAATTTATAGAGTATGTTATTCTGGAAAGGAATGGAGAATGCAGAGTGAATGTTTGGTTCTGTAGAAAAATGAGGCGAAAATGCATTTTGGGATATACAAAAAATTATTTTTATTTATTTTTTTTTATTTTCTTAGCTCTGTAAAAATTGAGGTAGAACGACAACTGTTTGAATTTAATGAAAAACATAACGCACTAACTCAAATGATCCCCATTTCGACCCCCAGTTCAATTTTCTACATTATACCCGTTCATATAATAAAACTAATAACAGTAATATCAGGGACACTCTGAATATTGGTGTACTCCCATAGCTTTAAGTATTTAATTAAGTTTATTTTCTGCTAAATGAAGTTTTCGTAAATTTCCATTGCTCCTAAGTGGACCTTTCAGCAAACTAATCAACTGAAATGTCAGACGACAAAACTTATTACCACAAAATTAAAATGCACACGGACAACTTTATCGTCATCATCTACAACGACAGCGGCAACAACAACAACAAATGGATTGCACTTACCACGCCTTTAACGAGTTCATGGATAAATAAAAAATGGCGGCATGCCAAAACAGACGCCACACAAAATGGCGACAACAACAACAACAACAACATAAACGAAACTAAAGGGAGAGTGGCAAACAACTAACTGTGCAGCGGGCAAATAACGGTAACGAGCTCAACGCGTCACCTCAGCAGGGACATGCGACAGCAACAACGGTAAAAACAACAACAACAATTAATTGCATAGCACATTCAAAATGGCGACAATTATATGTGAGGTTAGGTTTGATGTTTGACCGCTGAGAGATAAAATTTAATAAGGACATCAGCGCGTGTCCTTCGGCAATTCAAATGGGTTTTCAGTGCAAATGTAAAATGTGAACACGACACAAGCGGCACATTACCCAGAAGTCGTGTGAGTCACGTGTGTGAGTATGTGTGTGTGTGTGTGAAGTAAGGAGAGGAATGGGTTAGGGTAGGTTAGGTTTGGGTAGGGTATTTGCTCTCGGCTTACCTTTAATGCGCTTGGTGGCATCGACGCTAAGATCAACAACGCCAGATAGCTCCTGTCCGGCATAGTAGACACCTTGTGGATTATTATCAAATGATATAAGGCACTCAATGGGCATATATTGCTATATAATTTGCGTGTGTGTTCGTGTGTGTCCAGTGTGTCCGTGTATGTCCGTGTGAGTGTGTGCTTGGCTATGCTTAAAAACAGGCCACAGGTATAAAATATCACGTTTGTTTTTGGTTATCTTTCAATTGAATTGAAATTTTTATATATTTAGTCGCCTATCAAGCCATTTGCTTTGCTTCGTTTTTGTTTTTGCTGCTGCACTGCATTTTTTCACTGCTGCCCCGCCGCATACACACATGCAGCCGACGTCTGCAACGCTTTTTTCACTACTAAATAACGCTTTTACCAGCGACCTCCAAAGGATTAATTTTCGAAAAGCTTTCGTATTTAACCTACTTTATTGTTGCACTTAATCGCAAAACGTTTTTACGCACAATCCAAACAAAAAGCGTTACTATAAATAACTGTTATTGAGTTAGGCTTTGCAATTTTTAGCTTTTTCGTATTCAACTTATTTGTGTATCATTAATTTCTACTTGTGTGTTTGTTAAAGTGTTTGTGTGTGTGTGTATTCCCCGCTTTAGCCTTTCTCTATATATTCTCGCTTGCGTTTCGCACTCTATGCGCTTTACTTTCGCACACGTCCAGCAGCCGCCCGTGTTGAAATTCTTCTGTTCTCTGTTCGTATTCGAAAGGCAGATAGGACCTAAGCCAACAGAGAAAGTCTCAGTAGCAGCAAACACAACACCTAAGCATAGACATATGCGCTCTCTCACTCTCTCTCACACGCATGCAGAAACCCAACACATATACGCGCGCGCAAGAACTTATATGCTTTGCTTTTTTTCACCGTTTGGCGGTTTTTTTATCACTCTGGCAGAGCTGTCAAAATAGGTGAACAAATACATATATATTAATTATTACTTTATCTGGCAGTTAAAATTTAAAAAAATTATAATCAAATAATAATGGTGTACTTTTAGGCATAGCGCAGCGCGGCAGTGCCAGAAGTAGGCAGTGCCAGAAGTAGGTTTTGGTATTTTTTAGCACGTTTCAAGCAACCAAATTCAACAGTGTGGCAGCGCTGACGATTGCTGTAAACAGCTGTTTTGCTCATTTGCAGCGGAATAATTATCAAAGTACTTCAGTTTAACAATTTACTTTGACCTTCGACAAGTACGTTGCTGTTGCTTTAAATAAAACCAACGCCCATTAATTTTTGCACTACTCAAAACATAGTGAGCCTGCAAATTGTGCGCAAGATGAGTCAAGCGGCTTCCATTGGTCAACTTTCGGGTGAGAAGTCGATTGACCGCAAACTCTTTGAAATGGATATATGGTTAATATTGTACATTTTAGCGCTGCGCATGAAATATAACGAGCGCAAGGATGCCTTTCTGGAGCAGAACATAAAGATAAAGGATCCGTTTTGCCTATTTCGCGACTGGCTGGATGCCGCCCTAAATACCAAAGAGATCATCGAGCCAAATGCCGCTGCCTTAGCCACGGTGGATGCGTCCGGCAAACCCTCCAATCGTTTTGTGCTCGTCAAGGAGGCCAGCGCCGAGGGCTTCACGTTCTTTACCAACTATGGCAGCCGCAAGGCGGAGGATATTGCTTGCAACGCGAATGTGGCCATTGCCATCTACTGGATGCCTCTGCGTCGCAGCGTACGCATCGAGGGCATCGCCGAAAAGATTTCACACGAGGCATCCCTTAAGTACTTTCACGAGCGTCCGCGATCGAGTCAAATTGGTGCCGCCGCCAGTCCGCAGAGTCAGCGCATACCTTCACGCAGTTACCTGGATGAGGTGGAGGCGGGCATTAAAGCAAAGCTGGGAGCCGATGGCGAGGTGCCGCTGCCCAACTGGGGCGGCTACCTGGTGCGACCCAGTGCCATAGAGTTCTGGCAGGGACAAACGGATCGCCTACACGATCGCATACGCTTTCGACGTGGCCAAGGTGTAGCCGATGAGGTCGATGACCAGCTGGTGCACAAGGGCGAGAACGGGTGGGTCTATGAGCGCTTGGCGCCTTAAGGGCAACAAAAGCTAAGAATAGTAGATGATGCGCATTTGTAATGTCTTCCAGAATGATTGGTAATGAGTAATATATATAAAGAGTTTGATAGTTCTTTAAAATATAATTATCAAAGATTTAAAAATTCACGGCTAAAAGTTACTAACGAAAGCATAGTTTATACAGAAGTTCAAGCGTAAAAGACAGAAGTCTAATAACACAATTATATTCTAAAATAATATACAACAGAATAATTAATAATCAAAAAGTTGGAGTCTTTTATATTAAAATGGAAAATTATTAAAAAGAATTAAAAAAAATAAACATTTTAAGATTTGTCAATGGCTAAATGCAACTTAGTAATGATCAGAAATTAAAAATATCTTATAATTAAACCAAGGTTCCTAAGCGAACTATTCAGATAGCTCTCCTTTCAAGAGAGTATTAATTTATAAGTATTGTCTCTACCTCTTCCTCAGCTTTCATAAGTAAATATTTAAAATTCTCTTAACATATTCGGCATGTAAGTATCGAAATTTTTGTTCAAATGAAGCTGGGCCTAGCTTTGAAACAGAGGCTTCGGGGTGTCGCAGCTGCGATGCATTTGCTGTCACCCCGCAGCCGCAAAAAATTTCCGATGCGTAAGATGACCGCCAGAGCTGCACCGGATATCTCGCCAGAATTGCAAAAGTTTTCGACAAGCATCGCCGTCCGGGAGCCGTATGCGATTTTGCAACACTGGCTGGCGGTGGCTCTGAATGAGGAGCCACGGTGCGAGCCTCGCGTGGCCTGTTTGGCCACCGTGGATCTGGCCGGGCAGCCTGTCACGCGAATGACCAACGTCGAGCAGATAAATGCCGCTGGCCTTACATTCTATACGACGCTGGGCAGTCGCCTGACGGGCGAGATCACCAACAATCCTCATGTGTCGCTGCAGTTCTTTTGGCCGCACGTGCAGCGCAGTGTACACATTGCCGGACATGTCAGTCCCGTGTGCGCTCTGCAGGCACAGCTGCAGTTCGCCCGATATCCGCGTGAAGTGCAGCTCAGCATGCACGGCATATCAAGCAGAAGGACCGGCATCTACGGCAGGATCATGGAGTATTTCGTCAATCTCTGCAAATGTGATCGGGTGCAGGAAGTGCCCGTGCCCCTCGATTGGGGCGGTCTCCTATTGAGCCCGACTTTTTATGAGTTTTCTCAGGTCAACCACGAGGCGCCGGGCAGGCGGTGCATGCGTTTTCGACGCTGCCTCACGCTGCCACGTGTAAGTTGAGATCTTAGTACAGTACTCTCCAAAGGCTTATTAACCTTAATTGCATTAGGGTATGAGAAATGAAACGTGCAATGCGGATCGTTATGATTGGGTCTTTGACAGCACCACTGACCATGATAGCTGCATATTTTAAGCCATGCTATTAATGCTTTTGTGTAATAATACATCTTTTTTTTCGGGTATGTCTGCGTTTGACATTCAAAAACAGAGCCACAACAAATTAAAAACAAATATGGCGTCATTTAAAAATTTAACAAAACACTGAAGCAACAGAGCACACACACACATACGCACACGCATATAGGGCGCTTTAGCTGCAGAGGCCTTAAGGAACTGCAGCCAAGCGTAAGGAATAATGCCCGACGGGATGTGCTGGTCTCAAAAAAGCAACAATAACAATGTAAACAATGAGCGTAGGCAACTCGACAGCAAAGTAAATAACGAAAGCCCAGGCAAATCGCAACACCGGAAAAGTGAACAACAAGAAGAAAAAAAAAGCTAACCCCAAAACTGTCTGCCTAGCGGCTTGTGACTTGTTGTGCACCCGCACTGCCATAGCCTTACTCACTCTCTCTCTCGCACTCTCTCTCTCTCTCTCTCTGTCTCTCTCTTGCATGTGCGTTTTATTATTTACTTTGTTGTTATCTATGCTATACATACTATTCCGCTTGCGTATTTTTGTTTTGCTCGCTTCATTTGCATGGATGTGAGCTTCGCATTTAGCGGCCGCTTTCAAAGCTTATAGCTGCCGTGTGTGTGTGTGTGTAAGAGAGCTGGTGGGTAAGAGAGAATTAAACTGCGGCTGGGCCTGTTTTCCTGCGAGAAAATTGCGGCAAAGGCAGAGAGCACAAAAACTTGTTGGTTGAAGGCTATTGTGCTCTCGGGGTACAGAGTTGCCGTGTGCTCTAAAAGTGTCGAAAATATGTTCTAAAGAAAACTGTGCACGCCATTTTCTGTTGCATTTCTAACATTTATGATCTTTTCAGCTTATGAAACTTATGAACCTGTATGAACACAGTTTTAAAGCACAACTCAGCTGACAGCTCATCTAAGATGTATTATTTCGAATTATTATTATATTATTATTGCTATATTAAATGTCGCCTGACAACCCTCTCAGGATAACGGCAACGGCTGCCCATGCTAGCAGGCTAAAGTCCATGCCGTGCTCGCTAGGCCGCCAGCAGTGAGGGTTGCCGAGTCGTTCAGTACGCCGCGCGGCTCAGGCTCAGCACGCAACTCGCAGCTCGCAGCTCACAGTCAGGCCATCCAGCGGAATAAAACAGACTCTAAGACGAAGCAAAAATTCAACATTTATTTCTAGCGGCAGAGCTATAACGCTTTTTGTACATTCTATTGACAAACATAAAATTTGTAAACTTTTCAATTAAAATCGATGTGTTAACTGTGAACTGTTTTTTGTGTACAAACGATTTTGCTAGTGTTTTTTCTAAGTGTACGTAAATGAGTGTGCGTTAGATTAATGGCATTTTCTCAATTAAAACAAAAATAGTTAGTGTTGCTTAATTAAATATATATTCTATACATATATAAACTTTAACCAAATATACGTATATACAAGTTGATGTGCCAGTATTTTTGCTAAATGTATTGTTATTGCGTTAAGCGTGTTTATTTATACACACACCTTAGACTAATTAATAAAGATTATAATTGAAATTAACGTATTTTTGATGCAGCGCAGCAAGCTGTCAAAAATAACGGAAGGCGTGTCAGTTACTATCAGAAAGTCTATGCTTGTGTCTGTGTGTTGAGAGAGAGTTGCTTTGCAGGACTATGTCTGTGTGTGTATGTGTGTGTACGCGCGTGTTTTATATTTTTACATAAGCAGCGCAGCATGAAAAGCAGCAGCGCTGACAGCACCAGCTCAAACGGCCACCTGCGGCTACATGTCGGCTACGCAACAAAGGGTTCCTTTATATAACTCTAAGACGCGCAGCTGTTCCTGCAACCTGACAACTAAAAGCGTACAGCGTGAAACGAGCAACGTGAAACTTGCCTTGCAGCATTTCAAAGTATTTGCACAAAGCACCGGCAACAGCAACAGCAACAACAACAGCTAGTTAAAGTTTAGCGGTAAACGTGAACAATGGCTAACTTAAAACCTAATACGCTGCACGTAGACAACCTAAGCCCGCAACAGCGCAGCCTGAGCAGCGGGCTGAGCAGCGCCTGCAGCTCCGGCAGCGTATCCCCGGTGCCCATCATACCGATCATATCGATTAGCCGGGATGGTGATGAGTCCGAGGAGGAGTCGGAAATTGATACGGAACCGGCCCGCATATTTCATCGACGCATGTCCATCAATATAAAGCGCAACAACAATCTGGTGAGCATCCAATTAAAACGTTCTTCTTGTTGTTTTTGTTTATTATCCTGCAGTGGCCTTTGCGTCGCGTTGCAGTCGCGGCTAGCACATCAGCAGCCAAGTTTCTGGAGCGGAAGTTACATGCCGCGCCAGGCAGACGCACTCCAACGTACAGAAATATATGCGGGCTAGGATGGCGGGGAGGGACTCTGGTTTAGAGTGTTTCTGTTTATGTTTGTTCCTGTCAAAAGGTCAGCTCACAGTTGTTGTGTTCAAGTGGTTGGTAAATATTTTAAATGTTCGCATAAGCAAACGTGACACAACTGTTAGGGGACACAGAGCAAAGGACTTCGCTTACATTGCACTTCCAGCGCAGAGCTTAGGTCATGGGTCACATAATCCACAAATGAAACGACTCTGCCTTGACTTTGGTGAAAATTGTGATAAGAGTACGCCAAACAAATGTATGAGGTGCATTGAGCCGAAAGGATGTATCTACAATAACAAATTTTATCATATTACAAATTAATCATATAAGTATTAGACTTACAAAAATGGCAAAAGTAAAAAAATATGTAATTAAAGCAGCAAATTATAATTATTAGTAGTCAAACGATAATCAGAAATGCAATAAATGTTGATTCCTTGTGCAAATTAATAGAAGAATGCTTTAAGTATCATTTTGCGTAATCCCATTTTAATTATATTTTGCCGGGCGTAAGCATAGAAAAACCGGACTTTCAAATCTGGCCTTTTTAATTAAAAGTTACCATAGTTGCAAAGTCAAAAACCGTAAATAAGAGTCAGAAAAGCCGCGAAAAAATGCGAGAGCCTAGAAATGCAGCAGGGGCAGCTTTTCAAAGCAAATGAACGCCTTAATTAAGCTCTTCCTGATGCCCACAGTGCTTTCTATATTTGTATATAAATATGTATATATATTTATTTTATCATTTTTTCATTCATTGCTCTTCGTTCCGGGGTATCAGGTGGACAACGCGTTGTATGAGTAATATGACCATTTTATGTTAATCATACGCATCGTTGCACATCGCGTTGCTTCGAAGGGTTGCTTTATTGTATTCACACAGTTGTTATACAATATATTTATAGCTGCACCTCAACTGAACCGACGGGCATTGTCATAGTTAATATTTGAAATATA
Organism: Drosophila ezoana; assembly: GCA_035045725.1. NCBI lineage: Eukaryota > Metazoa > Arthropoda > Insecta > Diptera > Drosophilidae > Drosophila > Drosophila ezoana. The sequence continues at coordinate 4,357,747 of JAWNOU010000051.1, forward strand.
ATACTTAGATATGCATGCTAAAAACTTTTACCATAAATTCCCAATGGCAACCCTTTTCCATTATTCATTCGTTTTCTTCTTTTCGTTGTTATTGCAATTTGTTTTGAAATTTAGCGTATTTATCACTTGGTTTCGTTGCCTGGCAGGTTACATTCGTAATCTATTTGTTCTTATTTTGTTTTTAGTTGTTGTTTTTTTGAATCCATAAAATACATTAGTCTGATTGTGACAAGCTGCAGTCAAGTGCTCTACATAAACCATGTCCCTTGCGCTTCTGCGGGGCGAGGGAGTCGACCATGTGAGGGTTTTACATATGTCAAACCACAAAACAATAAGCTACGCTAAACAAAAGCTTCTTAATGCGAGTTGGTCGCGTGTGCCGCCAACAACTTAACAACAACTACAAAAGTACAAAGAAAAACTCATGGCATGGCAAAAATATATGTACACTACATGCGTATATAGGAACATTCATAGCAAGAATAGCAAGGTCACAACAATTGAAATTAATTGCGGTTGTGGAGTCGTAGGTACGGGAAACTAATTGAACAATGCTGTTCATTAATTCCTTTGACAAACACATGCATAACTAACATTATTTTTCAAATAATTTTCAGCTGAGAGCTGTCTTTAAATAAGATCTAATGGGTTTACTATCCATACGCTATAATATGCATGTAAAGTAAAAAAGTAAACTGAATATCTGCTTGGACCTAGTTTAAAAGTTGCTTTAAAGCAGTTCGAAACCAGTTTTAGGCCTGATTTAAACATGCTTTTAAATAAAGAAAAATATAACCTACCTTCAGCCTGTTTTTAACCTATTTCAAAGCAGTTGCAGACCTACTTTTGGAGCCAACTATAGGCTAGCATTTTAAAAGCCAAAAATCTTCAGCCTTAATTTTGTGTTTTAATACGCAAAACATTTTAAAGTCCCTTTTTATATGAAAACATTTACTTTATACTCAGCAGCATGCCTAAAGCCAGCTTTAATAATAGAAAATGTCTTCCTAAAAGATGCGACTTATACTTAATAAATTATCCACACATAAAAAACGCAAGAACCTGCGCTGAACTTAAACCCAACTCTGGCTGGCTTTATACTTGTGTCCGTGTCTGTTAGCTCCGCCGTAGTCTGTGATTTACGGCCAACCATTTAAAAGACAACAAAAACAACGGCAGCCGCCTTTAACTTTGCAAAGATTGAAAAGTCTTTGTTTTTTTTTATACCCTGAACCCATTAAAAATGGGTAAAAGGGGTATTATGTTTTTGTGCAAAATCCAAATGTATGTAACAGGCAGAAGGAAGCATCTCCGACCCCATAAAGTATATATATTCTTGATCAGCATTAATAGCCGAGTCGATCTAGCCATGTCCGTCTGTCTGTCCGTCCGTCCGTCCGTCCGTCCGTCCGTCCGTCCGTCCGTCCGTCCGTCCGTCCGTCCGTCCGTCCGTATGTATGAACGCAAGGATCTCAGAACCTATAAGAGCTAGAGACTTGAAATTTTGGATGTAGGTGCTCCTAGGTCCTACGCAGATCGAGTTTGTTTCCGATAATCGATAACTTGCCCCGTTTCCAAGTAATCGATAAAAATGTATATCGATATCCTGTTTTTTAAGCAATTTTGGTAAATAATAAGAGCTAGAGTTACCAAACTTGACATGTTGCTTCTAGAAAAGTATATATATATCGATTATCTTTCATTTTATACCTATCGCCACCTCCCCGCTACTCTCTATCTACAAGCGCCGTCTGCATTTGGTTTAGGAATATGAGGGTTCAGGGTATCCCCTAGTCGGGAGCTCCCGACTAGAACCTCTTACTTGTTTTTGTTTTATTTGTTTTATTTTGTGGCGCAATGTCTGCCACTTGTAGACTTGCCGCAGTATCCTCAAGATACACACAAGCCACACAGATACAGTTGCCAGATATGTGAGTGTGTGTGTGTGTTATTGCATAGGAAACTTTGGCGCCGTCTTAAATATTTACGACCATTTACACAGTCAATTGGCTGCGCCGCAGAACACGTGACTGCAGAGGTCAATTTAATATATAATTTCCAGTCTGATATAATTTAATGTTACACTTTGTTTAGCCTGTTCGTAAATAAAACAAAAGTCCAGTACGTTTAGCGCGAAATTGTTAATGAAAACATGCGATTACAATAAATAACGCGCCAAAACGAACGTTGAAATAATCAAAGCGAGCCGGAAAGTCGAGCCAAAATGTGTGCGTAAAAATGTTTACGTTATGTTTACGTTCTGCGCATTAGTCTGTGTGCGTGTTGTGTGTGTGTGGGCGTGACGCTGCCCCCGAATAACCAGAGAGTAGCAAGAAAAACAAACAACAACAGTTCATTGTCTCTGCATATCTGTGTATCTATGGCCTGGACCGGCTTTTATTTAAGTTGGCCGCTGCCGCATTTACTTAAAATCAATAACCGGCTAACGAAATTTTCAAATACGTTTATCATCGTAAGGCTCGTTGCGCCTGCTGAATTTCATGTTGTTACTTTTATTTTATTTTTATTTTTATTTTTTTCTGCCTGGCAACTTGACGTATACGTGATATGTTGCCTGATTTGGCCCGTGATAGCCATTTGTGTGTGTGTGTGTGTGTGTGTGTGTGGCCAATGAAAATAATGATTGATTGATTTGAGCTGATCTGAAACGGAAGCCGGAAAACTTTGATTTTTAGTTAAACTTGCGAGCAATGGCCAGCAAAGAGCATGAGTGTGTGTGGCGTGTTGGCTTACATTGATGTCAACTGTTCAATTTTGCTCGCTGAAGGCCGCATAACTTTTGAGTTCGTTCAACCCAGCTATGACTTGTGAAAAAAATAATTGGAATGCATATGTTTATTATGAATCACACCCATATATCAATGAAATTGGAGCAGAGCCCTAGAGAAGTAGCAAAAAAATAAAATAAAATAAAATCGAAGGGCAATAAACTTTAAGGACCGCAAAATATTAGGTAACATTTTTCTAGTGGAACTTTCAAAGCAAGGAGAGATAAGGTTTTATTAAGCTTGGTTATAAAAATCCATGAGAAGTATCTTTGAAAGTAGATTGTCGACAATAAAGTGCAGTAAACGTAAAAGCTAAGCGCTTACGCAGAAAAACTATTTTACAAACATTAAACTTTAGCTTGGCTTGGGTCGCCTGGGTAACTGGACAGCGAAGTGTAGACAAAATGCCAAAATTGGCTTACGAAGCTCAGGATTTGGCTTCTTTTAAAAGTTAAAAGCGTCAATTGCTTCAAGGACAAACTTATTTAAAGTTATATAGATTAAAATGGTTCAGAGGCTGTGATCTTTGAACAAGCAATGTTTGATTTTAAATATATTTATTACATTATTTTAAACCGACTTATTAAAATAAAAATTTCATTATACATATGAACATGATAAATATACATACATATATGTTATATATGTACAATATTGATTTCGGCGACCTTCGCACTACCTGAACGTTCGAAATATTATACATATATACATATATAACTATATATCTTTGGCAGCAAATAAAACGAATACCAAAAATCACTTGCAGCTTAAAACGGTATTTAATTAACTCTTTACAAGCCACAAGATTGCTCTTGGTCAAAACACTTGTTAAAGCCATAAAGTTAAGCGACTGAGCAAGTTGTGGTCCAAGGCCAGGCAAGAAATCAAATGCAGCTAGGCAAACATTTCCGTTTCCGCTTCAGAGTACAAACAAACGAGAAGAGCAAGAAAAATAAAATAAAATCAAAATAACAGAGAAAAAATTGTGCTTCATTTTGATTTTGTTGTCGGCCTTGCAATTGCCAGAGTTTCCGCTTAGCCAGGTCCAATTGCATTTGTCCTTTTTAGCCGGCATCAATTGAAATTTAACTGCATTTTGATTGTGCGTCGTTGTGCCCATCAAAATTCAAATCAATTCATTCATTTGTCAATAGAATTTATTGTAAAAGCGGTTTGCTTAACGCTTATTCACACTTTCATATACAGCGAGCAAACACAACTTGCTAGCGCAGCGAAATCAAATAAAAGCCCGGTCAACGAGGTGACTGTGCCCCTGATTGTGTGTGTGTGTGTGTGTGTGTGTGTGGGTCTGTCTGTGTGTGTGTGTGATTGTCGATTGTTTGCACAATTGATTGCTGGCCGCATGGACGCCACACCCAGCTGCTTTTGTTATCCTGCAGCCAATTAATGTTGACACTTGGCTGAGAATTGCCAGCAATGTCCCAAGTCCACGTGTCCACGTATACGCTTGTCCGCATATCCTGTGACTGGTTACTTGTCACTGCGCTCATTATTCTTGGCCAATGACTTTCAGCTGCATTGTAATTGCTTAGCAAATTTGATAGACTAATTTTGTTGTCACTCACATTGATTTTCTCTATGTGTTTTTCTCTGATTTCTAGGCGGCTATTATCAAGGAGGGCTATCTGCTGAAGCATACTTGGTCCTTTCAACGCTGGCGACGTCGCTATTTTCGCTTAAGGCGCAATCATTTATACTATGCCAAGGATGCTAAGGTAAGCCATTCATTTGTTATTTATATGAATAGGTGCGATTGAAGCTGAGCCATAACTAAAATGAGCTTGAAAACATCCATAACCAATTTGGGTTCTTAATTAAGACCATCAATTGAACATGCTTTTAATCATTTTGATATATATTTTTCACCTGTTTTTTGTTCCCCTTTTACCAGTTTCATATGTGGGTAATACAAGCACTTAAAACAACTTTACAACATCGTTAAAACTCAGTTTTCCCTTACTGTGTGAGAACTTTTTTATAGAAATATTCGTCCACAACATGTTGTTCTGCCTTTTATAATATATTTATATATATTTTATATTTAATATATTAAATAATGGAATATTGTCACATTGAAAAGAAATACTTAAATAACTATTATGCACTTTGAATAACCTTTAATACGCTTCAGAGCATGTTGTGTTTCCTTTTAGTCTGCTAATTAATTTTTATTAGATTCTCGTTAGTTGTTTGCCCTATTTTTTTGTTCAACTTAAATTACAATAGCACAGCTTGTTGCGTTGGCAATAAAGTAGGTTAAAACACAATTTAGCTCGCTGCGCGTTGCATTCTGCCGCAGAGTCCTTCGAACTGAATAAAAAAAAGTGCATACCCTTTGGTAGCCATAGAAGAAAATAATCAAATTGGAGCTTTTCACTTGCATTACTGCCGCCTAATTGCCAATCGAACAGTTGCTTTGCCAAGCGGCGGATACGTAACGCAGCAACATCCGGCACAGGATGGGGCACATTAAATTCGTTATTTGTGGCCCATGCGATTTCCCGGCAATTAGGTTGGCGCTGCACAAAAGAAAAGCAGTTAACAAAAGACGCCAAATGCGCAGCTGCCATTGATTGATTTTAGAAACGCTATCAAAGCTGACCTTTTGGCATTTACCAGCTTCATTTGCCATGGTCTACAATTAAAAAATGAAATTACCGCGACTTGAAAGCAAACAATGACGAACGGCATTAAAGCTGCAGGGCAGCCAGTCACGGGTCGGTTGGCTCTCAAATTGATATTGGGGTGACCCTGTCAGGTGAGAGATGCTCTGGCTGGCGGTCTCATTGATTTATGGCGTGCAACGCGCCAAAGGTGCTCTCTGTTCGTCAGAAGGAAATGTTGCCCAATCCCATAATTAACTCAGCCTGCTTTAAGTCCAATTTCGGTAAATAATCTACGGTAAAAATGTCGATATGCATCACAGGTACAACGCCAAATAACTTTTCTTGTCATTAAGTTGGCCCAAACGCGTCTTCAACTTGAATGTGCCGAATCGACGCCTAATTGGTAATTTGCCTGCCCAAATCATTAATCAACATAACGAAGCCAATTAGCAGGCAAATCCACAGTTGCTACTGATACCCGTTTACCAGTTACCATTTACCAGCTAAACAAAGTTGACTACATTCAGTCGCTCAAGTGTTTTGCCCAAATGGGGTCATCAATGCAATGTTTAAGGACTCTTGTCCTGAACTGGCCGGCATCAAGGCAAAATGCTTGTAATTGTTTCAGAGTGAGCCGACTCTTTGTCTGCTGACTATAGCACATGACGAAATCGTTAAAGGACAGCACCAATTTGGGCAGCAACTGGTCAAAATGAAAGAGTACTGCAAGCAACTTGGCAGCTTAGCAGCAAGCAACAATTTAGGTAGAAATAAGAATTTCAAGCCTTGGTTTCTATCAGATGCATTATTGACTTACCTTTTTATACCCTGAACCCATTGAAAATGGGTAAAAAATGTATATTGTGTTTGTGCAAAGTGAAAATGTATGTAACAGGCAGAAGGAAGCATCTCCGACCCCATAAAGTATATATATTCTTGATCAGCATCAATAGCCGAGTCGATCTAGCCATGTCCGTCTGTCCGTCCGTCCGTCCGTCCGTCCGTCCGTCCGTATGTATGAAGGATCTCAGAACCTATAAGAGCTAGAGACTTGAAATTTTAAATGTAGGTGCTCCTAGTGCCCGCGCAGATCGAGTTTGTTTCCGATAAACGATAACTTGCCCCTTTTCCAAGTAATCGATAAAAATGTATATCGAAATCCCGTTTTTTAAGCAATTTTTGTAAATAATAAGAGCTAGAGTCACCAAACTTACATATAGCTTCTAGAAAAGTATATATATATCAAGTATCTTTCATTTTATACCTATCGCCACCTCCCCGCTACTCTCTATCTAAAGGCGCGCGCTGCATTTGGTGTTGGTATCCCCTAGTCGTGAGCTCCCGACTAGAACCTCTTACTTGTTTTATTTAAAAAATGTTCTCTACAAACGATTTTTTTTTCTCACATTTTTTTTTATTTTTTTTAAATCTGCGCGCTTTTTGGTCAATAATTAAATTATTTCGGTAAAAGATATGATCCTAGATCAGTATTTAATAATCATCCAAACTCTTTGCTTTATAATAACCAAATAATAATAATATAATTATATATATATATTTTTCAATATTTCTCAACAAGTATTTATTTATCACAGAACATTTTATGAGTGGTTTTTATATCATCTACCAAAAATATATATTTAATTGAGTACTAGTACCTCTCATATTTCTAAAAAGGGTCCCAGAATGACAAAACTGCAAGACCTTAAGCTTCACGTTATGCTTATTATCGAACTTCGTGCTTTACTCTTATTAACTATTATTGAAATATGTATATATATTCCAGTGGAGCTGCCAGCTTCAGCAAAAATATGTCAAACTAAAGCAAGCGATAAAACCATGAAAGCAAATTTATCAAAACTTTTACAAAGAATTTTTTAACTGAACAACTACTCAACTCGACAACTACTATAGCAAAGTATTTCAATCAGTCATCATATTGCGCATAGTTTTTGATTGATATACGTTTCACCTTTCTATACAAATTGCCTGTGCTTTGAAGCATTTTTCATTTTTTAATTTGATTGCACTGAGCAACAACAACAACAACAACAACAGCAAAACTTTTCATAAGGATTCATTGCCTGAGCTATTCTTCAAATTGCATTGAACCGAAAATAGATGCGTTGATGCCAAACGGGATTGTGCGTCATGCAATTGCGTATATCGTTAGATTACGTAATGAGTATACAACGCAATATATTGCATATACATCATCTGAACTCTTCTAAGCTGACGTTGGCTAAGTCAAATGCGTGTTGACACTCTTGACGCGCATTTGCCAGTTGTGAAACTCAAGTATTATGCAGTTGACAAAAAGTAAAAGAATTCTGAGTGTAACTGACAAATGGAAATGAAATTATTTATAGAAGCCAACTAAGGGGTTTACGCTCGACAGCTGATTATGGTCGTGGTATGGTCGTTAAAGGTTGTGCTTACACGACACAAATGTTACTTTGGATAACGTCTTAGTTTAGCTGATTTATTCATCGTGAACTCTTGCTGTAAACGGATTTGAATTACTCGGTCACCTTTCCATTAAATTAACTCTACATCAGTTTTGGCATGTTTCTGCATAAAAGAGTTATGCAGCTTTTCAATAGACTATAATCAGAGCTCGTTTCAAATCAGCTTACCCGGAAATAATGTAAATAAATAAAACCCTTTGAATATAATTAAAAGCTCAGTTTCATTATAGACGGCTTAAGTGACCCCACTGAAATCCGATCAATTTAAATAACATTTCATCCGCAGCTTTCTCTTATTATATATTTCAATTTAGTTAAGCTGTGAAAGCAGCTGCAATTCATAATACTTGTCATTTGATTACAAGCAACAGCAACAGCAAATTTGCTTTTATGTTCGACAAATAAAAGGTTAATATTGTGTAGCAAACATATTTTTAAACCTAGAGCAACAGTTGCCGGATCAAACATAGGCGCCGCAAGTACTTAGAAACTCATTAAACGCAAGCACGAAATTTTCAATTAAAATTACGCACACGCCATGTTGTGCCTGACATTCGTTGGTTAGCGCGAAGTGTGGTAAAAAGCGTGGAAAACTACACAAACAAGGCCAAAAATTTGCGCGAACTTCTCGACACTGGCTGAGCTTAAGCCTAAGTAGGGCAACCCCAAAACAAAAAACAAAAAAAAAAAGGATAGAGGGAACTCACAAATGATGACAATGATGAGCTATGGCAGATTCCACAGAAATGACGCCGACGTTGATGTTCATGTTGATGATGGCGTTTGGCATCGTAAAAGCGCAAATTTTTGTTTACATTGTTTTCGTTCTTTTTCACGTTGTTTGGGTTTGGCCTAAAGCTGCGGCTGCTGCTGCTGCTGCTGCTGCTGCTGCTGTCTCTCCTGCTTCTGTTACTGCTTCTTATTCGCCTTCTTGCTCCTCTTTTTCCTAAGCTTCTTCGCACGCGACACGCGGCCGCCGCAACAACAACATTTCCATATTCACCACAGTTGTAAATTGTAGAAGGACCCACTCAAGCCGCATTGACATGTGCGCGCTTCTGTGTTTGCAAGTATGTGTGCGTTTTTGTTTTGGCACGTAAAAGCTCCGTCATTGCGAGAGCGCCAGGAGTAAGAGCTTTTTCAGCAGAGTTGCCAGACTATGCAGAACACGCAGTAAATTAATAAATAACAAGATAAAGCTCTTAATACATTTTTGAAAAATAAATAATTGTTATTAACAAACAGTAATTCCTATAATTAAGGCGCGTAGGAAAATGTTTGAAATATTATATTCCATTGTATGAATGCCTACTATGAATTAAATGCATCGCTGCTGAGGTTGAAAAAGTACCCAGATTTTCTGCAAGTGTATGCCGCTCAAGCTGAGAATTCTTACTGGGGTAGTCACTCACCCCCGACAGCCGCGCACCTGTAAATATTTGTATCCTGCCAACACTGTTAGCCAACCTTATGTGGGGTTGGGCAGCTGCTCAGCCGCTATTCAGTCAGCCTGTCTGTGGTGAGTTTCATTTGGCGGCCAATAAAAGCAACCGCCACGCCAAAGACAAGCTCAGTGCAAACTCAACAACCAAAGTGGAAAAACACAAATCAACTGGCAGCCAAAGCAGCAGCAAAAATAAAATAATAAATGTATTAAACAAACTATAAACAATTTAAAAAACCATAACAATATTAACAAACATATAGAAACAATAACACAAAATCAAGCAATTAAATAACTAGTGAATTTCACAAACACTCTTCAAATCTCACAATCTAACTTATCTAACTTACAAAATTTCTAAGTGTCCAAAAAAATTTATAAAAATAGTGTTAAGCATTTGATTTGGCTTTTAGGCTGGCCGCTTAGAAGGCGCAACCTTTTGTGTAAGATGTAAGCTGTAAGCCGCCAGAACTACACTTAAAAAAAAACAAACACTTCTTTGAATTATAAGCTGAAGCAACAGAAAAAAATTGCTGGCTTCAAGTTATACTCGCCGCAAAGCCGATTTTTCCCATTTGTGGGGTAAGTTCTAATGGAGTTTCTATTCATGCCTTTTTAAATAATATGCCTATAAAATGTTGCCCAAACTTTTGCCTATTTGCTGCGTATTAGCGTCAGGGTCTTGAGACCTTAAGCGCACGTGAGTTTTTGCTAAAACAAAGTGAATTTTGGCTAAAACACCAACATGTTTCGTGCTGTGTCCAAAGTTTTAATTCAATTATAAATGTTGACTATGACCAAAATGTTCAGCTTCATTAATGTTTAGTTTATGTTTTAAAACAAAATTTAGCTTTTGAACAATTAAGTTACATCGAATTTTGTTTTCAAAGTAATGCTTTGATTGTTTTAGACATATTTTAAATATTTAGTTGAATTAAAATATATACATGGATACAAAAAAAAAATACTAATACTGATAATATGCCTGTTGGGAATATAAAAATTACAAAAGCTAACTTAATATAATAAATATAAATATTTTTACATAGGCATAAGTCAAAAATTGCATTAATAATAAATAAATGTAATTTAATAATTTAACGAATAACATACTTTATTGGGCATCATCTGCTGAAAAAAAAGCCCAACGTGAAAATCAATAATTATTTACAAATGGTATTATTTTCGCCGTTTTCCAAATAATATGCGAAAAACCCAGCGGAATTTACAAATGGCTTAATTTTCACTGTTTTTACAATTTACACAGAAATGCATTGACATTGACATTGTAATTATTCCTGTTTCCAGGGAACATTTTTTTCTGGGAGAAATATAATAAAATGAATAATTGCGATTATACATATATTGATATAGATCAATAACACAATTTAATAACTATAATTAACAATCGACAATGAATTTTACTAAGTGTGAAAATCTGCACACATTTGCAAACAGCAAAAAAGGAAGGAAGGAAATAACTTAATAGACAGCTATACCGCACATACTTAAGTATTGTTCGAACAAAATTTTTTGTGTCTGGGCTGTCAGTAATCGTTGCTAGTGGCAACAGCAGCACTTTGTGGCTAATTACAACAGCACAAAGAGAAATTGCGCGAGGAGGGAGGAGGGAGGAGGGAGGAGAGAGTTCGCAACAGTCTAGCCAGGATACTAAGGATACGTTTGCATGGCAGGCAAAGTGGAGGACGGCGTTTTCGGGAGCTGGCAAACAATCAGCTAAAGTGACATTTATACCGAGATAATTACCCGAAATTGTATGCACACACACACACACACACACACACAAGCACACATAAAGAAGAGGGGAAAGAACAGAAAGAGCAAATACAAAATGGGCACAAAATATCAGCAGGCGTAAATTGCCAAGATGAGAAAGTGTTGTTTGAAAGATGAAAAAACAACCCCAGCGAAACATGTGTTTGAGATACAGGTGCGACAGGCAGACGGACAACACAATAAGGTCTGCATTTGCAGCAGGTCCTGTGTGTCCGGATAATAGACTACAGCACCAACAATCAATGTTCGTTATGTACATATGTATATGCTATGTCGGTGTGTGCAATTGTTGCGTGCTTTGAATGGGAACAGCCAGACTTGTTGTCCTATTGTCCACATGCTGTTATCCTGCACATGCTTATTGTATATACACGGCCTGCAGAAATTTAAATGATACAGAGGCCGCTAAGCACAGTGCCCCGTGTCCATAAACATATCCGTGTTTAAGTTCTGCTTAGGTATTTTGTTTTTCCTTTTTTCTCATTTTGAAAAAGCGATTAAGCGCTTATTTTATGGTCGCTCCGCTTGATGTGCGTGTGTGTGTGTATGTGTGTGTGTTACACACAGTCTGTTACCATGTTAGCTAATTTGGCTCGTGGCTGAATAATGTCCATTAAAATTACCAGCACATATACATTCTTCTGCTGCTTCCTCTTTTTATGGCTATGCTGCACGCAGCACGTTGCGTTATCAGAGCCTAAAGCCGAAAGACAAGTTCAAAGTCAATGACCAGGACACACATAACGCGTCGGCAAGGACAATAAACAATTGCAGATTTCAGATAAATATTTACGTCAGATAGCACACTATAAAATAACGTCCGCCTTCAGTTAATTATATTGAAATGCATATTTACCGAATAAATCCAAATATCCTGTATTATATTAAAACAATAATTACCAGTGCTCTCGTATTGGGTTTCCAATTAGCTGCGCAATGCAACTGTTTTAATATATTATACATATTTGGATTGCGCTTTATTGACATATTCAATTTGTGGTAAATGCAATAATTTATCATCAATTATGCTAGAAATTAAAAATTCTATTAACATGGCCTGAAATGAAAGTTTAATACGCAACGCAAGTAATTGGCATTTTAAATGGAAACGCATTTAATCTGGCTTTAACCGTTTTAACTGGTAAAGCCAGCGTCTGATGTCAATTGCAATTACGTACTTTACAATCTTATCATCTGCATTACAATTTGAATGGTATGCCAAGGATTAAATACCCTTGAATACATGCAAGCGAATGTATTTTCTGATATATATAAATATATTTGATATTATTCTAACAAAATTTGATGTGGGACATGGAGTAGAGATATGCTTTTATGTAACATACATTCTGGCAAAAAGAATAGTTTTGATCTACGAATCATATCATAAGTATATGCGATTTATACAACAATTCCTACTCAGCATTTATCATCATACAATAAATTCCTATAGATATTTGATTCAGATATAGGTTTTTCAAATGTATATATATTTTATCCGGAATTAGGTTATTTAAAAACCTATTTTTATTTATACATTTCATTTAAACATCCCATGCCACAAATAGACTTACATATTACTTGTTAAAATAGTTAAACAGTTTGACACATTTGTTTGGCTTGTCGTGGCATTAAAATTTCATAAGCCCAACCAAAAACTAACTTGACTTGCGTTGGCTTAAATACAAAGGTCAAATTAGAGTATATATTGGCATGAAAGGAAGGCCAACGTTCAAAACTAACAGAAGCCACAAAACAAAAACAACGCGATGCAAGAAAGTGAGAAAAAATACAAGGTCTCTAAATAACAAACAGAGTGGATATAGTAGAGAGATAAATATAGTATAGCTATGAGAGATGAGTGCATAATAAATATTTATGAATGTTTTAATGCATACCTACATAGCTGTAGCAAGATGGTTAAATGGCAAGATAGAGTATGTATAGTTAGATAGTTAGATAGATGGATAGATACTTAGTAAAGTAAATCAATTTAGAAACAGAAAAATAATTGATTTTAGATATAAGTTTTAAATATGCAAACACTGTAAAATTACTATATCAACCCAGTTTTTGAAATATTTTTAGACAATGTTCAAATAAGTTTAATAAATATATAAATTTCCGGACCTCGAGCCAGCCAACAAATATTTTGAAATATGGAAACGTCGCCAGAACCATCAATATATATAAATTAAAAATATATATATTATGTATATATTTATACATAAGCTCTGTTAGGTTTCGATTAAGGCATATGTAAAAGTACAAATTAGTATTCATTACTTTTTATACCCTGAACCCATTGAAAATGGGTAAAAAGGGTATATTGTATTTGTGCAAAGTGCAAATGTATGTAACAGGCAGAAGGAAGCATCTCCGACCCCATAAAGTATATATATTCTTGATCAGCATCAATAGCCGAGTCGATCTAGCCATGTCCGTCTGTCTGTCCGTCCGTCCGTATGTATGAACCTACAAGAGCTAGAGACTTGAAATTTTAGATGTAGGTCCTTCTAGTTCCTACGCAGATCGAGTTTGTTACCGATAATCGATAACTTACTCCGTTTCCAAGCAATCGATAAAAATCGACATCGACTTCCTGTTTTTTGAGAAATTTTGGTAAATAATAAGAGCTAGAGTCACCAAACTTGACATGTAGCTTCTAGAATAGTATATATATCTGCATTATGTGTTGGAAGAAAAGGGTTCAGGATATCCCCTAGTTGGGAGCACCCGACTAGAACCTTTTACTTGTTTTATGTTAAATTTATTGAATAAAAGAGACAGGTTCAGCTCCAGTCCATTATTATTTAAATATATTAAACGAAATAAGGCTACAAGGAAAGGATTCAAATGCACGTATGGCATCAACCTAAGCGTGCCTATGCCGAGGCTGTTTTTATTGCATAAGCGCAAGCGTTATTCCGTTACATCAACACCCGACCACTCACACACGCACACACACACACACTAGCAGGCCGTCTTACAGTGCGTATGAGCAACGTGTCTAAACGGTAGGCACTCAACTGTAAGCACAGTGGGTTGTTAGCGGGGCAATGTATTCAAAACTTAGTCAAGCAGTTGACTTGCTGACATTGCATTTTGCAAGTGTGTGCGATAACATTTACAAGAGAATTTAAATAAACGAAAAGCTTACAAATATTTTGCCAAGCAAATTACAAATTTGCAAATTGCTCAGTTGCCTAATTTATAAGCACAGCTCTAAATATAAATACACACACTTGTGTATACACATATATCTGCATTTCATTTCGTGTCCAAGTCACAGCTATGTAATTTTTTTTTTTTTTTGCAAAGTTTACTTTTGTATTTGGGCTCTTCGGCCATAATTTATGTGCCACAATGCCATATGGGGTCGCTGGCACGAAAGTCACGTGCCACAAAAAGGGCTCAACATTTTGTTGATTTTTTTTTTATTCTTTCTTTTTTTTTGGGTCTGGGTAAAATCGATGACTCAGCCTTGATGTGGGTGCCAGGTCAGTAGGCAGCAGACGCATTGATTTTAAGTAAAAAGCACAGCCACGTATGTGATACACACACACTCACATTATTCATGTTCATAAAATTCGTACTTTCTGCCCAATATTAATTGAAATTTTTAAAACATCTGTGTGAAGATTAGGGGTTAGCAATTGGAAATTGTCACGATAAGAAAAAAATTTGCAAGTAAATTGTTTAAATACTCTTGAACGAAATTTGTTTTATATTTAATTAAAATAAATTCGGCAGTTTATTGAAAGAATGACATGCTGTGAGCAAGTTTGGGTTCTTAAGCATTTATTTACTTTTAGCAATCTTTAAATTATAAAAATTAGAAACTCTTGTGTGCTTCGCATACGAAAATTATTAGACTAAAACAGACGTACGCATTACATACTACCTCGGAAAGCTCATAAGGACTGGCCTATTGTCTAAGCTGCCAGCCAACAGATGGCGCTTGTTAAATCAGCATAAGCAGCACATGTTGTTGGTGGCCTGCTTTGCATAAGGCTTGTTGTCTCTGTATTAACTTTTACTGCCAAGCAAGGGCATAATTTGGGCCTAAACTGTACGCCCCTTAACTCGCCTAATGAACTTGTTTATTTGCAGCACGTGTACTGCATAAAAAGCCTTGAGACTTGTGTTTCACACTACAAGTATCTACATGAAGATAGACATGTGCATACCTAGCTATAGCTAGCTATGCCTGAATGGGTGACAGTTTCAACTTATTTGTCCATATATATGCAGCTATTGAAAGCGACGTGACAGGGCTGAGATACCCCTATAAACATACAAATACGTTCCTTGATGATGTTGCAGTGATGCGCACGTAACTGACATTGTAAACAAAAATTTTCTCTTGTTTTTTATTAAATATTCATGTTTGTTTTATGTTTTATTTTCTATTGAATACAAGGAAACTATTGTTTTGCGTGGAAGAGTCGGAAGAACGCTTTAATAGACCTTAGAACATATCAAATTGATGGCAATGCTTCGCAACGCTTTTTTTCTGCTCACTTCAGAAAAATTCTTCTTAAAAGGTTAACACAGTGTGCAAAAGCCAGCTCGTATTGCTCAAAGTATTCTTAGAGAAAAAAAGCTAACATTTTTTATTAATAGAATGCATGTATATTTATAAAAATGCTGCTCTATTATTAATTTAAACACCGGATAATTGCTGCTTTTAAGAAAGCCTCAGTTTCATTTAGTAATGTGGCAAAGCAGGAGAGAAAAAGAAATTATATATATATATATTCTATTTAGTTAAGCTGCAGGCATGCTGACAGCAAGATATATCCAAGTGTCCTCGTCATTGTCATGGGTATCACACCCACAAATAAACACAAACCAACACACACACACACGCACACATACACTAACAGACACGCGTTGCTAGCACGGCCCGCTTTATGCTTCCGCCTGTCTGTCTAGGCGAAAAGAAGGAACCTTGTTTTTTTCTCCTTGCATCGAACTGTATTGCGTGCTGCATACAAACGACGGATTAGTTGGGGCCTGAGCGTTAACAGGACAACGATGTGGTTGAGAATGTGGCTTGTGCGTTGGCTTAGACCACACAGATATAGATAATCATGGCTGTAGGTTAAGCGGGGACAGTGGCCAGGGCAATTGACCGTTCGTCGCTAGACACCAGCTGTGAGAGATGCCCTATTCTGTGATATATATCTATAAGTATACTTGTTCGGTTATTGACAGTTGACAACGCGTGGTATGCGTAATATTCCGCTTTGGGCTATTGAATTGCTGTCCAGCAGCCGTTGCCAGAGAACTTTGCATTGTTTGCATGTTTTCACATCGGTTTGTTACGTTTATTGTGCGCAATTATTTATTTTATGCCAATCACATTTAAGCCTGCCATTAGTCAGAGCCATGTCTTTGCTTTTAATAACAAGGCATTTCATTTCTGTCATTTGAACCGTGGCAACAGGATGCCTAAAACTCGTGCTGTGCTCACGCAGGTGTAAGGTCTTTGGCAACAGGACAAAATTCTCGGGAAAAATTAGGGATTCTCTTTAACGTAATTATATACATTTTGCTTTGCCATATCCTATGGCGCATGCTTACAAACGAAATGTAGTTCTATATTTGGGAAATAGTTGAAGGAATAACCATTGAATAAAAAATTACAAAGCTTACAAAGCATGTGTATTTAACATAAAACAGGAGGCATCTCCAACCTTTTATAATACTTATATGCACTGTTAAACAGTCTCAAAGCTACCTTAATGAGGTAGGCAAAACATATTTCAAAGTCGCTTGGCTCAGGGCAATATATGTAAGCAATACCCATACAAGAAATATATTATCGACATCTAGCAACTGTATCAAATAGCTACAATGTGCACAATGGGTAAAGCCTTGTTATTAACAAGAAAGAAAAAATCTTATTAGGTTCAAGATATTCCAAAAGGTTTTACATAATTTCATGTTATCTTATATCCTTTAGTTTCTACAGTGATAAAGTCGCAAAAATTCAAGTGGAGTATAAAAATATTTTTGCTCTCAAGGTTATGACCTTCACTAAGATTTGATGTTTTGTTTGATTCACATGGGACTTCCATATGGTTAAGCTCACGTTTGAAAATATAATGTTTGTAGTTGCGTGGGCAAGTCTACAAACTATATTGCACATCTGTCAAATGTATGCATAGTAAATATATTTGCAAATACAAAGCTGGCCACCGAGCTAGTGAGCAACCGCACAGAGCAGGTGTAGATTTATTATATAAATTATATATGCGACATGAGCTTCAGATCAGCCAGAGCTCGACGCCAGCCTCAACCCACGACATTAATTTATATATACATGCATACATATGTTTGTATAAGTATTTGCTTAAATAAGTGTTATACCCGAGTATATATGTATGTGGGACATAGAATAGGAACGCGAAAAGCCATTTTGCATGCATGCATGGCCTCAAGGGTGCATTTGTCTAACAAGCGAACTAAATGCGTACTACAAAAGCGTTGACGGTTGACGGTTGACGTTGACAGTTGAAGTGTTGCCGACAACACATGAGAATGTGGCGTATGTGGGGGCAAACTTGTGAGACATCTAACTGGCAGAGAAATGAAAATGTCAACATTTGGCATTCCAAAAAACTTTTTCCACCTGACTTTCTACACAAAGTGATTGACATAGCAGAATGTCTTTAGCATGCCTGTCAATTTAAGAGCTACGCTTAAAGCATACTGCAAAAGTTTTCAATTTATAGACAGCATATTCACGTTTCGCAGAAACTCATTAGAGAGCCCAGCCACATGGAAATTCGTTAGCCAAGAAGCCAGCGCAATTGGGAAACCTTGCTCACCCGCCGCCACCGATCATAGCAGCTGGCAGCTGATGGTCTACCGACTTTCAATGGAAATGCAGTGTGCCATGGGGGCCCGCTTGCTGGTAGTAAAAATGCGCCACAGTATTTGTGGCATTTGGCAACATCCGACAGCATTCGCAATGCATTCAAGGCCGTTTCTGTAGCATACTTTTGTGCGCCAATGGCGAATAAATACTAAAACTCAACACCACGCACACACACACAGAATCAACTTGGCCAGAGCAATCCAAATGTGAGTTATGTTCGACCAAATTGACATATCACCTTGATTAATGGACGACACGGGCAAGAGCTAGCCGCAACTAAAACAAATACACACACAAGCACACAGCTCAATCATCCGGTTTGAAAAAGAGCACAAGGCCATTGCCTTAAATTTATTGCGCCTTATTCACGGTCTCAACAAAACGACATTTTTTAAGACGACTGTCATAAATATTTTTATTTCCAAAACATTCTTTATGCCTGGCAAATAGCCCATATATATATATATATCGAATCGCAGTGCCATTTCTTAGAAGAAAACAAAAGGAACAAAAGCTTTAACATTCCAGTAATTGTACAGAAATGAGTCCACCGGCAATACATGGACCTGGACAAAAACTGTATGGTGTGCTTTTTCAAGCTCCAAATTAACATTTGGCCTGGGGCTGCGGGCTGCATTGATGTTTCGGGCTTGAAGCTAAGAGATTGTGTCAACATTCCACTTTGTAAACATATTCATGGCCCGCATCGAAGCATTTTATTCGAGCCAGGATACTAATTGAATTTCGAAATCTTTATTTATTACTTAATTAATTTTGACATTCAATTTATCCCTTCTCCTTAACACGTTTCCTTATTGTCTCCCATTTATTTAAGAACTTTTCAAGTCCATTCAAGCCAAAAAAAACCCGAAAAATATACGCTTAGAATGCAAAGAAGCAGAAATTTATTTTAGCGTCTAAGAAAGAAAAGGTTGAATAACTTTGTAGCCTTAATTTGTTTTACCTGGGCCAAATGAGTCGCTCGTGCGACAAGAGAATGTTTAGCTGAACGCTTTGAATGAAAGGCAAATTCATGAGGTATAGAATATATCCAAAGGAACAAGTTCCTTTATTCTTGCTTTATTACATTCAATAGGTAACAAGGCAATGGGAAATGACAAAAACGATTTTAAGAGTCCATGGAAACCTTTTCGGTGCCTAAATCTGACAGGCGAACGCCTCCATCTAGCAACAGCAGCAACAAAAATTTAAGTTGGTAGAGAAACTTGAATCATTGACAGCCCAAATGGGTGTTGAGTGACGCATTTGGAGAGTGTTGTACGGTCAGCTTTCAATTATAAGGCCATTTAGTAAAAGTCTTTGCCCTGAAAAGCTCGTTGACATGGCAAACATCTTTTCAGGGAGTAGACGACCATGGGGCAGGTGCGGAAACAGGCGGCATAATTGATTTATTTACTAAAGTAAATTTTCTTTTCCCCTCAAGCGTTAGCTGGCGACTACAGTTTTTTATGAAGATGCCTAAATCAATCAAAAGTATTTGGCGGAATTTGATCAGTATTTCTCGTTGAACTTTATATGAGTTTAATCATATTTCAAGTGCCACATCAATTTCTGTCAACAGCATTTACTTTTTAAATCAAATTTACTTAAGTACTTGAGAGTTCCATTATGCCGCCAGTCTATTAGAAATTAAATTTTATAAAAGTCATTAAGTGCTCCGCAAAAAATATTCATATATATATATAAACTCGCCTAACCACAAGGTGAAACCATAATAGAAGCAACTATGAAATGAACCTTGTAAACTTTTTCATTTGCATGCCAAACTAAAAGTGAACAACATTTGTTGGTACAACTTGCAAAAGAGAGTGGGCCAGCTGAAAATAAAACTAAAAAAAAATTTTACCAACAACTTAATTAAATACTTTTCGTACCCTGTTGTCAGGGGTACAATAAATCTTATAGTTTGCATATACATTTCTGTTTCATGTACATTTACCGTATATACATATTCAGCAATGTTTCGATTAAAATGGGTACATTTTAGACCAAGCCAGAAAAGCTCGACTATCTAAAGAGTTACCAATACAACGTTGTAGCTTTTTGTAGACTCTTTTTAAAGAAGTTGAATAACTTGCAAAGTAAGCTCAAATCGATTTAAATCGATATCTCCAAAACCCAATTTTTTTAGGCTAAGTAAATTTTCGAGTAAAATTCGAGTATCAGATCTAGTCGTAGAAATTTCATTCTCGATTCTCTTTTTCAGAATTTTATCAACATGTCCCGATCTCTCTGATGATAAAATATAATTTTTTAAACACAATTCTTGAAATATTACCTTGATTTTCACTAAAAGCATTTTTTTTGATTATTTTGAAGACATTCCGGAAACATCCTCTAGTTGACCAGATAAAAAATTTCACATCACCTTCATCTAAATTGAATATTGTTTAATATCAATGCTGAATAGTAAATATTGTCGAGCCGCTAAGCTAAAGTTTGCCCAGGACCCACACAGAAAATGAGAGTGAGATTTTGGGAAACCTCGCAAAGTTTGCCACATGCCCAGCTGAAATGGACGCGTAATCATTAACACCTCGCTGATCCAGCTTAGGACCCAAAAAATTTAAATGGTTACATATTTGTTGGCACAGCCCGCACTTTTCTACCGCAGCACGAACCCGAATCCAGCCCAGGCCCAAATAAACTGCACGCCCCTTCACCACGCCCCGTGCGACTAAAAGGTGTTGGCAGACAGCTAAAGGCGCACGATGCTCGAATTGACGTGTTGCGTTAAGGTTAATGTTACGTCTCTCACATTGTGGCCTATTGGTCTTAAAATTTATGCACGGCTTTATGTTAAATATAAATCTCACACGCGCATTAAGAAGATGTGCGCTGCCATTAGTTGAAGGCCTTAAAGGATTTCTATCTGATTTGGTTTTCCCTCACAGTTTATGTAGTTTTCATGAATATTAATTTTGTAGTCCATGTTAGCATAAACAGAAGGAATAAAATAGCCTGTTAAGCGATTTACGACGGTTTTTATTTTTTATGCCAGCTGGAAATAGATTACAGCTTGGCCAGCTATTCGAAAAATAGCTTCTTTTCAAGATTAGAATCAATTCTATTTTTAATTTGCTTTTAACGACTTGCGCTTGGGCGGTGCAATTTATCCAAAGGCGGAAACTACAATATTTCTGTCTTGGTATAAATGAAACTTTGTTTTATGGCTTTCGCTGTTGTAGTTTAATAGGGGTGTGTATAAATAATATAGAAAATTATGAAAATCATTCAATTTTAACTTATGAAATATGTTCACTTTTATATCAAATTTTACCCATTTTTTATTAATAATAGTATGAAGAAAGTAAATATATATTCCAAAAATATATTGAATTATAAAAATTGTTTAAAATCATTAATTATTATTTTAGATAATTTGTCAATGTGATTAATGATTTATTAAAATTATGTTTTTTTATTCATACACCCGATCATAGAAATTTATTAGGTTCCATATAAAATGATTGAAAATTTATGAAATATATAAAAAAAATATAAAAAAATATTTATTTTGAAATTGGATTAATAAGATTTTGTACTGATTTAATTGAAAATTTAAATTAATTCAAGTTAAGCATGTCACTCAAACTTAATGTACATTAAATATTTATTCTCAATTTGGTACATTAAGAATTTATGCTTATTATATGAGCTTAATGTTTTATTTCTAAACTTTTTGCTAAGCAATATTTATTTAGTTAAAGTAAAGCATGCTGCAATTATTAAAGCTGTTCTGATATGCGTGTAACTATACTCATAGTTTATTAAAGAGCCACATAGATTTTTGATTGCTTAGGGACGTTAGTGGGCTTTATCTGCCAGGCCAAGAGCCTTCATTGTGAATTTTGAATTTATAATGTGCTGCCTCCGATTCCAGGCCTACAAATGCACAGAAAGGCAAAAACTTGTATCCTTTATGGAAAATTAATGCGCATTTTTAGGCATCTGGCTGCACCATGCAGGGCAAGCCCAACTTGCCAGAAAGTCAAAAAAAAAAAAAAAAAAAGAGAGAAACTTATTTGCCCTAAGCGGGGGGAGGCTCTTTGTGACTTGGACACACACATGTCCAAGTTTTGCTGGCTGTCAGCTGCCATTGTGGCCTGATCGCTCCTGGCCGGATATCCGGTATCATTTTCTGGCTTTTATCAGACTGCGCAGGCTTTCGAGCGTGGGTGGGCGGCAAGGAGAATGGATGGATAGAGGGCTAAGAACATCATTTTATCAAACGCAAAACGAGGTCATGTGTATTTTGTGTCGCCGTCGCTGGAGCTGCTCAGAAGATGTTATTTGAAAAATTGTTGTGCTGCGACAGGAGTCGACTTTCACTCCGTTCCTTCCCATTTTTTTTATCCGCTTCCACAAAATGAGACTCATAAATTATGTTGCATAAATCACGCTGCAGGCTGTGTGACTGTGTGTATGTGTGTATTTTTTTCGTATAAGAATTTATGCGATTTCCGAGACTAAGATTAAGTAATTAAGCTTACTTGGCTATATAGACGTAAGTAGGCATTATTTATGCAATTTGTGGAGCTTAATAAAGAAGCAAAAGAGAAGAAAAAATAGTTGTTAGCTTGCAATCATTATGAAAAACTGGATATAATTATGACATGCAGAACCTTTTAACCTTTTAACTTTTTGATTTGCGGAAAAATATTTATATATTCATTAATAATGTTGTTCATAATGTTTGTAGAGAATAACTTCTCCAACTTTTGCAATATAATTTGTCTCAAAAATGCTTCAAACTTCATTTTCAAAAGCTTTCATATAGAAACTTAAAAAAAAAAATGCACTCATAAATACAAATTTCCAAATTCCAAATTTCTTGCGAAAATGTGCTTAGTTTCGCAAAGATGTTGCCTCTAGCTTTGAAGCTTCAATCAAATTTAGTGCATTTGATTGGCTTAACTTTTAGTAACTGAAAAAGACACTTTGAGTGCTTATGAAAGGAAATAAAATGAAAAGTAAAAAACCAAATTCTATTAAAACGGCGTTGAGCTGAAAACATAAAAGCTGCTGTCCGGGAGGCTGATGCTAGCGGCGGTTGGCAAGGCCATTTCCATTTCACAGAACAAAGCGCTGAAAGCTAAAAATCATCGACCACACTTTGGTCCAATCAAAGTTGGTTCAAAAGCCCACGTTACGGTTGCACATGGCCCAAAGTTGCTGTTGTTGTTGTTGCGCCCGAGGGCGAGGCGAGAGCATGTTTCTTGGTTAGCTGCCACTACTTAAGTGTTATTTATGGATTTTTATTCGCTGACAAATATACACACACACACATACATGCAGTTCCGTGTGGTCCTCAGCGCAAAGGGTAAAGTTGAATGTACGCCAGCTTTATGTGAATGGTCCTTTAGACAAGAGCATACACACACTCGACCCGCATAAAGCCTACCAGGCATACGGCAGGCAAGGGAAAAATGACTGCAAACGTAGCCTAAATCTCAGCGCAGACATTTACATATTTTGTAGCATACTTTTTTGGCCTTAAAATATACAAGAAATATATGATGTATGGATAAATACAATAAAAGTCTAGCCATCAATTGCAATCAATTTTATAACCCGGCCGTTCGTTTAATTTTCATTTATAATATTCGATATTAGCTGCATAGCCATACACGGCGTATACGTAACGTGAAGCATTAATATTGCATTTGTCTCTTGAATCCAATTTGCCGCACACCACACTTGCAACATAGCAGCACAAAACGAACCTTAATTTATCACCATTATTGTCAGTGAAAAAGCCTGAATGCCGCCCTGACAGATGGGGGCTAAGACCCAGACAGACCAGCTCTAGGGGTGCATTGCCAGCTGTGCCGGCGGGTGGCGAATTACTCTAGAGAGGGTCACACACAGCTCCTGCCACATCTGAGTACTACTAATTGACGTTAGGTTTTTTTTTTTTGTCTGCTGACAGTTGCCATTGCGAGCACGTGAGCAGGCGGTCGTTGAATTGATTGACATATAAATAATTTATTTAAAACGTTTAATGGCAAACATAAGGAATTTATATACATTCGATTTATTTTCCACTTACTTTAATTCCAAGCTCACTTATATTAATGGTATACACATGTACATTGATATGTGATATACTTTGGTTTTCATAACATATTCAGGCATTAGTCTGCATATTTTATATTTATTTAATCACAAATTGAGACAGGCGGCAACATGATTTCCATTCGATCTTCCAGCTGTTTTGATTTAAGCCTTTAATAGTTTTTTGCATTGTTTTCATTAATTGAAACATTTATAAAATTATTCATTACTTATTTCTATTTGTAGAGCAACCCAAATGGGCATTACAAAATGTATATAAAACATTTGAGTTCTTTTTTGTTGCGTTTCATAATTTCCACATAATTTTCCACTTACTTTAATATAAAGCAGACTTATTTTAGAATTTTCCAAATATATATATATTTGTATTTATAATTAATTAAAAATTTGCCACATTCATTTTCTTTCTATTAAGATTTGCCTCCCGAGCAATCCAAAAATATTTATCTTCTTGTGTATTTTTAGCAACTCAAGCAACCCAAATTGGCATTATGTGCTTATTATGTAACTCTCACTGCTTTCATAGGTCCAATGCCCACTTAGGACCCCACACACTGCCTTTCGCCACACTCAACCGCTTAATATAGAAAAGGTGCCATCAAACTGCACAGTCATTACAAATTGTGTGTGTGTATTTAAATGTAACGCACATTGATTGCGCAGGAAGAGTGCGGGTAGCAGGGGCACAGGTTGGGCGCCGACAGTGGCAAACAGTGTGCGACGCACAAATATAAATATTATGGCACATTAATAACTGGCTTGGGGGCAATGCTTAAGTGCGGTACATTAAAATGTAATGCCATTAAAATGCCAGCCATTTCTAGTGACGCGACTTTCGACACGCCAAATGAAATGTAACACGCCCACACAGACGCCCACCGACGCCCTCTCCCAAGCTCCCCTGCCTCCCTTCGCCAACACCTTCAAGAACGCCTTTGAACTTCAATAAGTTTGAGCAACTCGTTTTGATTCGTTGCTACATATTTGAACCGATATTGTTGGGTATTGTTCCTGCTTATGCTTCTTTTTAGCTGCTTCCAAGAATTCTCGTGCAATTTTAAATTTTCCTCTTTAGATTGTTCACTTAGTTGGGCCAACTATAAGCAGCTTTTACGAGCAACTTTTATTCCTTTTCCAAAGTAATATGTTACCCTCAAACCGTTTTCGTCTAGTTTCACTCTAAGGTCTTGCAAAGTTTCTCTCTAAACTTTCAGTGCAATTCCTTGCAATACAAAATCAAAAAGATAAAAAGTGCAGCATAAAAAGTGCAAAGGTCATTTGAAAGAATGTTTCGTAATATTTTTGTTTTTATTCTTAGGCAGAGTCTCTAAAGAAAGTTAAAAAAAGTTTTAGAGAAACAACATTTTGTTGTGAAGTTTATCATCGGCCATGTCGCAGCAAAGCTGTAAACAAATGCAAACATGTATGTAAATCAAATAAAATTTAGTAGTTAAAAATCAGTTTAACAAGTTTGCATGGATTTTACTAAAACAAAACTTTTGCCCGAATGAAAAGAAAGAAAGCAACTTTACGAATAGTAACGAAATTTAACTGACCTTTGAATGAACCTGAGATTTGGTATTTAATGCCAGGTATTCTAATTATACCCTGAACCCATTAAAAATGGGTAAAAAGGGTATTTGTGCAAAATGTTAATGTATGTAACAGCAGAAGGAAGCATCTCCGACCCCATAAAGTATATATATTCTTGATCAGCATCATTAGTCGATCTAGCCATGTCCGTCCGTCCGTCCGACTGTCCGTATGTATGAACGCAAAGATCTCAGAACCTATAAGAGCTAGAGACTTGAAATTTTAGTTGTAGGTCCTCCTAGTGCCCGCGCAGATCGAGTTTGTTTCCGATAAACGATAACTTGCCCTGTTTCCAAGTAATCGATAAAAATGTATATCGAAATCCTGTTTTTTAAGCAATTTTGGTAAATAATAAGAGCTAGAGTCACCAAACTTGACATGTAGCTTCTAGAATAGTATATATATCTGCATTAGGTGTTGGATAAAGAGGGTTCAGGGTATCCATTAGTCGGGAGCCACCGACTAGAACCTCTTATTTGTTTTATTATGTGTCCTTTTGAATATATTATGCTCAATTAGTTTCTTGCCTTCAACGCCGCACTCAACTGGCGGGTCAGCAATTTTTTCTACCTCTACTTAATTCTAATAAATGGTTTGCCACTTTTTTCTCGACCTCCTATATTAAGTGATTTTGCAAAAAAAGAAAAAATTAAAGCCCAAACAAAAAATGAGAAGAAAATACGGGCCGAAAAGTAATTCAAAGAAATTGATATGAATGAGCAAAAGTTTTCTGCAAGCTGTGGCAAACACGAATTGAGGCAGCAACAACAAAACCAGTCCTGAAATAAGTATAAACTTCATCTGCTTCTTTTGCTTCTTGCGCCAGGTGGCTGACTGGTCGTCGAAAAGTGCGCAAATTAATGATTACGCCTCGCAGCTTAGCCCCCAGGTGATGTGTGCGGGCAAATCTCAGCATAATGCAATCAAAGTTTTTCACCTCCAGGGCTTACAGACCCTAGGCCAAAAAAAAAAACACTGTAATGTACCAATTTGCTTAATGTGTTTGTGATTGACCTGCGAGTAAACGACCAAGCAAGAATCCCAAGGAATTCCAATGAAATTTCTTACATCCAGTTCACATCCAGTTCCCAAAGGTCAAAAGGGATCCGCCAATCGAAATCAAGAAAGGCAAATAACAAAAATGAAGAAACTTTGACTAGTTTATACCCTGGGGAGTGGGTAGCGCATATCAATGGTTGTGCCTTTAATAGTACATTCGAGTTTGTTTTTATAGATACAAATTGGGTGAAAATGTTTAAAGGTGAGCTTTAATATGGTTCTGTGTAAAATATGCAAAGAGCCGGTCGCTTATAGCTTTCATAAAACTAGATATATGCAGGTCTACAGGGTAAACAAGTAAGAGGTTCTAGTCGGGAGCTCCCGACTAGGGGATACCCTGAACCCTCATATTCCTACACCAAATGCAGCGCGCGCTTATAGATATAGAGTAGCGGGGAGGTGGCGATAGGTTTAAAATGAAAGATAATCGATATATATATACTTTTCTAGAAGCAACATGTCAAGTTTGGTAACTCTAGCTCTTATTATTTACCAAAATTGCTTAAAAAACAGGATATCGATATACATTTTTATCGATTACTTGGAAACGGGGCAACTTATCGATTATCGGAAACAAACTCGATCTGCGTAGGAACTAGGAGCATCTACATCTTAAATTTCAAGTCTCTAGCTCTTATAGGTTCTGAGATCCTTGCGTTCATACATACGGACGGACGGACGGACGGACGGACGGACGGACGGACGGACAGACAGACGGACATGGCTAGATCGACTCGGCTATTAATGCTGATCAAGAATATATATACTTTATGGGGTCGGAGATGCTTCCTTCTGCCTGTTACATACATTTGGATTTTGCACAAAAACATAATACCCCTTTTACCCATTTTTAATGGGTTCAGGGTATAAAAATATGCTTGGTGGCATCTTCTGGCTAGTTATGATACCGCCAAATTACTCTAAAAGCGGCAGGTCATAAAAAATGGGTTAAAAGGATTTCCGTCGATTAATAACATACCTTTCCCCCATAGATTAGATTACAGGGTATTAAATTGCGTTTTATTATTTCTATTTATTTAAGAAATTAAAACTGGCTAGAGTGTTTAAAATATACCAAGGCTTCATATGCCTTTTTATGAAGCCCTCTTTATCTATTGATATAGTTACAGAGTGTAAAATCAAATTCGAGAGCTTCTTAACGATTACCTTTTGTCTCATTCTAGTAGCTATAGGGCATGAGAAGTGAGCCTGCCCATGTTTGACTGCATTTGATACCCTATTACTTATTAATATTTATTCCTATCTTTATCAGAGATGAGATATTATGATGTACTCTAGTACCACTTTCAAGTTTACAGGGTACAAATTAGTGGATCCTTTACTGAAATCCGTCTGTCAGCCTGCGAGTGAGATGCTTAAACAGTTGGCTTACTTTTTAATTACGCGTATTTATTTATTGATTTCCTTTCCAATTTACGCTTCAGCCGCAGCTGCTGCAGACATACACACAAGAGTATTTGTTATGGGCTCTCGTAATAATTTCGACGAGAACACAAATAAAACCTGGCAACGATTTACAATAGCCATTCAAGCGGAAAATGTCTGGGCTCGAGGCTTTGCCCGGGCAAACAGCTATCAAATTTTTGGCAAAATATCAGGATAAGAATGCGCGCAGAAATTAAAGCTGCAAGCATTCCATGGAAGCAAAATGTGATGAAGACGAAAGCCAAACACAAGCAAGCCATCCAACATCCACCGCTCTCCACCACCGACACCACCACTCACTGAATATTGCAAAGCGCTTAAAATCCTTGCTGATACTTAACGATTTTTCCTTCAACATCCTGACCGTTTAACGGTTCACTCAGCCAACTGCTTGCTGTCTAAAGACGCTTGACTGGCACTGACGTTTTCCTGCCTCGCATTTTCCGTGCAATTTTCCGAATTGCTGGCAACAAGCTGTCCATTACATACACACAACTGCACGCATACACACACAACTGCACACCTACGTGCGCTCATATATGTATTTTCTTATAATTATTATAATGCTCACTCTGTTGGATTAAGCTGCTGCCTCTTCTTCTGCTCCTGTGTTTTGCCCCCAGCGAATTCATTCATCTACGGTTTGAGTGATTGCCGAGCTTTCAATCAATTAGGTTTCATTAGGGTGTCCGTTTTCATTGCCATTTATAGATGCTGACCATTTGGTATTGGTCCAGCTTATTGCAAAACACAAAAAGAGTTTTTCTTTACGATGGAATAATAATCTAGATTAAAAAGGTTCATTTGTTACCGTGAATGTTGTGTTGAATGTTGTCTAAATACCTAACTTTGGTCAGAAAATTGAATGATCACCAGATTTTACACCTGTGAACTGATGAGAAACATGGCACAAGAATATATAGCTTTATTTTGTACCTATCTAGTCTACTGATATGGAATAAAGCCTTAGCACAGGTTTAGAGCTTAAACAAATGGTATTAAAACAAGATTAAAATGTTTATAACAGTAAGTACTTTATAGGTTTAAAGGCTAAGGCTAAGGTTTAAAGGCTAAAGGCTCACACTCAGATATAACCAAATTGTCTTTGTTTTGGGAGAACTGCAAAAAATAATCTTTGTGTCAACTTTAAAGCCAATTACCTGTAATCGATTTAGTTGGCATACCATTTTTACCCACACACCAAACATATATTCTTGGAAAATAAAAACTAAGTACAAAGTACACTTAAAAATATCCACAAATGTAAACACAGTAAGTGTGCAAGTCACAAATTCTTTGAAATTCCGTGAATTTTGCGGCCGTCACGAGACAAACAAAATATAATAGAATGAAATACAATAGAATAGAATATATTTCCAAGAAATATCATAGAATAGAAAACTTTAACTTACTCAATAACTTAAAAAGCAAATAATACTCAAATATTAATCGAACTGGCAAGAATTGAATATCAACTAAGGCAAAACTTTGATTGCAAGTTTTTCCACATTATTGTTCAAGAGGTGAAAGCGAATTGAAAGCAAACTTTTGAAGATAACCAATTTTGAACATGCTCTGCAGGACGGCTTGAGCATGTAAGCCTTGGCATAAGTTGTTCGATTCAGTTTTCCATTGTCACACTTCTCTATTATGTGGAAAAAGAGTTGCCTTTGGCTTTTGTTATCACGCAAGTACACATTCATATGTCTGACGTGTGGTGTGTCTGCGTATATATGTATGTGTGAGTGTGTTTACAAAATTTACATTTCAATTTCCGTAAGGACTGGTAAGTATGCGTATCCTTCATATACATATACATAACAACGAGACGTTCAGCTACAAGGCCAAAGAAGAAAAAATAACAAACAATTTGCCGCTGGCTCCTCTTTTGTGTATTTCATTAAGCAACAAAGCAAGGTCCAGAAAGCAAAAGAAAACCAAAGAATATTACAGAAAAAAAGGAAACAAGATATAATGACTGTCTTCTGCAGGCCGAAGATTAGATACCCTTCCAGGCATTTACCTTACGGTCTTGCAGATTTGGGAAGGAAATAGTGAGGCTGGTAATTCCTAACTTAGATGAAGGTATCTTGAAAAGCAATTAATGTTTGCGATACAAAACCCCATTTATCCTCCGATTCCTCCTTTATATTTAAGCCTGGAGTTGATGAGATATAACTACTATGTACAGAGTACACTGAAACTAATAAATAAAGATTTTGGTCAAGATAAGTTTTTTAAAACAATCCTTCCTATAGCATCATAAAGTGCCGTTTGCCTGCAGCTCGTTACACTTTTAGTGGCAATATTATAATACCCCCAAAAAAGGGTATAAAACGTAGGGCTTGGCAGGCTGCCAAGTAACATTTATGTGGCCGTTTGAACGTCGTCTGTTGCCAAAACAAAACATCAAAACAAAAGATTCGAATTTTATACAAAATGTAAGGTAACAATGTTTAAAGCCCATCGCTAGGCTGCATGTAAAAAATTATATATATATATTAGTTACATTTAATTATGCCTATGTATATGCATATATATAGCACAGACAATTTACAATTTAATTGTTATTCTCGCAGCAAAGAGAAAAGCTTTGCCCGCAATTAAAAATCAGTTTAAATTTTAATCCCTTCAATTTGTTATTTGTGTCATTTGCAGTGCGATGTGTTCGACGAGATTGATCTATCGGAATTGTGTTATTTCGAGTGCAGCATAAAGAACGTAAATCATAGCTTTCAGGTAAGTTGAATAGGACAGAGAATTGTTATTATCGATATATATTTATACATAAACATATAAATACAATTTATGACTAACAGCTTAAAGAGAAGCATAAGCTTGAGGTAAGGCTGAAGGGGATAACATTCCTTAAGAACTGTACTTATTTTGGGCTTTGTACTTGAGCTTTAATATAATTTAACTCGATTCACCAAGTGAAATGAGCATTTATTACATTTTCTGCCAACCAGCGAGCCAGCAGAAATAGAAATCACAACAAAATCCCAAATTTAGTTTGCCTTCACAGTCCCATGAATCAACATTGTCAACCTTTGTTTGAAATATAACTGAAATACATACTTAGTATCTATTTATGACTGATTCATAGAGAGTCCGAATGTATCTTGCTAAAAATCTGTAATTAGATAGGACCTGCATATAGTAATTGCCATAACAAACTCGCGAACATGCAAATTTTCTACCGACAAGTATATATTTAAACAATAAATGGTTAAAAAACTTTAATGAGCAAACTTTTAGCTTGGCTCGTTACGTAAATAATTTTAATTAGGCCAACTTTTGCTAGCAAAAATGAATAGGTACAAGAAATATATATTCTAAGTAGCCATAAAATATTTCATTTGCTAATGGGGTGTATATGTGTATTATGTTATGAAGTGTCAAAAGATGAAAGGCTAGAGTAAATAAAGCAACTAAATAAAGCAACAAAGACATACGCACACAGCATATACACACAGTTTATTTAGTCTATAGACTGTCTCCGGAGCTGTCTGCCTTGTCAAACATAAAATAACCGAACTCATTTCCTGTTTGCCATTGTCTGGCCTCATGCAAATATTATCTGTGGCAGTGAAAGCAACCCCTGGCTCGGCCATATTCCTTTATGCCCAATTACAGACGCAACAACTGAAAAGGAGCCTTTATTTCTACAGAAATGCCCATCGATATTAGTTGGCAGAAACAAAGGGACGCAATCTAAGCAAAATGTTTACATTTGACGCGTTCTGCATGCCAAATTAGCATAAGCAGCCGAATTTCCCACATATACACAAATACTTCTATAGCAGACAAGCCGACCAGATAACCTAAATAGGACCTATGCCCAAGCAGCATGTCGAGCCTAAATATTTAAATTTATATTACTTTATACACGAATGCGCAGCTTTTGATGCGCAAAATTAGGCATTTATTCGCCGGTTTTTCGAGAAATGGAATTTACATATGTATATGTATATATATGTATATATATATTTTTATCTTAGGCTATTGACTCTTTATACCCTTTAAAGATGAATTTCTTGAAGTTTCTGTAGCTGTTAATATGATATGTAGATGAAGTATATTTTTGCCTCGCCTTCAATTGTTAACTTTAAATAAACTTGCATAATTAAAGAAAATAAACATAGTATAGGATCCATATTTAAGTATATTAATTGTTTTTAACTTTTGCTAAGACTTTAATTCAATTTGATGAATTATAATAAAATTGGAATTAATTCCAACGATCAATTGCTGTATTTAAAGAGTATCACAGGCTTATTAGACCTGCCAACAGGGTGTATTCTAGTCGAGTTCACTCGCTGACAGCTTTTCCACATGCTGTCGTTCTTTCTGCGTGAATGTGCGTCTTAATAAATGTACATAAGCATAAGCACATACCTACATACATATTTTCAATATTAATAATAAATTTTCAATCCTGCACTCCGGATATAGCCGCAAGCCATTGCGCGCACTACGCGATTTGTCTGCCGAAACGGCATTAGCCAAGACGACGTCGGCGCCGTTTTTTATTGTTTTTTATCGGCTGAATAGCAAAACAGCTTTTCGGGTAGCAAATCCCCCGCTCAAGGCAGAAAAATATTAAGAGAGGTGTATTTTATAATGTAAGCGTGTGGGGGCTAGACTTAAAAGATTTCTTAAATTTGCCCAAAAGCGTAAAGTGCTTTAATTTTAATATGGATTCCATTTTGATAAATGTAAGTAGACTGGCGTGGGCTGAATTAAATGAGGACTATATATACAAATATCATGAAAATAATCTATAATATACTCCAAACGATATATCACTCAATATAATGTCTACATAATAAAGATTTTTCAAACATGTATAACTAAGCAGATCTAACCGCATGCCATTTGTACAGACCACATTTCCAATATATATCTATGCCCTTCATATGTCATATGTATAAAATAAATGGATGGTCCAAATTTATTTTGTCAGCACAAAAAAAACATATTCAGTGCAAGCGACAAACGACGTTTTTGATGGCATCAATTTATCAGAAAACCCACATACACGTATACAAAAAAATAAAACAAAAATCTATTTAACGCAAAGTGCACCACAACAAAAAGGGAGTACAAAAAAAACTGATCGATGGTTAAATCCATTTTCACCATGCTTTTCCATTGGCCGTGTGGAAAAGCGCTTCAAACTAAAATTGAGGAAATGTGTTCAAAAGCGCTTTAAACCGAAGTTGCGTATTTGTGGCACATAGGGAGAAAACTTGCTTGCAGCTTCAAACTGAGATGCCAATACCCACATCTGCAAATGACGCACTTTAAGCGGCTTGGTTAGGAGTTTTGTTCTGTGTATGTGAGTATGTGTGTGTGTGTATGTTTGTGTGTGGTGTGCATGGTAAGAGCTCCGACATTCAGTCTCTGGTTGTCAGCCGTTTATATCGAACACTCTGAATAATGCGACTTAAGACCCCACAAAGTGTTGCTAAGAGCTTGCATTTGCTGAATGCAATTGGATTGAGTGTCTACATTTATTTGTGCATGTCTGTTTTGCATGTCTGGAATGCCCTTTATACTCTCTTCCAACAAAAATAAGTTAGCAAAAAGATGAAAGTGTTTCTGAACTTCTGATATGTGCATCTGCATACCTGTGTCAAATGAAATGTTGAAGAAAGAAATATATATTTTGCACAGTGGTAGATAATTTTCGAAGTTAAATATCAACAACTTACATATAATAACATGCAACTTCTTAACAAAGTTAAACAACTTGAAATCGCAAATTTTAGTTGACATTTTAAGCTTATAACTTAAATCTAATAATAATATTTATAAAATAGACAGTAAATTAATATGTGTACGCAGTGATACCGCAATATGAACACAAGGTTTGCTGTATCTGAGATAAATCACCAAATAAATTGATATTTCCAAAACCACAAAATAAAGCAACACTAAAATTAACTAAAATTCACTAATTGACATTTAAACCAACTATAGATTTGGTTAGCGAAATTATGAAATTTATGAAAATGTCCAATTAGCACAAACGCTAACAAATTAAATAAATGAAAACGACTGACGTCATTTGACATTTGACATATACGGGAACTAATATACGTGGGGGTTGGGGCATCTGAAGTCAATTAGAAAATGTTGCAGAAAGTTTTCAAACACTTTGTATTCAAGTGATTCCGATTCTCGCTGTCTTCTGACCCAACTTTGTGGCTTGAGTTTCTTGGCATATTTTTGTGCAGCCTTAGAAAATGGCAGATGTTGCTTGTTTCTCTTGCTTTTGTTATTTTCTTATGTTGTGTTTAT
This sequence comes from Drosophila ezoana, assembly GCA_035045725.1. Taxonomy (NCBI): domain Eukaryota; kingdom Metazoa; phylum Arthropoda; class Insecta; order Diptera; family Drosophilidae; genus Drosophila; species Drosophila ezoana. The sequence goes on from JAWNOU010000051.1 coordinate 4,392,264, forward strand.
TTCAATTTTTTTGGCATGTGCTGCTGTTGCCGTTCAATTATAAGTTTAACAAATATTGCGCATTACGCATACGCCATGTTGTGCGGCAGCGCAATTAACAGGCGTCGCTGTTATTGTATTGTTACTCATCCTGCTGCCAGAGTCCTACATAATTGATGTAGCGCCCTTAAGCAGGCACACATACACACACTTGCTCAGTTTCAAATTCAAAGGCAATCAATCAACTTGATTGACTCTGACAAATTCAAGTACTTCAGAGCGGAACATGTATGTGTTTGTACTTGAAAATTGCGCGTTAAGTGCTGCATATAAATTATATTTTAACCAAAAGTTGCTTGCTGCCTCTTCATCTTCTACTTGCCACTGATTGACAAACATATGCAAATAGTTCAAATCTCAATTAGTCAATAATCATTATCCAATGCAAACATAATTTGTATAATTAATAAAAATTTCGGAATTCACAGAAATTACATTTGGCACGTAATCAAGATTATGTCATGGCATAATGTAACTGACAGCCCGCAATTATAATGCCCTTCAAATAAATTAAATGAGCACAGCAAACAATAAACAAGAAACGCATGCAATGGCAGCCAACGGAAAGTCAGTTTTGCTCTTTTCCAACAGCTGAGCACAATTTGGGACCTTTTGCAATTTCTACACAATGAGAGATTTGGCAGCTTGATAAAATGATAGCAGAGCGGGGCATAGGGGTTGACAAAAAGGCTTGGAATTTAATCATGAATTTGACTTTTCAGCTTTGCTACAAGCTTTTAGACTGTAATTAAATTATTTAAACAGAAGAGAGTACACAATTTTAATAAATTAAAAGCATTAGGAAGTTTTTATTAAGATAAAGAAAAACAAAAAGGCGTATAAACATAAATTGAATAAAAATGTATGCGCAAAAGCTTGGATTCATTCTATTCGTTCGCTCTTATATCAATACACATGAATCGCTTCCGTTTATCAGTCGTTCTACACTTATCTAGTGGCTTATGACTTGCATGTATAAATCTTTCATCAAGAAAGAAGAAACTAATTCTTGGCCGATCGTTCCCATGGCATCTAAATGACATAGTGCTTCGATGTTGATAAGACCTTGCATCAAGAAGCATTGTTAAACCTTTTAATGCCCAGTTTGGTCAAGATATCTTCATTAACAAAAAAGATTTTATAGAGGAATTGTTCGATTGTTTCTATGGCAGTTCCCATTGTGGTCTGCAACTAGAAGACAGACCTATGCAAAGTTTCACAACGTTAGCCCTTAAACTGACAGATAATTTCGCATAGATAAAGGCAGACGAATACGACTCGGCTGTTGATGCTGATCTGGAATATATGTATATATACCTTATTAAGTCAGAGATGGTTCCTTTTATACGTACACATTTAGAAACAAAATTATAATACCCTCGGCAACGGTATTACATTTCTTCTGGGATCATATTATATTCGTTTAAGACTACAAAAATTAGCTTGAAAAATTCTTGTGCATAACAATTTATGTTTCATTATTTTATTTATTTTTATTTCTCCTTTTTATTCGCCTCTCAAATCTGTGCTCACATACAGACGTTCATATATTATTTCAATTTATTAAGCCATAAATTTCATTTTCGATATGCCAAAGTTCAAGCACCTCTGAAGCCCTTATATATAAACATATATGAGTGCTCACATGCTGATTTCCAAGAAAAAATGTTGAGCACAAAGAGCAGGAATTGTTACTTCCTTAAACGTTTGGTTTGGGGCAATTGTCCTGTGGTGCTGACAGCAGCTGGCAAATATGAAATTTGAAACAATAATATCAAACGGGGCGGAGACTTTCCCTTTTCGTTTTATGGGCTTAGCCGGGTGCCAGGTAATACACACAATTACACACAACACACACATGCACAACCATGTCCTTGAACTTTGAAATTTGACAGAGAGTCATAAAAAACAATGTTGACATGCACTCAAGAACATGGCGGAATCTGCGGCGCAAGGACTTATATGATGTTTTTGATTCGCCCGCCGATTAAACTTTGTCTGGTTTATATAATTTTCTTGAAATTTAGCTTTTAAAATTCGCTTATTTTCCTTTTAATATCTTAAGCTGGCATGCAAATTAAGCTTTGAGTTTGAAAAACTTATAAATATTTATATGTGTAACACATACGCCTTGTGGTACAATTTGGCTGACACGACAGCCTCTTTAGTTGCGCCATAAAAACTCGTATATACATTTATATATGTATACATATTTGTATATGTACATGTATGTATCTGGTGTGGACGTTAACTTCATTCACAGTTGGCGAAATAGCCGACAGCCATTAAAATTTCAAAAGTAATTTCAACATTGTGCTGGGCGGCTCAGCGTGATAATGAAAAAAGTTATACATATATATATATATCTATATATATATATATATATGCAGGAAACGTGTGCGTGCACTTGTGGATACAAAGATACTGAGAAATGCTCAGAAATGGTCTGATGCGGGAAAATGTATCCCAAAATGATTTCGCTTGCCTGGCTTATTCCTCCAACCACCTACTTGGAAATCGCCTGTTGGCCAAACAGTTTGTATGGGGACAACGCGGCGTATGCGTAATGTAGCTGTTGCTTCTGCTGCTGCTGCGACTTTTCCGACTCATAAATATTCGAGGCAAAATAATGCGTGGCAACCAAAGCCGCAGTCCTGTTGTCGCAATCCCGACATCCTCTTGTCTTCAGCGTAATGGATTCTGGCGGCGACCGTTGCCCCAACTCCGGATCCACCTCCGGCTCAGCCCTGTGTTTGTTTGCTTTTTTGATTGGAGTGCGCTGTGAGCGAACGTACTGTGGCTTGTGCTTGTAGCCTGAAGCCAAATATAGTTATCGTGCAGCAGAGGGATATACATTTAGCAAACATTTACCCGATTTGAATATCATAAAGTCTGAGTCTGAGTCGCGTAGCTAGTTAAATTTTTGGTAAGAATTTTAATACTTGAAGAATCACTTAAAAGGCTCATCGTAGATCAGATTATGCCGGTTCATCTTATAACAATAAGTCACAAAGCATAATCCTATTCTATTTAATTCACAACTTATAACACAATACATAAAAGCTTATTTAAGTACTTTGTGGGCATTATCTGTTTAATGCATTACAAATTCTCATAAATATTCGCGACTAAACTCATTAAAAAGAAACATTTCCGTAACTAGGGATATAATAATTTATGCAAAAAGTACTTGTGCTTGTAATTGGTTTTTCTTTTTTTGTTAAATTAAAATGTTTTCGAATAATTTATTATATATTTTCGACAGATTCTGCAAACGTTGAATTTATTATAAATATTTGTTTTTTCATTATTTATATCTGATTTATTACTCTTAGCGTAATACTGACCGAAATAAATATCACGAAGTTATTTTTTCTTATTGCATAATTTCACTTTAATTGAAACAAATAAAATATTTTTTGAATATTCTACAATGATGAAAAACAATAAAAATCCATGCATAGAGAATGAGCTATATAAAATAGAGTCTAGAAACTGTACAAAGTATTTTTACGATTTTGCTGCTTGCGCTCAGCGCCATCAAAATTATGACATTTTGACGCCCGCCGCCCCATTTCGCGGGGTTTTTAGTGCATCACAGTTACCGCAAGCTGTTTACGTCACCTTTGATCCGTTGTTTGTAAGCGCACAGCTCTCCTATTATGTGGCTTTCGTGTAAAAGGAAACGTGCCGTTGAAAGCATGTATTATTGAACACAAAATGGATTTTCATGTGCAGTCCATGAAATCCGAGAGAACAAAGGACAAAATTCAGTGCAACCAGCTACGGAAATATAAACAAGCCCAAGCCATGCAAGAGTCGACCTGCATTTGGTCCAGCCAGGCTGCATTTTGATGCCTGTTGCCTGTTTTGGCCTGTTTGGCTTTGCTAATTAAAACTTGCTGTTAATAACGTACACGGCAGCCTTGAGTTTCGAGAAACTAATTATTTCTAAGCAGAACATTCATTGTTTTTCCATTAGCATTTACAAAGTTTTGAAATTCCAACTTTCTAGAAGTCGAATCAAATTTCATCATGTAAAATTGCTTGAAAATTATGGATTGCTCAAGGCCTTAGCTGTTGTAGCTTCCCTTAGATGAAAATTATTTGTTATTATCTTCAATTCATTCAAATAAATTATAAATATAAATAAACATATATTTTATATCCAAATATATACATACCTTAATTCTACAACAAGATTAAATTGATTGAGGGACATCTGTTTTGAAAAAATATTTTTTAATAATTTTACCAAAATGTTATAAAATATATTTTTTAAAACACAAATTTAATAAGTATTGCTATTTTTGCACTTTTGGTCAAACCGCTTTGGCAAAACCTGAACCGATTTTCGCAAGAATTACGATTTGGCTCAGGTTTTCAGGAAAATGTATTTACTTTCACATACAAATGAAAGAAAAGATATGAAACCTTAAAATAGCAGAATTTTAAATTCCACCGATTTGAGACAACCAAATAAGTATTAAAAGCCATTCGACTCTTAGTGCCAGCGAAGAGTTGAAATGAAATAAAAATTATCAGGAAATGAAACGAAATGCAACTGTCGAGATACGAGAATTGCAAACAGTTTCAAGGTAACCGAATCCACACTTCAGCTCGGGAAACTGTTGTCCAATGCCAAAAGGCAAACATTTGCCGCCCATTCATTTTAAAGCTGGGCGTGTTGCCCGTTTGCAGGCAGGTGGTCAGGCAGACAGGCAGGCAGGCAGGCAGCGCCTGAATGAGTGACAAGTAAACCGCACGCGCCAGCCAAGCTTAAAAGCATATACATGTTGCAAGTGCCACAGCCAGGTGGCAGGGCAGAAGGTAAATGAAACTATGCACTAATTGAATACCAAAAGGCCATGGACGGAGCCGGAGTCAGACCGCTAAAGGTCACAAGGGGAGAGAAAAATAAGCTGATGCTAATGCATATCTGTTGATGCGTTCAAATTGAGGCATTAGTCGCATTAACTGCAATATTTTGCAAAACACTCGGCGGCTTTGCAAATCTGCTTTCCATTCCGAATGCCTGCGGCCATTTGCCAATTTCAGTCCAATTAAAATGTAATCAGTCCAGAGGTTGATTTGCGGTTGACTCCTCAAACCAACTCAAGCGCTTAACTACCATTCTATGAATGTTAGCAAATGCCAACCCTGAACTTGAAACTTGCATATTATACTAGAGATGGGAACGTGTCGAAATACGGAAAATAAGATTTTTAAATACCGTACTGTTGGGTCGTGATAGCTCGTGTTAACGGTCAAGTCGTTACTCTTACAGTCATTTCTTACGGTTCAGACGATCCAAGTAGTATTACCTTACTGTTAAGTCGTGCTAGGACGTGTTAACCAAATGTTAGGTCGTGTCTGCTCGTGATAACTTGTCGTTCAGTTGTGATATGAGTATACATTTCGTGACTTTTGACGTAATTACTAACTGCTAAGATGTGCCAAGTCGTGTTCAGTCCCAATAATTGAGGATTAACTCTATCAATCCGTAAACTAATTAAATATGTTAATCTTATTAATTTTCTGTTCCGAAAACATGTCGGCTTGGATCATGATATCTTATTCTTAAGTTATATTAAGGCGTTTAAATTCGTGTTAGCTTATTGTAAAGTCGTGCTATATTGTGTTAACCGAGTGTCGTGTCAGCTCGTGATAACTTGTTGTTAGGTTGTAATATAATATGTCAAGTCGTGACTCCTACCATAATTGCATACTGTCAAGATGTCCCAAGTCGTGCAAGGACATCTTAACTTAATGCTTCGTCGTATCAGCTCCTGATAGCTTGTTGTTAGCTTGTAATATGATTTGTCAATTAGTACCGTTATTACTTGTTCTTAAGTCGTGGCAGTTATATAACCGTGTACAACCTTTCGCTCTTTTAAACATAATCACGCATGAGCCATAGTTTTTGCTCACGAGTTCGCCGGGTCATCTCGGATTGTCAAGCTTTCATTGACCACCAACTGAGTAGCTTGCAGCAGTGTGCTTCGGCCTCAATGAGCTTATGAGGTAAATTGTGATGCTTGAATTCACATGCAGTCTGGCTTCGAAACTGCCCATACCATGTACATTTTGTGGTTAACTTTTGACATCACATTGGCCTCAGGACATTGGGCTAGCATCGGCTTATTTCAGTTTTGCTGTCAGCTCAAACGAGAGGCGGACTCTGCTCGTCCCGTACAAGTAGATTATAATGTTGATGTGGCCTTAACCTCCGACTCCGGTCCGGTTATCCATGCCATCTAGTTTTGCGTTCAGTCATTGTATCAGCTATGACATTGGCATGTATGGCATGTCAACTGCCGTTAAATGGGTCAACTGTACTCACAATTTGAACTGCAGGCTTTTGATGTCGTGGTACATATATATGTGTGCGTTTTATTGTTATGCAAGAATATGTCAATTTGTTTTGCAAGCCTTCGACAGCCGCAACTCATATGATATTTATTGATTACTATAAAGGGATTTCTAATCAATTTCTTTTACATTTTCCACACTGTTTTGTAAACCTTGTTCCTAGCGTTGTTAAGAAAAAAAATAAGAAAAATAGAAATACATTATTTGCAGTCAGGCTGGACATTATCCACAGGAACGCATAACTCGAGGTTTACCCAAGGTCCGCGGCTAGACGCAATGTTAACCCATTAATTTAATAAAAAAGAAAAAAGGAAAATTAATAATCATAAAAATAGAAGAGAAAACTTTCTGACACCAATTACCCGAATGAACTTGACCACAAAGTGCACAACAAATATTGCGGCCCGGCTGAAGGACATGTGTGCCATAAATTAGGCAATATGACAAGCAAATCATAATCAGGCGGCCGACGTGCTTTAGTTAGAATTAACATTACCTTTACCAGAGCGGGTCGTACATTAATTATGACTGTACTGCGCAGCTGGGCCGTCCGGGTCCTGCCCAAGTATTGAAATACGCCCTTCAACCCCCACCCCAGTAGAGCACTTTGTTCTCGTTAGGGGCTTGGCGCATTGTTTTGCACATTCCATTTTAGAGGTGTGGCGGGCGCGCCTGTCTGCATATTAACATAAATATGAGAGTTATTTGCATGTTAATGAGGCCATAAGAACTAATAGACCCATCTTTGATTACACAACTAATAAGCACGTTGTCCCTGCATTTGGAACAAGGTCGTTCGGTGGTACTTATTGTAAGCATATGAGTGCACATTTGCAGCCTCACATGTGCAATCATTTCTCTAGAAGTCATTTTTTATAGACAACATTTAAAATTGCAAGCTAAGCCAGAAGTAATTTTTTATATTCATTTTTTGTGTATTATACTTACAACCAACAACTGTGCACATTTGTTCAGTTTATATTGCAAGCCAGTTTTCAATTAAACCAGTCCGACAAGGAAATTCCAATTCCTCAAGATAAACCAGCTGCCCAGCAAGCATCCTTATGAAAATTCACAATTGTTAATCTGAATTGGAATTGAATTCCTTAACATTTTACTAGTATGTGAAATGTCAGCGTTTGAGCCAAAACCTGACTTTATGGATGTGGAAAATTAAGTTGGCTTACATCTCAAGTTTGATTAAGTTGAACAATAGTTAATCTTAAAAAACGATAATCCGAATAATAAATCACTTAAGATAATCGCATACTGTTTTGTATACCCAGTTCTTATATTTTAACTAAATTTGTTTTTATTTTTATTTTTTTATCACTCTTTCAGATAATCACACCCACTCGCTCTCTGGTGCTGTGCGCCGACTCCAGACGCGACATGGAGGATTGGCTGGGCTCTCTAAAGACGGCAACGGCGCCTCAACGTCCGCGCGGCGATAGCTTTCTGATTGATCAGCATGATATACTCTCTAATCACCATCACTGGTATGCGACCTCACATGCGCGACCCACCTACTGCAATGTGTGCCGGGATGCGCTCTCCGGTGTCACCTCGCACGGACTCAGCTGCGAGGTGTGCAAATGCAAGGTGCACAAACGCTGTGCAGCGAAAGCGATCGCCAACTGTAAGTGGACAACGTTGGCCACGGTCGGCAAAGATATCATTGAGCAGCCAGATGGCAGCATCATAATGCCGCATCAATGGATGGAGGGCAATCTGCCCGTGTCGGCGATGTGTGCGGTGTGCAAAAAGACCTGCGGTTCGGTTTTGCGGCTGCAGGATTGGCGTTGCCTTTGGTGCCGGGATACGGTGCATGTGGCATGCCGACCACAAATGGCCATTGCCTGTCCTATTGGACCCGCCAAGCTGTCCGTGGTTCCACCGACCAGCGTCCATTCGATTAGCACCGACGACGCCTGGGATGTGGTCAGTCCGAAGGGCAACTTTTCGCCGCTGCTCGTCTTTGTCAACTCCAAGTCCGGCGATAATCAGGGCGTCAAGTTTTTGCGACGATTCAAGCAGCTGCTTAATCCAGCACAGGTCTTTGACCTCATCTCAACGGGTCCGAGTTTGGGTCTGCGGCTCTTTCGGCACTTTGAAATGTTTCGCATACTTGTCTGCTCCGGCGATGGCTCCGTCGGCTGGGTGCTCAGCGAGATAGATCGATTTAATATGCACGTAAGTCATATCCACCTTATCTTTACGTTCGTTTTTATGCTCATGAATATTCCCCTTGGAAAACTTGGGACATTATGGAACAGAAACAATGCCAAGTGGCTGTCATGCCCCTGGGCACCGGCAACGATTTGGCCCGGGTCTTGGGCTGGGGCTCCAGCTGCGATGATGACACACACTTGCCGCAAATATTGGAGCGCTATGAATCGGCCAGCACCAAAATGCTGGATCGCTGGAGCATTATGGTCTTTGAAAAAGCCATCAGTGTGCCCAAAATACCGAAAATGTCCATTACCACGGAACAGGAGGCGCTGCTCACGAGCATGGTCACATCGGCCAATCATCATCTGCGCTTCATAGTCGATACGAACGATACACAAACGTTAATCTCCTCGACGCGCTCCTTGTGCGATACCGTTGACGAGCTGGTGTCACGCATCTGTGCGCATCACAAGGACGACGAGCAGTTGACCATCAAATGTGACATCCTAAGGCAGAAGCTGGCCATGCTGCTGGACGCTTTGCAGGAGGAGGAGATGGGAGCGCACAGTGGCGACGATTTAGTGGCCACAATACGAAGCCTGATATCGCGGGGTGTGTCCTCAACGATGTCAGCGCGTCCATCCTTCCTGTAAGTAAAGGAATTCATAAATTTAAGGAATTATTTCAATGCCTACATCTTGTGGCTCAACTAAGAAATTGATATTAAAGTCGCATTGAATTTAAATGCGAAAATCAAATTTTATAAAGTGCAAGTCGGGTGGAGATATCCGTAATCAGTATTCACCCTTTTAAATATGCTTAATTTATATGAAATGGTTCAAAAAAAACGATTTCAAGACTATCTCGATTATTTGCTACTAAACTCAATTAAGTGTACCAAAAAATAACTTTTGATCTTTTCCAGCTAAAAACATTGGACATTTTTTATAATTTCTGTTTTTCTGAACTCATAAATACCGAAGATAAAAGTTACATTTTTTTTTTCTTGGAAAATTAAGTTTTTTCTAGAATGCAAAACTTGTTTCTGCGAAATATTCGCGATAAGTTTTTGGTAGAAGTATTCTGTTCTATTTTTTAAGGCTAAATTGTGAAACAATTTTTTTTTATTGTCCTACCTGTAAAGCAACTAGTTAAATACCGCAAGCATTTTCTTTATAGTTAGGTCCAAAAATTTGCAATGCTCTTTTTGCACCTGCTTAAGCTCTATTTTAAAATAGATAATACTTACTTGCCAGACCAAACATAAATTTAAAGGTATAAAATCTATTAAAATCTAGCTACCCCATCCCATCTTTCAGTTAACCGAACATCGTCATTTAACAAGTTAGAGCTATCTTTACGTTGCAGTAACAATTCAAGAAGCTATTAAATTTCACTGCCCACAAGAATGCAGTAAAATTGATGAATTGTGAATCATAGCTTCAGCGTACAAGTATGCAATAAAATTCTGCACAATATAACTTTAAGCTGAGCTACAAAGTATGCAATGATATTTGCTTTGTACTGCCTGATACCAAATCAATTTAAAGTTGTTCTGACCTGTATCAATTAAAAAAAAAAACCGACTTTTCCTCATTTTTTCGAAATAAAGTAAATTGTGTGAGTATAAAATCTAATAAAAACCAATTCCCACATCCATTCTATTTGTAGCAGTCCGAACATCTCTATTGAAAAAACCGAAAAGGATCATATAAATACAAACGAGCGTCGCAATAGTCGCTCACTGCGCTCCAGCGAAAAGGAGGCGCTGCAAAGCCGGGCCAACAGTGTAAAGCGGGCTATTTACAATGTGGTGGAGCACTCGGAGCCGGGTCGTCCTAAGCGCTATCAGCGCAAGCTCTCGATAACACCATTTGAGGCGCTCAAAATACCCATAAATAATTCTGGCGAGTCGACGCCCTGCAGCTCACCGCTGCCCATAATACCACCCATTAATATAATATCGCCCACAATGGAAACATCGCGTCTGACCTGCATCTCACCGCTGCCAGACACGCGACGCGATTCGGTGGACGAGACATTCTTTAACAGCATTAATTTGCCAGCGCCGCGTCAATTTGCGGACAGCCGTCGCAGCTCAGGCGTGCCGGAAGTCATACAGGAGCTGGAGGAGGGCGCTAATGGAGAGAAAGTCTATCACATTAGCCGCCTGTCGCTAAGCGGTGGCGCCAATATTGACGATGCTGGCAATCGTCTGTCGCCGGGCAGCGATGCCGGCGACAACACGCCCACCGAGCGGAAGGTGGACTTTCTGCGTGTGCCCATCATCACGAGCGAACCGATTGTGGATCCACTCTCCGACTATCGTCCCATCGAGGTATTCGAGCGCACCTACTACATGACGCGCGAACTGGACAAGGATAAGGAGCGCAACGCAAGCATTCAGAAAGATTGCGAGAAGGAGGATGTCGACACCAACGAGAAATGCGAGTCACTGCAACCGCAACCCGATCTAGTGCACACTTGTAACCTGCAGGTACCCGGCGTTGTCGTAACCCCTCACTCCCAAAATGTTTACACAAGCGCAAGCCTAACAATCATTGATACCGATGCCCAAGCGAACACTGTATGGCATTGTCGACCCAATAACTGAACGAAACTAACTTAGGTCTTCTTTTGCTCACACAGGAACAGTCTTCCTCGGAGGATCTGGGCGGCGAAGCAAGCGATGTGCTGTCTGCGATTAGCAATGAGGAGTGCAGCGTGGCCTCTGAAATATTCGATAAGCCCGAGCCGGGTCATAGTCTAGGCGATATAATACAGGTAAATGGATATGTGGATTATATACCGCAATGCAACCAGAATTTATTTTTATTTAACATAGAGCCTGGATGCTAGCAACTTCACACACATTGATTCGCCGGAAACGAGCGACGAGACGGAGGCCATGCCCGGCGAGAGTCTCATGGATGACATTAGCTCTGTGCTCGGTCATGATATAACCAATGCGCTGCAGGACAACACCATCACGGATGACACCACTACACTCTGCTCCGAGCATGCCGGGCCAAGCAAGCCGCCACGCAAGAAATCGATGAGCGCATTGACCCAAAGCAAGCCGCATCCGCGTCGTCGCAACTCCTCGCCCCCACGCAGGGCGCAACTGGCCCGCATGGACAGCGATGATAATCCCCAGCAATTTGGCTTTGAGAATATCGTATTTGAGATCGATAATCGCTGCGATGATCAAAAGATACGGGAACCACCGCGCTACTGCAGCCTGGCTCAGTTCGTGGAAGGTAACGATATAGCGCGTCAGAGTTTTAAGGTATGTGCAAAATGCCGCCCCCCGGCCCATAGTAGGTAAATTTATTGTATACATATATATTTATATATAGAGCTATAGCTATGTTACGTTAATCGGAAGTGCTCAGACATGGCCACTTATGGTAAAAATCTTTGTTGCTCTCCGTTTGCTTCTTTCTTCAAACTTTTCTTTTTGTGTATTTTTAACAAACCGAATACGTTAACTTGCTTGCCTACATCCAAAACTAATAAACCTAATACCAAACCGAAACAAACAAATATCGAATATATATATCTCAAAAAAATAAATCAATCCTGCTCCTGTCGACTCTCTAAATGAAGCGTCACAAAAAGCGCATCTCACTCAAGAACTTCAAAGCAACTACAACAACAACAATCGTATCTCAACAGCAGCTAATGCTTGATTGCAATAGCAACAGCGACAACAACAACGACGAGGGCAACACTAACGAAGAGGCGGGCACGCCCACAAATACAGCCCTAACAATTGGCTATCCAAATCAAACAACGACAACAATGACTACGACTAGCGAAGAACTGGATGAACTGTTAACAGAATCAGCCATAAAAATAGAAATAAACGATACTGAATGCAGCACAATGTGCACCACAATAAACACAACAACAACCACAACCACAATGAAACCACTTGAATCGGCATTGGTCACATCGACATCGCCCACGAAGAGATCGGGCCATGGACAAGATGTAAAGCGCATTACTTTTGATGAGTCCTGTAAGAAAGAATCCTTTGATGATGTAAATCCCAACTATCCACAGATAAGTGTTGTTGTAAGGCCACCAACACCGTTGCGTGGTGATTCCATAAAACCAATAGCATCATCCTCGTCGTCCATATTGGCGGCATCGTCGTGTCTGCTCGGTGTGCGCTCATTGAACAGCTCGGAGATACGACGACACTCAAGTCATGCGCCCAGCCTAGCTGTGCGCGAATATGACAAGGATAAAGATCGCCGACATTCCGGCTTCAATCCGAATTACCTAACATTGGATCCGGAACATACGCGCTTCCTCAGCAGTTCACCCGCGGCTAGTCGTAGAATTAGCTGTGGCAGCCTCTTCAAGGTAAGTCCCGCCCAGAAACACATACAGTTCCTCCATTAAATATATATATATATACATATATGATTTACGTTGGCACTTATGCATCAGAAAGTGAGCAAAGAGCCAAAAAATAAATAGAAAAAAACTAATAATGTGTCAGCTGAGCAATGCAGAATGCAGCAATTCAATAAAAAAAAATACTCCCAAACACACAAATGCGAATTTAGGTAAATGTTTTTTTTTATATATACGGAATAACCTCGATGAGCTACAAATTTGCGTTTAGGTATACACGAATTTTATTTGATTTCTATCAAAGCATTTTGTGCGATTCACAAGGCGAATACCTGACAAATTTTTGTTCAAATTCTTTAGTAAACTATGCTTAGCATGTTTTATAACAACGAACAAAAATTTGTAATTAGTATTATAAAAATATGTTTGTGGTCATAATGTCTACGCAGTGAAAAAATATGCGGACAGTTCGTTGGTGACTACCCCGAAATCAGAATCAACATGACAACTATGTTATTAAAAAATGCAAGCTTTTGCATTTTGATTATCATAAGAGATTAATATATACTCAAATTAAATGCTAAGCAGCTTCACCGTGTTGCTTAAGGTATAAATTCTCAAGTAAATTTTCTAACACCATGGGAATCGAACAAAATATACTATATACAATATAAAGCATTTTTACTTTAATTTGCCATATTATCTATAATTTAGCTAGTTGCGTTTGAGTTCTAAGAACAAGACTTAAATTAAAAAAAAAAAACACAACAATATTAACCAAAATACAACAATAATTACCATACATATATAATTTTACATATATATATGTATGAATATTAACTTATATATAAAGATACAATATATGTTTTACAAAGCACAAATCAATTGGTACGTATTTCAAAATTATGTCAACTGCTTGTATGAACTTCATTTATAATTTCACAACACTGAAAAGCTTTGAACACACATTCAACACACTCTGTAATGCATTTAATAATCACATGGATATAAAAGGAAAACTTACATTATACGCATACTTTTGTTTTATTTTTGAAAATTGTCACTACTAAAGTCACTACTAAATAAATTTTCTTAGAAGAAAACCCAAAAATATAACACTAAGCGCACCTATGGACTGTTCAATGTGCGTTTCTTTGTGGTCGCCGAACCAGACATACGCCTGGCAACTCTGGCACTAATTAGGCCGCTGATACCGCTGGTAAGCCCGTAACCAGAGGTCGGGTCCATCCTTTCTACTGCGTTCCTGCGTTTGTTCCATACGCTCGTTCTTTCGTTCGATGTGTATCCGTAAATCCCCAGCAAATGAACAGCTATATATGCAATATATACTAGTAATATCCTCTGTATAAAATGCCAATTGAAGTGTTCTGCTTCAGTTTCCGTTTGTGGTTACCAGCACTCGCGACAGTTTCATTTATGATTTATTGATTTACGCACCTGTTGTCGTCTTGAACAGTAGTGTTGCTTAATACCAAATTTTATAAACTATCGTTAACCAACATTAAATAATTCTCGTAACAACAGCTAATCAAAAACAAGCACACGTATAGCCTCTGCTTTCAATTAATTTATGGTTTTTAATTTCAAGTAGTGCGCTGTCTCTCTTTCACTTATTCTCTCTGTCTCTCTTTCTGTCTCTCTCTCTCTTATGCTCTTCATTTATAAGCCCTGAGTCCCTTTTTACATAACACTGGTACACGCACACACCCTCACACTCCAAAATCTAACCCTCTCTCACACACACACACTCACTCAGCCACACCCACATGTTTCTTTGTATCGTAGTTAGTGCTGACTTTCCAGTTGCTCTTTGACACCAACGACTCATTGATCCTAGCTCCATCTAATCTTTGCCTCTTTCTTGCAGCCGAACGAAGCTTTGCCCAATCTACAGACTCTCAAGGGCTCCAAGTCAAGCCTTTTTATGGGCTCTTCACTATTCGGGTTTGAACACTTTAGCGGCGGCGATAAGGATGAGAAGGCGGGAAGGGATAAGGAGAAGACACCCACAGAGGAGGCGAATCGCAAGCTGCCCATTATAAATCCTCTAGTGCGCTTGCCCAATTGGCCTAGTAAGTAGAAAAGTAATTGGGGATAATTGGATTTCTGGAAATCATGAGATAGTATCTGATTAGTTTTAATCAGTTTACAAGCTTTAACATGATCTGTCAGAAACGCCACGAAGCAGATAAAAAAGAATTCGGTTGGTAGATATTATGAGTTTCCAATATAATGTCTCGATAGAAATTAGTACAAAAGTCGATCTCGAGTTGCCTCGCATTCCCGGGCAGTTGATTCCTAAATAGGTTTTTTTCTAACTTTCCAACTTTCTTGAGAACTATTCCAAAATGCTCTTAATTTTTCCATGAATTCCGCCCACTCTTAAACTTACTTGAATACCACCCTTAACTTTTCAGCTCTTGCCAATGGCACTGGCTTCATATCCAAGTGTCTGCTCGCCAATGCGGATACCCTATGCGCTGCTGTTAGCCCCTTGATGGATCCCGATGAAACTCTGCTCGCTGGCTATCATGAGAAGTGTGTGATGAACAATTACTTTGGCATTGGCATCGATGCCAAAATCTCACTTGATTTCCACAACAAGCGCGAGGAGCATCCGGAAAAGTGCCGCTCCCGAGCACGCAACTATATGTGGTATGGAGTCCTGGGCTCCAAACAGCTGCTGCAGAAGACCTGCAAGAACCTGGAGCAGCGCGTGCAGCTGGAGTGCGATGGCCAGCGCATACCGTTGCCAGAGCTCCAGGGTATTGTTATCTTGAATATACCCAGCTTTATGGGCGGCACAAATTTCTGGGGCAACAGCACCAAGAAAGAGGAAATATTTCTGCAGCCCAGTTTCGATGATCGTGTGCTGGAGGTGGTCGCCGTCTTTGGCTCGGTGCAAATGGCCGCCTCGCGTTTAATTAATCTGCAGCATCATCGCATTGCCCAGTGCCAGAGCGTGCAAATCAATATACTGGGCGATGAGGAGATACCCATACAGGTAGACGGAGAGGCCTGGCTGCAGCCGCCGGGCATGATACGCATTCTGCACAAGAATCGCGTGCAGATGCTGTGCCGCAATCGCAGCTTGGAGGTGTCGCTAAAGACCTGGCAGGAGAAGCAGCGACAGCATAGCATTTCCATACAGCGTGATACATCCTCGACTGCCTCCGAGCATGCCGTATCCACGGATGAGGTCATATCAGAGCGCGAATGCTATGTGCTGTTGAATTTCATAGAGGCAGTCAGTTCGCTGGTTAAGTGGGTCAAATTTCTGATCATCTCCCATCCGGCGCTGCAGCATGATCTCTATGAGGTGGCCTGTCGAGCCAGCGAGGCATTGGAGTCCATACATCCGCAGGGCAAGCTACTGGAGGGACCTTCACTACGCACCAAGCTAGTGGAGGTCATCGATTCGTCGCGTCAACTCTACGATGATGCGTGCATACTGCTGCGCGATCGTGGACATAGTCTTATCCTACGTGAGGATCTGGAGACCAAGCTGAGCGCAGCATTGGCCAACATGGAAATGGAGCTAAAGAAGTGCTCCGTACAAAAATGCATTGATGGCAAACTGCGCGCCTACTTTAATGTGCTGGCGCCCAATGAGGAGGTAAGAACCAAACTTAATCGTTAATTAATACTAATTACTCTAACACTTCATTTCTTGAAACCACAGTCCGATGGACGCCGCAAATCACGTCCATTTTGGGTACGTCTACGCTCCGGCTCCAACGCAGGCCAGCAGCAGTTTAAGACTCCAACCACAAATACACGGGAGGCGGCCAGCAATTGGAGCGTCAACGAGGTGGTCACCTGGCTGGAAACGATGCAGTTATCGGAATATGTGGATAGCTTTCTCAAGAACGACATACGCGGCAAGGAACTGCTTACTTTGGGCAGACGTGATCTTAAGGATTTGGGTGTGGTTAAAGTGGGTCATGTGAAACGCATACTCCAAGCCATCAAGGATCTGAGCGAGAACTAAGCAAAGTACAAAATGGAATTCAGTCCAAGCCAACAACAAAAGCAAAGTAAATAACCAACTCAAAGAGAAATTTGTTGTGCTTGGATTAGTTAAAGTTGAGACGTGGCTGTTTAGTATGTTAGGCAAGCGAGTTAATTTTATATGAGATAATTGCATACAACAATCACTATTTATAGATTAGCTTAGCTAAAAGATATAGCCCCTGTGTTTCTGTATTTGGGGGCTGCAAGACGACGCTTAGCCGTAGAGCGGGACTAATGAAAGAAACATTTATCTGTATTTAATTCAAAAGCAAGAAAACAAAAACAAAAACAAACTAAATACCTAAATGAAAATCGTTACATTCATATATACCAATATGGATACTTATATATACCAAATATATATACATATAACAAATTTATTTTTCCATCAACATATATACATACATACATAAATGTTTTGAGAAGACTTATCATTTTCTGTTCTAGTCATGTAAGCGAACTGAATTTCATTTTGGAATATGTACCTATACATATATACTCAAAATATATATGTATGTCAAAATGCAAAAATTATTTAATTGGCAGTTAAACGAATTTAAATGTAGTGGCACATGCTAAATCTAAATAACAAAATGCATTTAGTTTTAAGTACAGTTTGAAATTCAATTTACGCTTATCAAAGAACTAACCTTCCCCCCTGCCCGTCCTCGCCGCCCACCTGTCTTCTCCTTCCCCCTCCCTCCTCCCTCCTCCCCTCTCCACCCCATCATCCCTCCACATCCACTTAACAAAGCCCCACTTAAACCAATTCAAACAAAAAGAACTTTAAGGATTATTCTAAATTTATAAGCAATTTTCAAATTTACAATTGTGGCAATGAAAAAAACAAAACCACGCAACCTTTACATATGCTTAGTTATAGTTAAAAAATAAACCTAATTTAAATGTTTACGTAGCCCACTCTAAAATATCCATGCAAATATTATAAGTAACAAAGAAAAGTCTGTTAAACGTGTCATTTTTTGTGTATAATCAAAAAACAAAACTCTTAATGCGTTTATTTAAATTAATTTAAATTTAAGTTTAAAATTAAGCAAAAGGGTACGTCTTGGTGCGGGGCGCCAGCGCCCTATTTATTTGAATACAAAAACTTAGCTAGCACTGAAACGCATAATATTGTGTTTCAGAACTTTTTGGTATACCTTTTAATTGTTTTAAAAAAAAATATAAAAAAACAACTTGAGTCTTAACTGTAATGTTTAAGAAATTGTGCTAAATTTTTATAGTTACCTATTTTCAATTAGCAAATGTACGAATACTACATACCATATATATATATACACATATATATATTTATATATATAGCTGCATATAATTTTAAAATAATGTGTTTATTGTGTTTAATTAACCGTTGCATTAATCATTCAATTAAACCGTTACATCACCCATACATATATAGTTACTTACTAACGTTGCTTTCAAAACATTTGCTCAAGCTGTCTCCAATTGAGTGAGTTTTTTGGAAAAGACACACACAGAAAAGCGTATAGCGCATATATAGATATATATTCATATAACAAATCACTTGAGCGACGTCTATATATTATATATTTTGATATTGAAGTATATATGAGCCCAGACCAACTCAATTGATTTGTTGTAATACTGAACCACTAATTTTCCATTGTCTTTGTGTAGCACCACACCCAACCCTCAAGTTTAGTCACATATTTGAGCAACTACTAACCCCATTCAAATTTAAATAAATAATTTAAGAAGTTACTACGCGAATGTAATAAAAAAGAAATTAACACAATCGTTAAAAAATAACATAAATAATAACAATCAAACTAAACTCAAAGCTAACTCAACCAAAAACTTCAACATTTTTTCGACACATGTATTTTCGAGAAACCTTTAAAAAAAAAACAAAATCAAAAAGAAAACACAAACGTTCCTTATCAAAAAAATTATCATTTTCTTTTAATTTAATAAATGTAAGCTATTTAATATATATTTTTTTTTGTTATTGTGTATTTTCCAATACTCAAAAATTAACCTAATGCATTTTAATTTCACTTTAACAATACTGTGATAACAGCTTTCTAAAAAAAACCCCCCTGCAAACTAAACTAAAAAACCTATTTAATTAAAAGTGTTTGAAAACGCATAATAGATAAAATATATAATAAAATGTAAATTAAATATTAATTAAATGATGAAAAAAAGTCACCCAAAATCCTATTGACAACAAATAAACATTTAGCCAAATTCCCAACTAACTTTAGAACGAGATTAACAAAAAACGCAATGCCTGAAGAATATCCTTACCTGTTATTGGTAGAAACCGTCTCAAAATCTATAAAAATGTTAATTGACGCAATCCAAATACTTTTACCCCCCATAAAATATGCAAATTATAATAGACAGAAGTTTTCATTATGAAAATTATAATACCATAAACATTTATAATAATAGAAAGAAATAATAAAAACTAAACACAAAACAAAACTAATGTTGTTTTTGTTTTTTCAGAATGCCAACGAAATTGAATAGCATTAAAAACTGTTTAGAAATTAAACGGCGGTTAATTGCTTAAAACGTTTATATGCGCTTTTCATTTATTTGATTCATACAATTGTTTTTATTTTTTTTTTTTTTAACAATCACTTGACTTGTTTTTATTTGTTTCTGTTACACTTTCTTTTTCTTTAGGTATTCTATTTTGTTTTTGTTGTTGTTAAGTTGTTACATTCGGTCTTATGTCCTTTTATAAGTTCTTTTTTAAATCTTTGCAAGGCTATTTGGTGTGCCTTAGTTATTATTTTTTTGCTATGTATGACAATTGGGCAAAATTATCGAGTAGTTTTTTAAATTGTTTTTTTCTTTAAATACTTTATTGCAATTTATGTGTGTTTTTTAGTTTTAACTTTTTAAATGCGTTTGCATACTGGCGTGAATGTTAATTTTAAAAATGTCTTTTACGATTTCGAAACAAATAATTAAAATTTTTTTTTTTTATATTATGCAATGCATATGCTTGAACCTGACTATTTAGCACACCAATCAGATCGTACTGTGGTATATATTTATATATATTGTTTTACGATTTATTTGTATACATTTTTTGTTGTAAACAAGCTAGAATATATATCAAGTTTGTTCTTAAGTAGATTCATATTAAAGTTGCCTAAAATTTGTTAAGTACGATAGTTAAAACTAAATGAGTTTCAAATGTTTATTTCTTTTTTGTTTTTTTTTTTCAAATTGTAATTGGAAAGAGAGTTTTTAGACCGTGTGTGTGTGTGTGTGTGTGTGTGTGAATAAGTGTCTGGGTTTTATATTTCATCAAGGCTATATTTAGTTAAGCTTTTGCTTATAATCGTTTCTAACTAATGCAATATGGTTTTATTTTTGTGTTTTTTTTTTTTTTTGTTTGAAATCTTATAGATTGCGCCTCGTAAACAAATGTGTGTTGAGTTTATTATGTTGAGGGTACTGGATAACATGGTTTTTTTTAACTGGGTTCTGTTTTTAACTTTAAGACTTAGTTTTCAACTCAACAGCTTCAACTAACAGACAAGCATTTCAATGAAAAACATATAAAAATACATACTTTAACTGTTTTAATAAATACCACTGAAGCTTTCTTTTTCTTTTAGTGTTTGTTTAGTTTGTTTTATATATATATTTATGTGTTTTTTTGTTTTTTTTTAGTTTCTTTTTATATTAATAATAGAAATGTATATGCAAGCAACAATTAAGCTCAATACTGAAGTTAATCACAAACTAATTAGTAGTGAAATTTAAACCTCAGTTTTTTTTTATTAACACTAAAATTTAAGCATTAAGGTTTTTTGTGAAATTATATAGTTGATTAATTATTTAACTTAAATTTTGCCTGTTACTAATGCAAATTAATAATTAATTTGTAGCTTTTAAGTATGTTTTTGTTTTGTACTCAGAAGAGTTCAATGCGCTGTTCATGCTTTCAATATTTGCAAATAACTTCTCAGTGTTGACAAATGTTTGTATTTTCTTTGGAAAGTATTTTAGTTAATTTGCTAACACTTAATTCGCTTCATTGCTCCTTTTTTTTAGTTCTTTTAGATAATGCCATATATATTATTTAAATGTATGTCGCAAAAGTATTTTCACAGTTCCTTTTATAGCTCAACGCCTTGCAAAACCGTAAACGTATTTCATTTATCGTTTTTTTTGTTTAGTTGTAGTACTGTAAATTTGTTTGTGTTGTATCGAAGTGTGTGTGTGTGTGTTATAACCATCATAGCCAAAGAATTTACTTAAAATATCATAAATATCATTTAATTTTGTTTTAATTGTAGTTCATGTGCAAAATCTTCTATCTCTTTGAAGTTTGAATTGTATTTTCCGGATCAGCTTAGTTCACCCTATGCATTACCCAGTAGAAATTTGCCATTCGATTTTCCTGTGTTTGTTTTTTTCTCGCTTAATGAAAGTTACAAAAAATTGAGGTTTTTACCTTAAACACTTTTTTCTTAATCTTGTTCACTTTTTTTTGTTGGACGGGTCTCTGCGGTGATGTTGTCCTTGCGTTATTTTATTATTATAAGATTTCTTTTTATGTTGAAATACTTTGGAGAATTTTATTGTATATCTTCTTTCTTTTTTTTTTTTTTTCTGCGTTATTGAACAGCTTGTGTTTGCGTGTTTGCAAAATTCTTGTTCTTTCTTTGGGGGATTATAGGCAGTGAAAGTAAGTGTTTTACTTTTGAAAGAATAATTTATGTGCAACGCTTAAAATAATATTTCGGGCAGAATACGACTGATTTCCCTGAATAATATATCATCTAAGTTAAATTCAGTTGAAATCCTAGTATACTCCTATTGGATATTTTGACGTGGGTGTTGGAATTTGAATTTTGTTTAATTTACTAAGATTTACTCCAAATATTTTAGCTGGTAGCATTCGAGTTTTTTTCTTTATAAGCTTAGCCGAAATAGGACAGAGAACAGTGCTGCAAAACTATCAATGGAAATCTCGATAGCATAGTAGATGGGCGTGCGTGTAATGATCGATAAGCTTTCTTTGTACTTTTAATTAAGTAACTCATCATTAGTCAGAGTGTTAATAAAAGTAAAAGGAACGTTTAAATTATAAGTAAGACTAAAACCCAAATTTTTTCTAGTAGATTCGAAAGAAGAAATGGTGTCCTTCTAAACGGATATAAATAAATCAATGTTATCGACTTTAAAAGCTATCGAGCTGTGGCACTATCGATAATTCTGCAGCGCTGAATTTGCAGGTTATAGCAATGTGACTTTTGCATGCTTGGGGCATGAGATTAAGTGTCAAAATTTGAACGCTGTTTGCAAAGTTGAATTTTGCTCATTTTGCACTTCATACACTTTTGACTCAATTTTCTTTTAGACGCTCTCCTCCTTGGTGGCGCTGCTGCTGCTGCCGCCCCAGAAGCGATCGAAACGGTCACGCGCCTTCTCCAGAACATCGGCGGCGGTAGAACGTGCCGTTGACGGAGTCGCTGTCGATGAGGATGATGAAATAGCCGGTTCCGGCTTGATGCTGGCATCGCAACGGACCGCGCCCCCCGGTTGGGTGGGCGTCAGCGTTTTGCCATAGACAGCGGCAGCGGCGGCTGCGGCGGCGGCGGCGCTGGTTGTGGGGCTGCCGCTGGACTTCCAAGCTGTGTGTGTTTGTGGTACGTTCAGTGGATGGCAGTGGAGGGGGGAAATAGTTGTGGAAATAGTGTTTTGTTATGTTACGCAAAGGAACTACGTATTGATACGCTATGTGAAAATACGCATTTTGGCTTAACGATTTTTTTTTTGTTTTTTTTTTTTTTGGTTTTTTTTAATTGCGAAATTTGGCTTAATACTGAGAGAGAGAGAGGAAAGTTGTTTGCATTATATTTACGCTTAGTTTTTGAGATTGGCATTGGCTGGTGTTGCGATTGGTATTTTGAAGATTTCTTAACGATGATTTGATTTTTTTGGTTGGATTTTTGGATGATGGTTGTGAGTAGCGATACATACATATACATATACAGATACATATATTTAAATACGAGTTAATATATAAATATTTGTAAAAGCGATTTTTTTTTTTTTTTGTGTTTTTCTTGTGTGTGATTTTTATTTATTTTTTTTTTTTTATAATTTTTTG
Organism: Drosophila ezoana; assembly: GCA_035045725.1. Lineage (NCBI taxonomy): Eukaryota > Metazoa > Arthropoda > Insecta > Diptera > Drosophilidae > Drosophila > Drosophila ezoana. Next base: position 4,415,377 of record JAWNOU010000051.1, read on the forward strand.
GTTTCTTGGTTTACTTATGTCGACTTCATATTTGGTTTTTTGGTTGGATTTTATGGAAGTGGCGTTTATTGAAGCGTGCTTAAAGGCTTACCGTCCATTTTAGCCTGTTCGGTTAGTTGTGGCGGTGCCGATTGTGGTGGCGGTGGTGGCTTTTCCACCGGCGTTGACGCTTTTATCTCGCTCTGAGGTCGGCTGTAGTTCTCGCCTAGGAAATTTTGTAAATTACATAAATTAAAATGCAATTTTTTGTAATATTTCAAAAGCACTTTTACCCTCTTTGACATTTTGTGTTACGGTAAATGTCTTGCCAGTGTCCAGGGGCACCGTCCAGTTGACTGGATCGGGAGAGCGCATTATAATCTGCTCCGGAGATTTAACCCTTGTGGGCTCTGGCGGCGATTTAACCAATGGCTCATCGGGCACCTCGGGCACTGGCTGGGGACTGCAGCTGGAAATTGAAATTGCAGTCTCACGGCCATCTTCGGCTTCGTCTGTTGGCGTTGAAAATATTTATAGAAAATTGAAAAATATGCTTATGATTGACTTGATTTAAACATATATATATTTTATTATAGGCGCTTTAACTGTTCGTTTTTATTTTGGGCTTCTGCAGCTGATGAGATCATTGTTGGTATTTTTTTTTTAAATTTCTTTAAGCAAACTTTGTGGTCGAGTTTATATAGTAGGTTAGTATTTGTAACTTAAAATAGAAATATATATTTTAAATTTATTTCTGTTTGTTTTTTTTTTAACATAAAAGATAAACTTAATTTTAACTTAATTGAACTAAGTAAAATAAAGCACATATTAAGCATTAAGCTTAAAAGGCAACCAAATTTGTTAGTAAGAATTGAATTGAAATTATAAATACTTTTGCTTTTCATATTTTATTTGATTTATACAAAGCGCACAAGAGAGCAGAGGAAGAGCATGCCACATTCAAGAGACATTTAACACAGAAAAGCGGCAAAATTTACAAATTAAATATTATTAAGTATGCATACAAGCTACTTGGCGCACGCATCAAAATTAAGAGCAAAATAGTTTTGAGTTCAAAGCAAAACTCGTTTTTTATGTTTCAGTTTTGGTTTGGCTTGGCTTGGCTTGATAAAAGCTTGTAAATGTGTAACAGGCAACGAAGACAGCTCCATCGATAGGTCCGTCTATCGATTATTGTGTATAAGTACCCCTGCCTGGTGTTCGAGCACGTAAGTTCTATATTTTCATATATTTTTGACTAGCCCTCTTAATGCACAAGGCCTTGCTCATCATCTGGTTTAGCGATTCCACACAGCCTTCCTTGATCGACTGAATTTATCCTCTTTAAATATTTAACTTTAAGTAGGCCAAAGTGTCATGAATTATTCTAAAATATTAAGACTTTATAATAAAACTATTCTAAAAAAGTCAATAAAATATGCAAATACCCTACTCTTTTATCCGGGAAAAAAGGATGTGTGTTAAGCTTATTAAATAAAATATTTGTTTACCATGTATGACTTCCGCGATCTTTAATTTTTATTTTAAGACTATATGTAAATGTAGCCCCTTTTGTATATGTAAAGTGTTTTGTTGTAAATTGTGAAGAAAGAAAAACGAAACACTTATCATCTAGATGCTAGACGGACTCACTACTTGAGACACATAACAGAGAGTAGTACGAAAGAAAAATTCGAACAGTTTTGTCGTAAAAGAAAAGAGTAGAATTAAAGTACTACAAATGATAAGAGGCATAGATGAAAACGATATTTGGGCTGACTTAGACACACGGCTGCAAAGACAACATGTACAAACATTGATTACAACAACAACTAACATTAAATAACACGTTACGTTTGTTGGTTATACAACTTTGACAACAAATACAATAATTTTGAATTTTCATTAACTTGAACAGCCCTGTGGAATAACAAGATACATTAACTAAATACCAGAACTATGCCAATCTTGAGAAAAGTACCAAAATTCTGTTTTTACCAATACGCACACACACACACACATAGTACATGATTCCACATGGCTGATAGAACATAGAACATTTAAGAAAAAAAATGATATAGTAGGTGCCGCCCAATTTCAATATGCCAATTCGTAAATCATAATTGTAAATTTCATTACTCAACACTAGTTTGTGTACAACACAGTTTTTGACAAGGTGTAAAATGCGCAATTATTTGTAATTAATTTATGATGTTTTTTTTTTTTTTTTTTTTTTGGTTTTTGTTTACAAAAGTTGCAACACAAACATTTCGCGCATCAGATGTCATTTTACAGCATTTCCATTTTAGATAAGAATTTGTTTTATAAGGGTGTATCAAATTTTATTTTATTGCAGAATTTTTTTTTTGCTTTTTTTCAAGTTGTTCGGACAAACTCTACTCACTTTCAGCCAATTTTCTATCCTGACCTGGTACCGTTAGGCGTTTGATGTTGATGGTGACAGGTCGGGCGGGTGCCGTTGTGGTTGCTGTTGTTGCTGTTGTTGCTGTTGTTTCTGTTGTTGTTGTTGCTGTTGGAACCGATGCTGTTGTTGCCGCTGTTGCTGTCATGTCAGTTGCAGCAGCAACATGTACTGGTTGCTGCCTATGTTGCTGCTGTTGCTGTTGTTGCTGCTGCTGTTGTTGTTGTAACTGTTGTTGTTTCTGTTTGTTTTGTTGATGCTTCGCACTATTCGCACTACTACCGCTACCAGCACCAACTTGACTAATGCAACTAATATTCGATCTATCTTTGTCTTTCTTACGCAATTGCTGCTGTTGCTGCTGCTGCTGCTGTTGCTGTTGTTGTTGCTGCTGTAGTTGTTGTTTTGCAGATGTTGCTGTTGGCCTGCTGCTGCTGCTTTTGTTGTAGCTCTTGCATTGTGATATATGTGATTGATTAGCATGATTAGCATTGGATGTTGCTGCTGTACGGGCGGCTGTTGCTGCTGTTGTTGCTGCTGCTGCGGCTGATGCTGTTGGCGCTGCGGCTACTTTACCGTTAGGCGGTGGTAGGGAACTACTTTTAATGCGGGATTGGAATGTTGTGGATAGGGTGGCTATAAAAACGTAAGCAGGTATTTTTTTTGTTTTTGTTTTTATGGTTTTCGTTTTTGCGTCGAGTTTTTGGATTTTGGTTGTCATATTTTTGGTTTGTTTTCAGACCAAAACAAAAGGCACATGAAAAAACAAATTTGAATATAAATTTTTGTTTTAAATGTATATTTTTATTATCTCTTAATTAACGGCGAATCAAAAATGCAACAAAGTAAAGGCAAAAATTATTGAAGCATGAAATAAAATATGTAAGTAAACAATTGTAATACGCGACGTTTTAGCTCTTTTGTTAGTTCATGTTGAGAGTTATCAAAGTGGGTTAGTCTACTTAAAAAAAACTGCCATTCAGCATATTCATGTTAGTTAACATTACATACAGTTAGAACAATTTTGTTAACTTAATATACCTTAGTTTTGAATCGACACATGTGCCCCAAAATTGAAAAACTGTTACTTTTTTATCGTAAGAAATTTCATAAAAAATAGTTAACCTTATTCATTGGTAAGATAAAAACAAAATCGCTGGTTCTTAATCGATTTTTGTTAAACATTTGGTGAATTGCAAAAATATGTACAACCATCTCTCATTCTCTAGTTTCTGTTGGAATGCAAAATATTATAATACCCTTGCAGTGGAATGCTCTTTCTATAATTTATGGAGATGAACTCATGAAGTATAATTAAAATATTTGACATGGACATAAGTATCTTAGACTTCAAACTTTCTTTTTTTCGTCAGAGTTTTTAATAAAACCAACATTTGAATGTGTTAATATATCTGCAGAGGTATTAAGACTTTGACATGCCAAAGATCAGTTTTCCTTTCAGTAATATGCATAAATATTAAAATTAACATATTATACACATACAAGAAAGCCAACAACAACTTGTTATTAGCACACACACACTTACAACATAATTTAAAAACAATATTTATATTTCCAAAATCAAGAAGGTTCGAATCACAACACGCACATCTAAATGTATGTTAGACGTTGTTAAACACTGACTTTTGTTAGTATTACTTACAATTCGGTATTAGTATGAAGTATATAAGACTTTAAGTATGAATTAGTTTATGTTATTTCGTTTTGTTAGTATTTTGTTCACTCAACATGCTAAATTATAGAATGTTTATTTGAAAGACCAATCAAACGCTTCATTACAGAACAGAAAACAAAATTTGAATTAAAAACAAAAATATTGAAAGTATAAAACACGAATTATAGACCGCAAGACCAGAGACTATACTAACAGAGATTAATGAACGTCTCTTAGACGCATATAATTTTTAGTTATTTTCTAGCTATTTACTTTGTTATGTATTTAGACACTTAACTATGTAAATTTCCAGTTGAAGTATGTTTCGAAATGAACGTACAAACTTGCGGTGTGTGATTAAATACTAAAACTATAGTTTAAAGGTCAAATCAATTGCAAATGAAACTAACCAAACAAATCTGAACAAATCTAATTGTAACTAATGATATTTATATGCAAACTAGGAATTAATTTAAGTAACGTAAAAGGAAAACAAAATAAACACAAGGCAAAGAACGAACACACGATGAAGACGTGCGTGCGTATTGCAGTATTTTTTTTTTTTTTTAACTTTTTTTTTTTTTGTGGGTGGGTTTGCGCAACGTTTAGCTACTTACATGGGCGTGGCTTACGTTCAGTTCCGGCCGATGTTGTCGGTACCTTTTTACGGTTCGTCGGGGCTTGACTCGCCGAGCGTATCTGACGCTTGGGTGACTCATTCTCGACGACGCCAGGACCCACAGATTGTGAGCGTGCTGAACCACGCAAAATGAAGATGAAGAGATGTCGTTTTTGGTTTCGATACGTCATTTAGATTTGTTTTTTTTTTTTTTTAATTTTAATTTCGATTTGGTATGAGTTTTTTTCTTTTTTTAAATTTCGCATTAAAATAGTTTTCTTAAGTAATGATTGTGAGTGAAATATGACTACTAGTGTGTGAAAAGTTCAGTACAGGGCACTACAAAATATGTTAAAAAACAACTCTAACAACCTCTAGCTATACTTGTTTTACACATATTATGCGGCAACAGACATTCACCCTATTAGTCCATGATTTGATGTGATTTAAATTCACACAGATATTGCATTTTATGTGATTCTTTACTAATATATACATGATGAATATTTGAAAATATGCTTAAACCTTTTTATTCTCACTCTCCTTCTTCAAATCCAATAATTATCTAAATGTAAACTAAGGCTTCGAAGTTTATTTGGCAATCTTTCTTTTTTACTGTTAAACTACTTTTTATTTTTTTTTATTCCCTGTAAAAAACGCGAATAATTCTCAAAAAACTTTTTAAATTGAAAATATAAATAACACGATCCCGTTTACTTATGCTTAAATAACACTTAGTTAACAGCTTGTTTAAAAAAAATTACCTTAGTAACAAAAACAGTCTTCATTATTAGACCTCTTATAGATAAGTTATATGTATTTACATATGTACAGATAGTCTGTACAAAAAAAAAATCTTTTTTTTTTCCAAATAAACACGCTAAAAACCAACTCTTTCAAAACTCAAAACCTAAATTTATAGCAAGCTACAGTTAAAAAAATATTGTGCACATTTCTCATAATCAAAATGTTTATTTAGTGCACTTTAGAATAGATTGAAAATTAATTGTAAGACATCCAAACGGAAAACCCGTTGAGTGGAAAGCAAACCAAATACTTTAAGCTGTCAAGCAAACTATTAGGTAAACAAATAAATCAAATAAATCAAAAAAATGTTTAGCTGGGCGTATACTTATTTTTTGGGCGTGTACAATTGTAACCTGCATCATTTAGTAAGTACTTGAAAGTGCTTTGTGTAACTATGTATTAGTTGTTGCTTAGAAATAAATGTTTCTATTAGAGTGTTACGTGTAGACCTTTCGCTACAGTCAGAATTGGAAATAAAATACTTAAAGCTTTAATTGGCAACTACTCACTTTTGAGGACCTTTTTGGGGCTGCCCTTTTGGGGGCTGCCCTTTTGCGGCGAGCCATGACGCGAGAGGGCCGTCTTCTTGGGACTCCCACGTTGAGACTCGGACTCACGCTTGGTCATAGCTGGCATCAGTTTCTCCCGCGTGGGTGAAGGCAGTAAAGCGCCCTCCTCAACATCTGCTAAAGAAATGGAAATGGAATTACGGAGCTGAAGCTAAGAACTAGAGTTGGGAGAATTTTGGTTAAAAGCGAGACGCTAGACTCTTTTGAGTACCACTCATTGTTTGGTATACTCAAACTGCTTAATACTCATACAATTTTAATAGATAGTCATTCGGTAATGACTACACATTGCTACTCATGCAATTTTTAGAAGTAGTCGAATCTACGCTATTTAACAATGCGTATTTTTTAGACACTAATCATTATACTCAATGTTACTTATTGTTTGGTCCTAAATACTCATACAATTATGGTAAATACTCATTTAGCAATGAGTGCTGATTAGTACTCATTTAATTTTAAGTGCCTCTTAACTACGCTATTTAAAAATGAGTATTTTTTAAGTGGTACTCAGTTTACTCAGTACTACTCATTGTTTGGTATACACATACTCTTTGATACTCATAACGTTTTAAGACTTATTCAAAAACAAGCTTTACGACCAAGTTTATTCTAGACAAGAACATCTTGTAGAGACACACGACCAACTCTAGTTGACTTTAATCTGAGCTTACCCGGACCCGTGGTGCGCTCCAAGTGATGGCGTATATTGCTAAAGCGTGCTGGCAGTGCTGAAATCTCATCCTTATTATCAATCAAATAGGCTTGGCCAGGAAAACGTGGCTTTTGTGGCTGTGGCGTTTTTTGCAAGGGCGTTGATTTTTTATTATTCTCCTGCTCTTTCTCCTCCTTGGTAATAGGTCTGCATAAAACATAAGCTTGTTAAAAATTCTTACTAGACTAATTTCATTTTTTAGTTTACCTGTGCAAAGTAGATGCTAGGGACAGTGCTGATAGCGAGCTGCGCTTGGAAACCTGATCCCAAAGATCCCTTTGTTTCTTATACAATTCCGGATCGATTTCCACGCCCCAGCCGCGACTCTGAATAGACATCAATTGTTGAGTTAAATTTATCATAAGGGCTTTATATTAGGTACTCACCTTATATTCGCCGGCCTTCTTGCGCAGCTCGACCATCTCCTTGAACCACAAATCCAAATTCGGTTTCGAATGCGGCGGGGCGCTGCCATTCGTGATCACCACCTGTCCCTGTTTGTAATGATCCTTGTCAGCTGCTGTGCCATCGGCAAAACCAAAGTCCTCCCTTTTCGTAATATTGCGATTGATACGCTCGTGATCGATTGCTTGCGAAAACGGACGTGTGATAATTTTGCGCTCAACAAAATTCACTTGTCTGTGTGGGAAACACATTTGCAATCAGTATATATGATAAAAGAGAGAAAACAAGGTATAAAATTCAGATGAATGTTAGTGGCAAGTGCGACACGTTTTGCAGGTGGGTTATTTCTTGCTTGGATGGACAATGGGTGGGTCAATGATGGCTGGCCTTGCTGTGGTTGGATGGTATTGATTGGTGGCCACGCTGATATGATTGAAGCTCATGAGCATATGAGAGATTGATATTGAGAATTGACTTAAAAAACAGAACTTAAATAAAAACATATGCTATTTAATTGTTATCATACTTCTCGTGTGTTTTTCTATCATCCGTATCGCTAACCAACGGCTCCAGCTCATGCAGTTTGGCTGAAAGCACACAGATAAAAGATTTAAGCAACTCTGTACCATCTAAAAAAAAAATTTGATTCAATTGTTTTTATGTTGCTTTCATCAATTACATAGAGATAAGAAAAATAAATATACGAGTAATTAAGTATTAATTTGCTTCAAGTGTTAACTAAAGAACAAAGGTATTTTTTAATTATAAGTATAAGAAAATGAACAAGTTTGCAAAAGTGTCTCGCTAGAAAAACTTTCAACTGAGGATTGGGTGAGTCTTTGTACAGCAAATCAAATGAGCCGAAAATAGGCGCTTGGTTCTTGGTGGTTGGTTGTGAGTGTTTTAGTAGTGGTTAGTGGTGGTTGGTGGTTCTGGCTACTCTAGCGCAAAATTCTGAATTCTCAAAAACATAAAAACAAAAAAAAAAGGAATATCAACAACTTCAAATCTTTCGCTAAGCATTAAGTCAATTAAATAAACAAATATAAAAATATATATATTTTAATACAATTTCCTTGCGCATTTTTGAAGCGTGTTGGATGTTTTCGGCTTATGTGGGGTTTATTTGGGGTCACTTTTTGGAATATAGAACGAAATTCGAACCAATTTGTTTTTTAAATATTCATACAAAAAAATAAACATTTCGAGTTCAATGCAGCGCAGTGTTAATATAGATTATATTTAAATTTTTTTTAATTTATTTTTTTCATTTTGATTTTGTTTGGTTTTTTTTTTTTTTCAAAGCACTACGGCCAATTGATTTTCAGGCTGCACTAAAAATATGTTTCTCAAGCTCAAGGTATAAAGGCAAGACTTAAAAGCTTTGCAATGGAAGCCACTTGTTCATATTGCACTTGCATTTCAAATGATATATATATGTAAATATTAGCTATATAGATTTTTCTTATTATGAACATACATTTTGATTTTGGCTTACGTTTTTGGATTGTCTTACCTACGCTTGGCTTTTACTGTAAATTTGAGTAATTTATTAAATGTGTCGGGTTTTTTTTGTTTTTGTTTTTTGTTTTTGATGGAATATTAATTTTAATGCATATGAAATGAACATAAAATATACATAAATATATCAATAAGATTATAATTTATCTCGTTATATTTTTTTTTTCGATTTGTTGTTGATCGATTATCTATTCTGTTCCCTTGTTTTTAATTTGTATGCTTCTATTCAGTTATTTAAAAATTAAAAATAAAATATTTGAATAAATTTAAAATATTCTAAGCTCAGCATAAAGAATTTTAGTTGCCCTTACTTAGGTAGTTCACAGCATTTTAAATGAAAAAAAAAAAATATAATAAAAACTCTTTTTAAATTTTGTATAAATTAAATCTCCACATGGTATCTCAATTGCTTTTCCATTAAATAAAACTGAAAAATAGAAAAAAATCCTATTGTGAACTTAATTACTTAAGTACATACTCGAGCTGAAATCCTCTTACTTTAATTTGCCCAAAGCTAGCTGATATATGATAGCTCTTGATATGTACGATATATGTGGATATAATGAATGTTAGATAATGCATGATACTAATTCCATTTTGTCGTTTCTCGCATGCAACGTAACTAAAGTGAACGGAACTCCTATGCTTTATACCAAACAAAAAAAAAACAAAACAAACTAAAAAAAGTATAATAAAAAAGTATATGTATATAATAAAAAAAACAACATTACACAACCTGCGACCACATGCTCCGACTACACTTAACTATTCCATCATTTGCGTAAAATTGCATTGATACGTGATAATATGAGGACAGGGTTTCGGGCTGTCCAGGACATGTGTGTCCTTGTCTCTGTTATTTTGTATTTATTGTGCGCCAAAGCAATTTGGGATTCTTTTCATTAAATTAAAGTATCGATCAATGAAATTTTACGGCTTACCATCAACAGCAATGAATATGTCAGGTAGGTTTTTTTTACCATGTAGTTGTTGTTGTTTTTATTTTTATCTTATTTAGAACTAATAAAAATGAATTTAGTTCAACACTTACGTCAGCTTTTTTGGCTATAAAGATATTCTTGTGTATGTGTGGGTGTTTTTTTTTTCATTTGGAAAGGAATTTAGCAAAATTTCGTTCTATATAAAATAGATATTAAGACTTCCAACGTGAGAGAGAAAGAGTAGAGATTGCTAACTGCTTGAAAACATATAATTAGTATTGATAAAAGCATTAAATAAAAATATGCCTTTAAAAATGTTTTAACCAAAAAACAGTGTGTACCTATATAAATATATATATATATTTTTTTTTCTGTTTACTAAAATTAATAATATATTTGTACTTAAAAAAGGTTTATATCAAGGGTGACTTAAGCTTAGAATTTGTTACGCAAATGCGTTATATATTTAATATACAACTAGTGAAATTTTTGGATGAAAAGCAAAATTGTACGACGACGAGTACATAAAAAACTTGAAAATCGTTTTATTTAAATTTATATTCAAAATTTTTCGCAAATTTAAAGCATTTTTTTTTTATTTGGCAGTGTTGTGAAGATAAATGTTTGAGCTACATGTAATTTACCAACACTAGTCAACGCATCAAAATATTAGGCATGAAATTATTGGTTTTTTTGTTAATATTTTTTTTTTTTCTTTGGAAAATTGAGCTCAATGCTGCTGCCACTGCAGGCTTGGTTTTATCTTTAAAATAAAGAAATTAAAATATGTTGAATTCTTCAGAAACTGCGCGTCCAACAATTACTTTTAAGTAAAGGTTAGTTAACAAAACTTAGTAAGATATATATGTTTTTTTTTTTTTGCTTTTTTAAGATTAGTACGGAGTAAAGAAACTCAATGGTTTGAAATCAAATGTTAATTATTTGTTTTAGTACGCTCGTTTGGTTTTTTTTTTTTTGTTTGATTGTTTAGTATTACATACATATACGAGATATTGAAAGAAACTATGCGCTAATAGGATATATATATGTATTTTGTAGATAAGTATGCAAATGCTTAGCGACGACATATTGCTGTCGCACCTTCTTTCTGATTTGTTGTACGTTTTTTATGCACCGTTGGCAAGCCGGCACCTATCGTTTGATATTGATGTGTGTGACTGTGCGTCGGCTGGCCCGGCTGTTGACCCGTTCGGATCGCCCCCAATGATATTGACTTTCTTGGGTAATCGCCGGCCGCGGCTCTCGCCGTCGTCGTTATGTTTGAATCGTTGCCCTTAATGCGTCGGTCATTGGGCCAAACGAATTGCAGGCGATACTCAGTGCTCAATTTTGTGATGGTCTTTTTCAATAAGCCATTTGACTCACCCGCCTGCGAAAGAGAAGAGCAGAATCACAAGAGACGAGAAGACCAGAAAAAAAAATAAAAATAAATGAGAGAAAGTCAAAGAGATAAGAACAAAGAGAGAAAGAGAGGGCAATTGCATTGATGCATTGAGAGTTTTTTTTTTATTAAGTTACAATTCAATAATATTATTAGCAATAGCATTGTATTAGTATTATTTGGGTTAGTATGCGTAAATTACGATTGATTGGACAACGATCAGAGCACAGTTAACATAGAGAAAAATACAATGAAAGAGAGCGTGTTAGTTATAGAGAACGAGAGAGTGAGAAAGAGAGAGAGAGAGAGAGAGAGAGAGAGAGAGAGAGAGAGAGAGCGAGAGAGAGAGAGAGAGAAATGGGGAGAGAGAGAGAAGGAAGAGAAAAAATACACATAATACAAGTATAATTTGTAAATTTTTATATTTAACATTTATCGATTCTTTATAGTCAATGTTTATACTTAAGTCATAAAAAAACGTTAATTACATAATTATAATAAAAAAAAAAGGATTTTAAAAAGAAAATTTTTATAAGTCAGAAGTTTAATCTCATAACCTTGACAAAAATTAGTCGATTTTTACCATGGGTAGCATTTAAGTCCCAGTTTGATCTGCAGATTCAAAGGACATTCAAAGTAGCCCCTCTTCGAACATTTTACTAAAGTCATCAAAATAATTTATTTCATTTACCAAACACAAATTTTTATGAACTTAAGCCGAAAATATCGAAATTTCACGAAAATTCACAGAAAAATCGAGCAAGTATTGAAAAAGTTATGAGAGTTGTAAGTCCATAAATCAGAATTAAATTTGAATTCAATTAAAGCTTATATTTAAGAAACGGTACAAATCACAGACACAACTAAAAGATACTCAAATATAATGTAAACAGGTATCAAGGATATATAAAAGTAGATATATGGCGGAAAGACGAATCGATAAACAGCGGTAAAGGCAACTTATGTAAATGTTGAAGAGTTTTGCAGATTAAAAATTTACATTCAGGTCGAGTGTATGTCTGTGACTAACTGACGCTCTGACAGTCAACTCAATGGCACTTTTACACTCACACACACACACAGTTACTACATAAATTTCCCATAGCTGCAATGGCGAGACAGAAACAAGTTACAAATGTAACGACATGTGCCACATGCATGCACACGCACACACACACACACTCATACACACTCGCAAATATATAAAAGAGCTTGCCTATAATAGAGGGCCTGTAGAGGCGCACCAGGAAGTAGGGGGAGCTGATAGACAGCGACAGTGAACAAAAAAAATCCTAATAGAAATTGTTGCGCGTCGCTGGGTCCTCGGTTCCAATGTTTGGTCCATTGGTCCGATGAGTCGCACCCTATCTCAGATCGGTATTGGCGACAGTTTCTTTCATATATTTTTTTCATTTTTCTATTTCATGGCGCCATGACAAGGCATAAAATCATGCTGGTTAGCAATTTTGTAGTCTGACAACTTTGAGGACGTGTCGCAATTGAGATAGGGCGTTGCCATTGCAGCTACTCGCACTTAGACATATTTATAGTTATAAGCCAAATACATATGTACATTAAAGTACAGCACATGCAATAGAGTGGTACAGCAGAGTTTATAAAAACAGATAGTTTCTGATCATAGAGTGTAAATTAAAAAATCATTAAATATTAAAGCTGAAGAAATGTTTGTGTTTCCCAGTGACAATAGTTGGCAACTATTTTTATTATACTTTCTGAATTGTCAAGCAATTAAAGCTTTATTTAAATAAATATAATTTTAAGCTATTAAAGTATTGGGACTTTTAGAAGTAAAAACTTTGAAGCCAGCTTTAAAAAGACATTTACTCATTAAACTGCCAGCTTATTAAGTTCAAAATTATAAGCTCATTGAAAGCTGTATATCTCATGTTAGACTCCCAAGTTCATTTAGTAATGTTTAATGTTTAATTTAAAACCTTTCAGCATAACCTATGTATTTAGGTAATTTAACATCGCTTGAAGCTTACATGTTCTCCATTGAGTAATAATTCATCAATGCATGTTCTCGTTTAGCTGCCAATTAAAGCTTTCATGTGCTTTCAAAGCTTTTGTTGTAAAGTCTTAAAAGGGGTTACAATTTACTGATGCGCATGCTGAATCCCAAAAGCTTTTCATCTGCAAGCTTAAGGTGCCATTTTCAGCTTTTGTCACTGGGGCTAAGCATTTATTTTCAGCAAAACATGCATTAAATAAGCCCAAGAATGTTTGGTAGCATAACTGCAGACGCTCATAAGAGCATTAAGTTATACATATATATATGGATATACGTATATATGGAATACAATATTGATTGATTATCCTTTAATGCTTAAGACATTAAGTAAGTTACATTAGGTAACTAACTGACAATTGTGTACCTGTTTACTAGTAGTTCCGTCAATCTCCGTTGCAATGGGATAAGGGCGTCCTTTGGGCACAACGGGTGGTCCTTCCGATTTGCTGCGGCGCGAAGGTGTGCCGCGCTCCTCCGACTACAAAGAAAAAGACAAACGCACACAGATGTTTGTGTGTGTGTGTGTGTGTGTTTCAGTTAATTAGCACCTCATTAATATTACGCATACGTCATGCAGGTAGCAAAACAGCAGCAAAGCCTCGTGCCCAAGTAAAACTCAATTAATTATTTATTGTCAGGGTGTGTAATAAAGCACACACGTACATATACAAATACATACATAAGGCAGTGTCCTTGTGTGCAACATGTGCGCATTTTTAATTAGCATTGGCAGAGAACAGCCGTCCAAGCGACCAACCGCACAACCGCCCCGCCACATTTGGTTTTTTGTATGTGGTATTAGAAACCACTCACTATGGCTTTTGGTCACATACATGTGCTCACGTATTTCTGCATATACGAATTAACCCCAATGCTAAACTAAGCAAAAAGTTAGGCAGCCAACATGTTGTATATTTGATATAGACTCTTTATCAAATGCGCATTATGTATTAACGCAAAAAAGTGAAACACATCATGCCACAAACTTTTATTTCATCATTTTTTTGCACGTAGGCCCCACTTAATGTTTTAACAGCGCATGAATTTTTATGGTGGCGGCTTTTCAATTTTCTGACTACTCACAAATGTGCACACAACCACTTTGAATTTATTTTATTTTATACTTTTTCCTACAGCTCATATATGGACATTAAATATGCGAATAGAACGTGAAGGCATTAAGGAAAAACCACACACCAATGCTATATTACCAAGCTGCTGAGCATATTAACAAGTCAATTTAAGATACTTTTGAAAATTTTCATAGTTATATTGATTTACTTTTGTTCTTTTTTAGCATATATTCAGTCTTTTCAGAGGAACTTTTTTATTAACTTAATTAGTTTCCATCCCTGTTTCCTTTTGAAGTGTGTACCTAACAATAGTTTTTTACAATTTAATTAATCCTCCTCCTTAAATTAAAATTTGGCTTCTCAATATTGCTATACTTTCCATTAAATCTGTAAAAAATCGATTTTCTTTAAAAATGTTCACCTAATGCACACCTAGTACATAATATTTGCCTAGCACAGCCTGCCCACATGGCGCACCGTCAAATTTATGTAAAAAAAAATGATTTCATTTTTCACGTACAATTTCGCAAAAGCAACAAATATTGCATTAACTTCGGTCTTGGGGCAGTCGTTGTTACAGTCAGAAATTCTTGTGCTCGCATTTTGCAAGGTCAAATCAAAGGTGAAGGTAGATTTTCTTATATATATATATTTACATAAATAGATGTATGATATATATAAAATACTCACCCTCGCCGCACGGTGCGCACTGGCATCTCGACGTGCATCTGTATATTCGGATCCTATAATAAACTCGTGCGATTTATATGCTAATTCAGGGCATTTTTTTCGACGTGGCAATGGCGGCTCATTTGTTGGACCTGCGGGACAGACAAACAATGACAAATAGCTTGTATAGATAATATATTCAAATCGATAAATCGCCATGACAATGCCAGATAAGTGGACAATACAGTTAGGCAGAAAGGATAAGGGCTTGCTGAATACGTACCAACAAATTGACTTGGATTTGGCGCTGGCGCCCGACGCACAACCTCTGGCCGCGAATTGCCCGTAAACTCATGCCAACGATAAGTGCTCCTATACTCCGAATGGAGCTGCTAGAAAATAAGAGAATATAAGACAAGCAATAAGTGTGCGGAGCAAGATAGTCATTAGTTATAGTCAGTGCTTTGAATTGATAAATTAATTCAGGAATTATACGGTACAAAAATCATATATCACATTGAGAGCAAAACTCAACCGCCGCATTGATAGAGTTAAGGATCTAAATTTGTCCAAAATTGTAAACCATATTGATTTTAACTTTACATATCTGGTACTCGCCAAGAAATCCTATCCAAGCAGCAGGAGAAGAGGTGCTAACTAGCTGGCTAAATATCCGCTTCTGATAACTTTCAACAACTGACAAACCACGCATGCAAAATAAAGCCGCAGCTAAATAACCGCTAATGCACAACTTTCAACATTATTCACGTTAGCTTTTAAAATATCATGACCATTAAAGTGATGTATGCAAAATAAAACAATTAGCCAAAACGCAACGCCCACAGGCAATTAAGCCAAACAGAAAATGGCAAAAAAAGTGGATACATTCAGCCAAACATTTTAATCAAATGTGAATATTTTTAGACCAGGGTCAGAGTTGTGCCAGGCGAAAAGCTGTAGATATATATCTATTTTTCAAAGCTGGCGCAATTGGCCAGTTTGGCTGGCAATTCGGGCGCATGGCCAAAATGTGGTTGTCGCATTTGCAATGCAGCAATGGTAATCGTCGGACATGTCCTTCTTTAGCTGCTGCTGCAAACATTTGATAATTGCAGCCAAAAGAAGAAGAGATTGGAGAAGAACAAGCAGCTAGTAAGAAATCCATAGCTATGGCCAATTTGTACAGTCAAGTCTACAGCTTTATGGCTATGACGAAAACTCAAATGCGTTCGTAATTTTCGTATCGATTGAAGCGCAGCTACTGCAACAAGGACTAAGGACATTTTCGATTATATTCCGCTGCAAGTAGCTGTAAATTGTGTTAAGCTCGACAAAAGTCCTAAACAACAAACAGACGGACAGACAGACAGAGACAGACAGAGAGTCAGACAGTCAGTCGGCTAGTTGGACAGTTAGTAGAGTTAATTATGGTGTCAATTTGTTTTTGTTTGCCTTGCTAACTTGGCCAAGAGTCCTTTCTGGTATCTGTGTTAGCAGTTGCTTATGGAATGCGCATTGCTACTTGACTGTCTTTTATCGTTCCATTTTTGTGGCAAGGTACAAGTAATTACCACTTAGCACGCAACCCCAAAGACAATGCCAGTCCAACCTGCTGGCTTCTTCGAGGCATTATTCATGCAGCTCCTGACCAGACCTTTCTCTGCTTAATTTTAATTTTTAAGTAGGTCTCAGGGCTTAATAGATTGCTGTAAAGCTACTCAATCAATTTAGAAGACAACTTATAAAATTAACCTAATTTATCTTTGCATAATGTATGCAGCTTTTAATTGACTATTTGCTTAAGTCTAAAAAGGTTTGAATGTAATGGAATACTTAGAACTGAAGAAAGATTTAGATGTAAAAGATTAAGATTTATTAATTTCTTAGAATTAGATAGTTATATTATTAAAAAGATAGATAGTCTTAATATTGACTTCTTGCTTCCTTTGGTTAAGGGAAAGTTAAAGCTTTGAAAAAGAATCAAAGTTTATTAATTGCAGAGATATTGTTGAATATAAAACCTTCATTTTTGGTAAGCCTCTTTGTTCCCCTAATACTTTTAGAATGATTTAGTTATATGGTTTATTTTTATGATTATATTTTTAATTGTACTTTTGGATTGTTTATAATAATATAGAAAACATTGAAAACACTATTTCATATAGAGATTAATAGACCTTAATAGAGCTTAGTAACATTTGGCATAAAAGGAACTCTTCTCGAGTTCATCTCGAGTACGTTTGTACTCATTTCGTATACCCCTTTTAAATATGCCTATTACTCCTCATTAAATCTACAACCAGGCACACCCAGCAAAGCAAAAGTCACTCCAAAACTTAAATCAAGTTTAAGCCCCATTTTTATCCATTACGTAACGCCCACCAATTAACCTAATTGCCGTCAAACCTCTAAATGGCGTCTAGACAGGTACTCGACCCCATTGAAATGCCATTTGAAAGTTAATTAAAAATCAATTCGCTTGACAATAAATAACTTTTACAAACAATTCCCCAAGCAACGAATCACAAGGGAGTTGCTCGCGAGTTGTGGTTGTCAGCCCGGCGAAGTATTTGCGAAACCGCAGCTCATGCATAATTTAGTCGATGAACCCCGAGCTAAGCGCACTTTAATCGATTAATTGAAGGTGTGCGCTGCCCTCGAGGTTCGTTTGTCATCTGCATTGGGAGTGTCAGTTGCAAGAACGGGGTGTTTTTTTATACACTGCTAAGGGCAGGTTGAATGCCTTTTGGCACGTGGCAGCAGCACCTGCCCCTGTTTATTGCAAATAATATTTTTTATGCTGCAGCCATTTATCATGTCACTTTCCCCCGACGAAGAGGGGAACTGCGGTAGGTATCCCATAAATTTCCAACTGATTTATGTGCGTTGCGCCAAATTGATTGCAGCTTCAAAATGCAAACCGCGTCTGAAATGTGTTTTCTTTATTATTGCATAAATATTTGATAACATTTTATTTTTTGCGGTTCGTTGAGAGCTTATTTAAAATGTAGTTTGAGTTTTCATGTGGTTTTGCACGTTTACTGATTCGGAAAGCGCAATGGATTTGTATTTTAATTGTGGTTCAGCGAACTTTTTGTTAAATACCCAAATTTGCAACAGTTCTACAATATTTTTACTATATAAAGAGTGAAGAGTTCAAACGCTCAGCTGCATTTTTAATGCGCACTGACATCAAAATCCTGATAAGCCTGTTGACAAGCAGCTTCAGCCAGACACCTGCAATGTGCATCGCATCGATTTGACATTTTAATTAAATTAATTAAAATTGCATTCGACTTATGCAGGCTCGATATTGATTGCAATATTTGCACATGAGATTGCCCATTCAGATGATTGAATTGTGAGTGCACAAATATTTATTGATAACTCACAAATTTAAGTAAATAATTGCTTAAGCGTTCATTATGAAGAGGCATTATATAGACTTTATATATAATTTTTAAAGAATTATTACCAATTATTGAATATTGATGTACAAATTTATTTCGAGCTGTTTATTAAGTATCTACTAGTCGGATAGGCTTCACTCACACACTATTATTTTGTACACAAGTTTTTAGTGCTTCGCCCAAAATAAACGCAGTCATCATTGCAATTTGTTATTGACCATAACAATTTAATAGCCAGGACGTTTGGCACGACCATAACTCATGCGGTGCCTATATGCCAGGCTCTATATATCTATAAAATAACCAATTTACGAACAAAAAGACATGACCCACACAATTTATAGCACATTGGTGTAAGTAGAGCTATGCGATTGCTAAATCTGCTGCAATAATTTTCATAGCATAGTTGCAGGCGTCAGTTTACAGTGCCCCAAAATCCCTAAATAACAACACTAAGCTACACGTGTTAGATAACTAAGCCCGAAAACCGCAAACTGACTATGTATATGTATACATATATGTATATACAAACTGTGTATATAGACAATATTGTGTGCGTGTTTAATCTACCCACAGGGACGTTTCAAGTTTTATGCGAACAAAGGACACCTCGAAGCGAACAGCACTTGCAGTTATCGCCTGGCCGACTGCCTGCGGTCCTTCGTATTGCTTTTTGTGTGCTCGTGAAGTGCAAGGAATATGATGCACAAACAAGCGCATAAAACTTCACTGTCCAATGGGGTGTTTCCTATTGTCTTGGTTCGCACAATAAGTTTGTGGGTTATCATAAGACACTATACGAAGGGTATCAGTAATCTGTGATTAAAATGAAAAACATGTACAAAGCAAAAGTCTTTAAAGTCAACCATAATCTATGCTATAAGCTGATAATATATATATTTTTTTTTTTTAATTTTGCTTATAATATGTTTACTTAAAGAGCAAAAAGCTTTCAATTATATGCATTAAAATCGAGTTTTGTTTATTATGTTAGTATAAAAATAAAAAATATAATTAAAATAATAATTCAAATACGGATTTATTAAAAAATGTATTAAAAATTTAAATGTATAATTAATGTTTTTGAATGGTAATTTTAGCAAAATTAAATATTAAGTTAAATAATTCAAATTACTCAAATTTCAATGTATTACAAACTTTAATATAACTTCTTATACCAACTGGGATTGATTGTATATATTTGAGCCCCAAAACTAATCATGCAGCCCACGTGTGCAAGTTTTTCCATTTCCATTTTTTTTTTTTTTTTTTGGTATTTTACGATGCATTTTGTCATTTGACACCATTTTGTCTGGCGCAGATGGCGTCACGGCAGGTGACAGAGGATAGTTGCTTTTATGGTTTCCACTGGCACCGACCAAAAACCAAACCAAACACAAACATCTGGCGTGCGCTTCTCCTCTAATCCCTTCCCCCCACACGTGGGCTGTCGTTCTGTCTGCGAATGCGTGCCTCCGGCCCGCTACTGCGGTTTAGTTTGCTCGATTGCTCAACTAACCGCGCAATACAATCAACCTCTGTATGTGTGAGTGTTTGTATGTATGTGTGTGTCTATGGTGTATGTGCCGTGTGTGTTCATAGCCTGCACCAGCAATTAATTTACTCGACATGGCCCCAGACGTGTCGGAACGCTAGTTTTTTTTACCTTTCTAGTGCCATTCGTTTGCCTAAATTTAAGTGCTCTGTTTTAAGATGACAGCAACGAGCCTCGCCTTCAGCTTGACTCTGGCGCAGATTGACTTGTAACTAGGCTACGGCACGGGCAACGAGACAGGCGACCCCTTGTACCTCTAAGACCAACCTAATAAATTGCCAAGCTGCTGTCGTGGTCGTCCCTTAATGAGGCTACCGGCGGACCCTCAGCAGCACAAATGCACATTAGCCGCTCGGTAACCAAGACGCGACGTGCCCGGTCAGTGGAGCCAACTTCATTTAATTAAATAATGCTGCTCATTTGCATGGTCACATTTCTGTGGGGTACTTTAACTATAGCAACTGTTACGATACTCTATCAATATTTGAGATCATAACTTGTCAAATCACAGCCTAGTTTATGGAGAAGTATTGGCTTGGAAAAAGGACAGTAATAATAACCAATAATAATAATAAAAGTTAAAATTAAAACAATAATAATAATACTGATAGTAATAATAATAATAGGTATAACAATAATAAGAAAAAAAAAAACAATATTTACAATACCTTTAATAATACTTATAACAAGAAAACAATAAACTTAAGTTCGTTCATATTTTCCTTAGACTATTATTAATTTAAGTATTTATTAATTCATTAATTTTTAAATAAATAAATGCACTTGGAGTAGTAAATTTAAAAGTAAAATTTTTAAAAATAGATATAACATGGAATCATATCAAAACTACAATTAAAATATTGTTGCCTACTTTTTAGCGACATTTTTATTAAATTTTGTAACCTTTGATTAAAAGAATCTAATATGTCCCCTTATCAGTAATTCCTTAATATCCGATTAGGTGCTCAGTTTTGTGGATTTTCTTTTCCAATACTAAAACCAATATTTTCAGCACTCAAATATTATATATGGCCAGAAATTATCAGCCTGGTAGAGTACACGCTCTTCGAGGCCGTCGTTCATTTTTGTTTTTCACTTTAATAAGCCCATATTGTCAGTGGCCATAAATATGGATTATATTGCAAAATGCGAAAAACGTGCAGCAACTAAGATTTAATTTCAGAGCATATTAAATTAGCTGCAATCAAGTTACAATTGTTGTGGTATTTACATAATAAGCCACTGAAAAACTAAACGATATTATGTGACATTTACTTGTGGTAATTAACTAAGTAAACAGAAGTATTTCAAGCTATACTACACTGCCATTTAACTATACTATACTTTAGTCAGATGTTTTATTTTATTTTTTCGAGTGCATGTATAAAGTTCGATACAAAACTTTTGGAAATAGAATTTAGCAAACAGACAGCTGATTATTGCAATCGTCTAGAGAAAACTCTTTGAGTAAGGAAATGAAAAAGTTGTTGACAGGTAAAATTGCGCAACTTTTAGCAGTTGGAAGAATGTCAACACATACACACACACACACGCACACATGACAGACAGACATACACACAACACACAGTGCCAGCCATGAAGTCGAAACTCATTTGTATGTGACCGCAAAGCGAGAGACATTAAACTTTTAAGACGCTTTTATTGCACATAAGCTCAACTCCCTGACTCCGGAATCATCCAGCGTCCTGCCCTATTCAATTTGTATCCTTTTCGGCTTTCGGCTTTGCTTGGCTTTGATTTGATGGCTTTGCGTTGACATTGCCGTTGACGGTTGATTTATTGAAAAGACCCAATGGCCCAGCACAAAGTCTACAGCTGCGGGCAACGTGGCGTATGCATAATATCCTTTGCATTTACCTAGTTCATTCACGTCCAACAACAATGGCACAAATACTACTTAGAACACAAGCGCGGTCCCTGTGCCCAATGCTCCCAGCACGTTTTGTCTTAACACCCAGCAACAGCACTCCAGACTTTTCGCATGCAAAGTGAATTCAGTGCCGGGTGGGGCAGGTTTATCCTCGCCAAAGAGTGAATATTCCAAATGCACGCAAATAATTTTCCTTTGCTGTTCACAACTTGTCTCTTGTATTCCCCAGTTTTACACATGTTTTGCGAGTATTCAGCAATTGCAGCATGTAAATGCGACAGTTCAATGCACTGTGTGTGCGCTATATATAAATTTTACTTCAAGTTATTTTGTACACAGTCAAGGAAAACATTTTTAGCTAATGGATAAATAAACATGTTAACACAAAATGAATTGTCCAACAAGGTATAATAAATAAATATTAAGTACAGTCTATAATAAATTAAAGAATTCCATAATCCATAACTACAAAAACTAATTCAATTTATTATAAATAATACACCTTTCCTGATAATCCTTTGTAAATTTGTGCTTTTGTTTTACAAAATTACAGCAATTTGTTAACTAACAAGCTCTTTGTTACTCACACATCTCCTTTTAACTTAACTATAACATTTGCAAATTAAAAACCACTTAAGATATTAAATTTGTATGTGGGCAAAGTTTCAAATCGACTATTTTAGACATCATGGCAAACAGCAGACTTTAGGAAAACTTTTGCACACCCACAGAAAATGCAACACTTCCGGTGCAAAATACCATAAAACTTTTACATAGAGCCACACTACCCAAGCCATGGAACATTCTTTGTGCACATTTTAACGCAAAATGAAACTCAAATTATGCTGCAACAACAGACACAACAAACACAGCTGCATTTAATTGCATTTTCCTGTCAGTGACCGCTGCGCCGGCTGCCCCGGAGAAACTTTAGATGTGCGGCTGTCAGTGTCATTGCCAGCGGCTACATCAATCTGAATGTGCCTGTGAATGAATGTGAGAAGACGTATACGACTGCTTAAATGTTGCTCAAAATTTAACAACTAACATGAAATTCGATGCTCTAATGCTCTGGCCTTCAAAAGCATTTTGCGACGAGTGTTGTCAATGCGTTTTATTTTCATCTATTTGCCGCACGAGTGCACTTGCTGTGCGTGTGTGTGTCACGCTCATTGAGTGTGAATGAGTGAGTGTGTGTGGGTGAGTGAGTATGTGTTTGTGTGAATGAATGAGTCTTTGTGAGCTGCGCTTGGCGCACTCATGTGCATAACGACTTTGATAACAATGCGATCGATGGCACGCGCTGTGCTTAGGGTGTCTTAAGTAACTTGTGGTTGAATAATATAATTAAACTACTTAAAGGCAGGAAAAACAATCAAAAATGTTGATTAAGCAATCAAATATTTGATTGTTAAAGTTTTCACGCTTTATCATTTTATCTCTATATGAAATTTCGTCCTCTAGTCTAGCTATAAAGAAAGCCCGCTTCCACAATTAACATTTTGTATCTTTATTTTTATTAATCAGCTTACATTTTACATAGGCGTCAGTGGGAATAATATACATGTAACTGACTCCCCTAACAGTCAACGCCTTTTTTATACACATTTTTCAAATTCACAATAGTTTTTACCAATTTTTATATTCTTTAAGCTCGCGGTGCCAATCTCAAGACATGGCTTATGATGGTGGTGATGCAATACCATCTTTTAAGCTGGTGCTGGTTGGCGACGGAGGCACGGGAAAGACAACGTTTGTTAAACGCCACATGACCGGCGAGTTTCAGAAGCGGTATTTGGCCACCATGGGCGTGGAGGTGCATCCATTGAAGTTTCACACTAGTCGCGGGCCAGTACAATTCCATGTCTGGGATACGGCCGGGCAGGAAAAATTTGGTGGGCTGCGCGAGGGCTACTACATTCAGGCGCAATGTGCCATCATCTTCTTCGATGTGACCTCTCGGACCACCTATAAGAATGTGCCCAACTGGTATCGTGATTTGATGCGCACCTGCGGCAACATACCAATTGTTTTGTGCGGCAATAAGATTGACATTAAGGACTGCAAGGTCAAGCCAAAGGGTCTGGATTTTCATCGCAAGAAAAATATACAGGTGAGTAGAATTGATGGGAGAACATCATTCGGAGTAGCTGTTGCATTAATATACAATCTATATCGCTTGAATTTGTCTAGCAGTCCTTTCTTCTTTTTTCAGTCTTATTTACCTTTTTCCTATACAAGCTAATCCTTAAGTTTCCAGGCTACATACTTGTAACTTGATATATTTATCTTTTTGCTATGGACAGTATGTATAATCGAGTTAAGCAGATCCTTGCATATCATAGAAACTGTCAGTGGAAAATAGAGTTCTTTAAAGACACAGATTTACGTTTCAACATATCCTTAACAAATGCCCCACAAAACCCAAATGCTATGTTCCTCAGAAAACTGCATCTTAAAGATATGTATATATAAATATATATACATACATATCTGTCATATGCCTGCAAGGATATATATTAATTTCAACACTCTAGAAAAATAGTTTTTTTGTAACCTGATTAAAAATATGTTTCTTATTTTCGTTTTTCTAGTACTTTCCCATATCGGCAAAGTCGAATTACAATTTTGAGAAGCCTTTCCGCTGGCTAGCCCGGGTGCTGGTTGGTGATCCTCGTCTGGAGTTCGTAGAGATGCCCGCATTGCAGCCGCCGGATGTGCGCATGGCCAAAAGCTGGCAGCTGGAAGTGGAGCACGAACTGGAACAGGCGGGTCTTTTACTTGAGGATGACGATGAGAATTTATAGATGCTGCTAAAAAATTCTGTTTGTGTGCAAAAATTTTGGACCGATGACGACAAGAATAAAATATAAAATTCAAACTTTGACTTTTCACTGCTACGTCAAGGTGTAGCATAGTATTACGCATACGCCTCGTTCGTCGCCAATTAGCTCTTATGTAACCGTGACTGACGTAAGCATGCTAAAAATAAAGAAACTGGAACGATTCAAAATGGTTGCTGGTGACGCCATTTAAGCTAACTCCTCCTTTTCTTGCTCAGCATCTTCGTCTTGTGTTTAGTCATCTGTGTTTGCGGCACTTTGTGCCAAATTCATATTGTTTGCAAACGCCAACGTTCCAGGCAAAGTTTGTTTTATTGAAAAAATCATAAATAAAATATGTAAGTTTCTTTTAGTTTCCTTCTACATTTTTGGCATGTATCGTTACTTTGACAAACGATATTTGTAGTCAGCTAAAGGCAATCACATTAAAACTTTCGCATGTGCTTGCCCCTAATGCTAATACTTATTTGATTACTGGCCAAATTGAATTCCCAATTTTGACATGTACCAATTGAGACCTACGAAAAATTCAAGTCCATATTTATTTATTTAAAAAAAACACATAGCAAAAAATATGTTATACTAAAAGTTTGCAGGACAACAATCGTGTACCTCAACAATGCATCGTTTTATAGAACTTGCGTAAATTTGAATATTTCTTGCTATCTTTGAACGCTTCAAAACTTTAAATTGCGCTAAAGTTTTCATGCAAATTTGCAGCTAGAAGGTGTGGCTAAGGCAACAACTGAAAAAGTGTATTCAAATTGGGAATCAAGTTTTCCTTTACGCACTTCTTGGCTGCTGTTTGCGTCTGTGCAGGAAATGCGCAATCGGAAGCATTTATTTACCGGCGATTTACTAGAAATTTATTCCACAAAAAAGTTGAAATTCAAATTGCAGCAACTATAAAAAATCTACGGTGCAAACTAGTTAGAGTGAATAAATAAAGAAATAGAAAAACCAAGGTGTGGGAGGAAAGTACATGCAGTCACCTAACGTCTAAGACGCTATTTGAAAAAAACTTTTTTGCTTTAAAGGTCTTATATTTCGTTAGCCTTATCTAACCTAATCTAACCTTAAACAAACTTAGCCTAAGCTGACCTAACGTAACCCATAACCAATCCTCCCGTAATCCAACCTAACGTATCCCTATTATGCTCAACCTAACCTCACTTAACCTAACCTAACTTTTTAAGCATTCACAAACACACATTATATTTATCTTTTTTTCGTGTTACATAATCAACCAACTTTTGCCTGGCTTCACTTAAACCGAGTTGAACTCGTTGAGCCATGAGTAAATCCTTCAATGGCCGCAATTGAGAACTCCGGTTGAATGCCATTGAGACAATGCAGCATCAAATGGCCATGCAGCAGATACTAGACAATAACTATGACTACACAAATTGTTATATAAGTATATACATATACAAACACTTCTAACTATATACATGTATGTTACTTATACTTGTGCAAATAATTGCCCATTGTGTGCGCTTATTTAGTCTTTATATCTATTTCTATTTCTTTGCTTTGTATCAAATTGCCAGGCAACGAACTGCACAACATACTATATATATATATATATATATATGTATTATATATATACTTGGTTAGTTGGACGTAAGTGCAATCTAGTCGTTTGTGGATGCCGCTGGCTCAACACAACTGCTGCAAATAATCGCAATGCTGCATTGTGTACAACAATAACAAAAGTCGTTTGGAATTCTAACCAAAAGTGCAATGCCAAATTATAACAACAAAAGAAGCCAAAACAATATGAAGTGTTATGTTAAATGTGTTTAGCGTTTAATCTGATATATAAAGGTTGCATAGATTATAACACAACAAGAGTTCACGATCTTTATATTCTGACATACAAAGATTTCTTGGAATATAATACAGTAGCCCTTCTCTTATTAAATTGAAGCCTCTAAATTGCTTATCCATATTTTTTATTAAAGCAATCTTTTGTGAATATATTATCCAATTTATGTTAAATTTATACATATTTTTTTTATTAACGCTATTCAATTTATAAGCATAGACCTTGTTTTATTTAAACCCTATCTGAAAAATCTACAATAATAATTTAGAGCTCGTATTTACAGCTTAACTTTTGCGACTAAAGAAACTTGTTTGAAATGTTAAATGTTCAACGATTTGAGTTCTGTAGTGTGGGCTCATGGCGAGCTATTTTAACTTTTTGCACTTTATTCTGCCAGAAACTTGCAAAAACATACACTGTGAAAAATTATTTAACCTTTTCCCTGCTGCGTTTGCATATTTCATGCGTTAGAAATGCAACGAACGAGTAAAAAAAAACTTTTGCTTAACAATACAAAAGCGTAAAATATTTAAGTGGCATATGGAGCAGGAGGATTGGGGGCGTGGCAGGCACAGGGGCAGCTTGGCATTGTGCGCGAGTAGCTCGCATATATGACCTTATTTGCGTATACGTAATGTTCGCAGATTTTTTACTTGGCAAATCCACGAACCGCTGTTGGCAACTGCCGTCGAATAATATATGTTGCAATTGTGGCAATGGGGTCTTAATGGATTTGTAGTATGCCACGAACTATACAATATTTAGGGTGCATTAAGCATCGTTTTATAGAGAAGAAATTTCGAGGGGAAGGACTTAAGCTATAGTCCACAAAAATCTTTGGAAAATTAGTGGTAAATGTTAACAGTTAAGAGATATATTTTTGCCCAGTGTGACCAGGGTACACCGCTAATAAGATACTGAAAACTGACAACATAAAATAGACATATGGTACATTGACACAGGCGCTTTACAACACTGACTGGTTAGTTCAAAATGTTTCCACTTTACAACACAAACAGGTAAGTTTAAAATCTATCCGCTTTGCAACACTGGTTGAAGTTCTTATTTAGCCAATTAGCAACTGCAATTTGATTGCAACATTTTGCTAACCTATCGTAATTTGCCATTTAATTCTTATATTTGAAACCTCTCAAGAAATTTCCCTCTCAAGAAATTGCCCTTAAATTATTGCCACAATCCATTGCAGCACTTTACGGCACCGAAGACTTGCCTGAATCCAAAAATATATCTCATAAAATGACTATCAACGGTGACAGCAGGCAGCAAGTTGGTCGCCAGCCAACTCGGGGGTAACTGCGGCAAATGCAAAAGCACCACATTGGAGCTCACAGAGCTGGCAAGGACATCGGCCCTTTAATCCATTCACTTACGTGCGGAAATTATTATAATTGCATTAGTTCAGAGGCAGAAAATTGAAATTGAAATACGTTAGCCGGAACGACCCAGGACGAGACAGGATGTTGACGGATGCCCCACGTCAGATTGACTTGACGTAATATGCAAGAGTGAGAGCTGCCAGAGATGCCTGAACATGTGACATACTGATGGCACTTTTGCGCTGCTTTTTAAAGATTGCAATTTAATTAAAAGTAATTTAATTAGTTTTGCTCAGTTTTTTTTTTTGTATAGCAAGAGGCAATTGCTGCTAATTTCCATTAGCGGAAAATCGAAAAACGAACAGAACTTCACCATTTTAATGGAAAAAGTTGTGTGCAGAGTTTTAAACACCTGAACTGCTGTTTATTTTGCAGGTGTGTGTGTGTGTGTGTGTGTAAACTTTTGACAGGCATTTCGTGCTATTACAAAGCTAGCTGGGAATTCGTGTAGGTTCTAATGACTGGCACAAAAATCAATAATGCAATTGGCTTTGATTAGCATGCCAATCGCCAGTCAGAAAGCTAAACAGTTGTCCGTAGTTAATCGCTTGTTAGTTTAAAAACAGTCAATGTCATGGAACACACATGTAATGGCATGAAAATCTATAAGTCTAGACTAAAGAACATTCAAATATTTTCTATATAAACTTTTTCCCTGGCATTACATACACACACATATTTGTTTCCTATCCCCGTATCTGTTATTCAAAAACATTCCATATCAATTTATTTCCTTCCTTTCAGTTTTTTCTCTTGATTTCCTCAATCTTTAGCCATATTTTTCTCACTTCTTTCTTCTATATTTTTATTATACTTCTCTTACTTTCTCATTATAATACTTTTTCATATAATATTTTTTAAAATTTATGCTTTAAGTATGTCCTTCAACACATTTTCAAGGCAATTGAGTAATAATCTCTCTTTCAACTTTCTTGACTCTTGCTTTTATTACATCACAAGCAATTTTATGACAGATTGAGACCGAAAGATACAAGCAGTAAACCAAATATTAAATCAACAAAAAGATATCCAAATTCAACGCAAAAATGCACTTAAGACGCGAGGAAAATAAATAAACGAAAAATAAACTAAGAACTTTTCTATATGGTAAAAATGTTATACGCGCTCTGCATGCGATTGCCTGATTTGTGCGGAAAATATGCAAATATTTAAATGGCAGAACGAAAAACTGTTGTGCTCAAAACGAAAAATGTGTTAGCTGCGGCCAGCAAAAAGAAGAATACCCTTTAACGTAGTTTTTATATAGACGATCGTATAACTCGGTTTTATTACCTCAAATAGTAATAAAATAGTATCGGATAGTTTTATTCTTATCTACATCAAATTATTGTCATCAGAAACAGTAGAAAAAGTCAACGTCATGAATAAATTGTTATACCTTTCGTCAGGGTATACGAATTTCTACCCAACAGCTTAAAGGCAGTTGACATGCGGCCACGTAAAGGCAATCAGAAAAATACAAATTTACACAGTTGAAATTCTCCAGAATCGCAAAAAACATGCAAATTGTACAATTTTTTTTATTTTTTTTTTTTTGTTTTTACAGGTACAAGTTTGTTTGCGCATATGTATTCGGAAATGAAATTTACCTCCGTATAAAAAATCGGACTGTCAGTCAACATATGAAAAATAAAATTATAAAAGAGCAATTTATCTTTTAAATTGAGAGCTGCATTTAGTTATCATTTAAAGAGTTATTTGCAAGGGTAACAAGGAAGTAAATAAAACATCTGGCAAGGATATTTCACATGAAAACGTACTAAATATGCCACTATTAAAAAAAAATTTTGAGTGTTTGTGCTTATAATTCCCAACTGGTTTAAGCTAAAGCAAAGCTGCTGTCTTGCGGTTTTTGTCGAAAAGTCACCGGCAAGTGAAAACTTTCCTCGGGTATTCGATATTACTGGACTACGCAAGATAGTCCTCTACCACATACAACTTTACAACTTTCAAACAGAATTGGAGCGAAGCTCAGAAAATCACAGCACTTATAATACTCAAATTCTGATACCACTTATCGTTCACTTACTTGCGTCCTTACTTTACAAGAGTATCGTCCGGTTGAGTACCCTTAGACTGCAGAAAAGAAACAATTACGAACAGCTGACCACATATAATTAGAAAAGTTTCGCAATGCACTCGACGCTGTGCTGTGCTCTGCTCTGCTCCATGGAGATTGGCCACATACAATTCGAGTGAACTTCTACGTTTCCCCTATTCGTTAGTCTGTGGCCGAAGCTGTGGCTCTTGGGCATTTGGCTGGGGCTTCCCTTTAGGGTTTTTCCAACAGTTCGGTGGAGATTAGGGAACTCCAGGGCAGTGGGATGAGTGCAAATTGCTGTGGTCAGTGAGAGTGCAAACTACTTGATTGACGCAATTTGAATGCACAATGGAAATGCGAATTGAATTGCCAATCGAAATGCAATGATTTCAGTTAATGTGCGAAAACGCCTTTTGGAACAGTCCAGTGGAGTGTGAAAACCAAGAAAGAATAAAGAAAGGGAACCAAGTAAAAATACATTTTTAGGTCAGTTACAATGTTCACGCTTGGACAGTTTTTTATAGAAATTTGTTACATTAGTTCTTTGAAATTTTTGTAATAAAAAAACTGATATTTTAAAGAATTTCAAGCACGAATCCTCGCTGTCTAGTTTCTTGAAAGACTAATTTTATTCTTCAAATAGAAAACCAAGACATGTTTGCATTTAACGTTTCCTTAACACTCAGGTGAAGCTTAACATGCCACCAGGTTGCAGCAACTGGGACGAATTTGGTATACCAATGAGTATATTTATTTCTAAATGGCAACATATGTGGCAAATGTCCCAATAGAGTTCAGCAAAGTTAACGAGTCGGCCATAAATACGCGCGGCCTGCACAACATAGAACAATGGCCAGTCCATTGGCCACAAGCTGCATATTGATGATGTGGGCTGATAGCGTACACGGCACACAGCAGAACAAAGGACACGTGCAGGCAACAGTAACAACAAGTGTGCGCTTGTGTATGTGTGTGTGCGCCTTACATTAGATAAGTACTACAATGGCAATGCATTTGCATTGGGCGTCGCCAGCTGACTAGCTTAGCGAGTGTGACTAAGTGCCATAGTAGCATGTGTAAGGCGAGCTAATCGATAAGACCAGCCAGTAGTCAGGCCTTTATAAGAGAGTTCGCCGCTCTGGCGCCCCAGCGAAAGCAAAGCTAGATGTCGTTGTTGTTGCTGTTAAACTGACACTGGAGGTGGAAGGTGGCACAATAAAAGTTTTGACTGCGCTGCGCTGATGTAATACCGCAAGACAATCTGCCTTTGCACGTCATATGGCCAACAGAAAAAAAACAACAACAGCTTAAGATATTAAAAGCCGGCAGCCGCGCTCTCTCCCTCTCTCTCTCTGCCTTTCTCTTTGCAGCGCGCTCTCTCGCCACTCTCTGCCAATGCGCGCGCGCTCTCGCTCTCTCTTTCTATTCCAACAGCTGTAATAGGAAGCGTCAGTAAAAAAAACATTGCATACTTTTCACGACTCGCAATTTGATGAATCAGCTGTTCTGCAAAGTACCCCACCTCGCACCGCACCTACCCTTGCGATACCGTGACTGGAAAGCCAGGCGAGGTTTTCTTCTTTTTTTTTTTCTTATACCGTGCTTAGATTGTATTCGTTGCCTGTCGTTGTCGCGGCGCGCCGGTTCGCTCTGCCCGGCCGGCCTCGCTAACGGCTAACGGGCTCCGTGGTACGCTCCTTTGGGCCACATACACTACACCATATGGCTATTGATTTTTTTTTGTTTTTTTTTTGCCATGTCTGTCCCATTGCTGACGCGTCTGGTGTCGAGCGTAATGTACATAAATTTATTCTATGCCAGCAGATTTGCTTTATTCATATTGTCGACTACTTCTTGGCTGTGCGCTGTAGAAACATTGCATGTTTATATAGTTAACCACTTTTTATGACACTCTCAAGGATTGTAGCTGGTAAAATTCTGTATGGTGCATATAAATTCAAATTTATGTCGAATTGCGTTGACTTGAGGGCAACTTAAGCGTTGAAAATTATTTCCGAGATACCAGCCGGATGAATTGTGGGCTTTTCAAAAATTGTTTACAGATTTTCACCCATTTTCCGCCCGGGGGAGTGGATTTTCGATGTAAATGAAACACTTTAAAGGGCTTTCATAGTTTAAATGAAATTCATTTATAATAAATTGATGTATTAAATAAGTTTTTGTGTGATATTATCATAAGCTCCTCATTTAATACTTTCAAGCGACATTAATGCACATTAATGAATAAGGATTTCCATACAATTGAATTTATTTATTTTCCCTCGAAATTTGTTGACTGCAATTTCATTAAATCAAATATCTTTTGCCCATAATCCCATGATATAATCCCCCAGCAGTGCAACACCCTCTCGAACAAAGTCATAAATTTAGTCACCCCCATTTTGCCTGCACCCTTCCGTGCACCCTTCATTTGTCTTGGCTGCGAGTACGCAATAAAAATATGTCGAACATAAATCAAGCGATTTTTTCTGAGATCCAATAAAGGAAATAAATAAATGCAAGTGGGTTAAGAAACTGCAAGCTATGACCACGATAATTTAGGATAATTTATATGTACAGTGATTGTTTGGAAATTGGAACTTGAAAAAATAGGAAAATGGTTAACTTAAGCTAAATTTAAGCGTCCAAATTATTAAGTTTCAACCTCTTAAGTCGCATACCGTTTCCTGACTATTTGTTAAATATATCCTTAAAAATATGCTTGGACCGGAACAACAATGTTTCTAGCGAAGTTGTACGATTATAAGAATATAAGGTTAAAAAAAACCTGTTCGAAATATGGAAAGAGAATATTATTTATGTAAAATAACAGTTTAATCTTGTAATAATAATTTAATCTTGAACATCTCTCATCTATGTATATACAAATTAAAGTATATTTAAATTTAAAAA
Source organism: Drosophila ezoana (assembly GCA_035045725.1). Taxonomy (NCBI): domain Eukaryota; kingdom Metazoa; phylum Arthropoda; class Insecta; order Diptera; family Drosophilidae; genus Drosophila; species Drosophila ezoana. Next base: position 4,448,105 of record JAWNOU010000051.1, read on the forward strand.
TTTTATATATTAGATATTAGATTAGATAATTAGATATATTCAGTGTTATATTAACGTACCTTGTCAACCGGCATTGATGGGCACGCTCTGCACAGATTCCAGAATGAGCCAATCATAGGGAAATGCTTTTATGGTTGTCGAGCCCAATGATCAAAATACAAATTAAATAAACACGCGCGCGTTTATAAATTTATTTAAATATGTTTGTCGTTATTTAAATTGTCCGCGTTGTGAGCTTTTGAAGGCGCAACAACTGCAACTAACACATACACAAAAACACACGCGTGCCGCTCTCTTTCTAGCGCTCTCGCTCACACTCTCAATACGCACACGCACCTTGGAAATGCGTTGCGAAGAAAGTGTGTTTGTTTTGTCATAGACCAAGCGAGTTTTAAAATCTATTTCCTATTTTCTCTTTTAATAGAGCCCGCAGCTGTGGGAGGGAGAAGAAGAAGGATTAGTGGAAGCTAGCGTGCGTTAGAAGAAGAAGTATTGCATACCAGCAGGCGACGGCAAGTGCCGTACAATGATGATCTCATACACACACATACACACAACGCCGCATACACCTAAACACACACACACACACACTCACACAAACTGTCACACAATTGAGCCAATTAATGCTTAAATTACAAATTTTGTGTGTGAATGTCTGTGCAGCTTTTCCGGTAACTTTAGAAATTTGACATTAAGTTTTTATTACACACACAGAAATAGCTTTATATGCCCCCCCCACCACATGCCGTCAGTCAGCAAATCGATATCTATTTTTCATGAGAGCCGTGTGGTATGCAATACTTTTTTGCCGCTTTTGGTTTAGTTTTCTTGTTTTTTTTTTTTTTTTGTTTTTGTTTTCGCTGCACTAATTTGCCATTAGCGTGCAGTGAAGCGCAACATTTGCCGTTACTTCAGTTTGCACTACAAATTTACTTAACACTGAACACACATTTCAATTTTCTTTTGCTTTCAGTGCAACGTTGCTGCCGCTGCTGCTGCTGCTGCTATGGGTCCAAATATAATTGTATGTTTTACCGCTAGCGTTTGCAACTCGACGACGTTACGTACACGACTGAGCTGAAAGTGCTCTGCTAACTGTCGTCGTCTGTGTACGAAAAGTGGTTGAAATAAGCCGCGAAGCCACCCAATTGAAGCCAAAGCGTCGGCGTTGGAGTTGACGCAGCGCTTGGAAGTTTTGCAGCGCTACCGGGGGCAGCGTCTTTTGGGCAGCTGTTGTGGCGCTCACTGGAAATTGCATACCATTTTTTAAGCAAACATATGTTAAACAGGCAGAGGCGTAGAGTGCACATATAACTAAGAAAATTATTATAAAATGCATAACAGCGCTTATGGGCTATTAATGGCAAATGTTTCAACAATTTTTAAGAGATAAATGCAAATAATTTTAAAACTACTTTAAACCGTCTGGCAACGCCGCACCGTTCGCGCCTACGTGCAGGAAACGTAACATTGCCAGCTGACTATCGTGTTGCAGTAACTATCGATATTTTACCAAAATATATCGTTCAACTCCATATCAGCGGCACAACAAACTATGGAGCTGACCTGGGAAGTTGTTTTTTGCCTGGCCATTGCAATTTTAACACACATTCTGATATTCATATTTGTCATGGGCAAGCGACCAAAGAGCATTGTAGGCCGTCACGTGGTAATTACCGGCGGCTCCAAGGGCATCGGACTCTGCCTGGCCGTAGAATGTGCCATGAAAGGAGCCAATGTCACAGTCATTGCTCGCGACGAGAAAATGTTGAGTAAGTGGAAAACCAGAAAATCAAGCTACCAAATTTCACTGCCGAACGAACAACTCTCACTCTTTCTATGTCTGTATCCACATGTTGCATGCCACAGGTGGCGCCGTGGCACTAATGGAAGTCATACGCCAGCGACCAGAGCAGAAATTTCAATATCGCTGCCTGGACATTGCCGGTGACTATGAACAGGTGGCAGGTGTGCTGGCGGAACTAGAGGAGTGCGCGGGCAATATCTATGCGCTGATCAATTGTGCGGGCCTTGCCATTTGCGGCCTGTTTGAGGAGGTAGCTGTTGCGGATGTACACAAGCTGATGAATATCAACTTCTTCGGCAGCTACAATTGCACACGTTATGTTCTGCCCAAAATGAAGAAGGCCCGCGAAGGCATCATTGTGCTAACCTCCTCCCAGGCGGCTTTGTTTGGCATATATGGCTATGGGCCCTATTCCGCCAGCAAGTATGCGCTGCGCGCCATGGCCGAAACAATTGCCATGGAGTCGCGTGTGCATGGTGTTTCGGTGACATTGGCCTTGCCCTGCGATACAAATACACCGGGCTTTGAGCAGGAGGAGAAATCCAAGCCGCGTGAAACCAAAATCATTTCTGGCGGCGGTGGTCTCATCGAGCCTGAAGTTATGGCCAAGGCCATACTCAAGGATGCGCTGGTAAGCTGTGGATACTATCAAAATGTATATATATCATATCTGGCTTCTTCACAGCAAGGCAACTTTATATCCACGGTGGGCGCTGAAAGCTGGCTGCTCACAATGCTGGGCGGCGCATTGATGCCTTGGGATGGCTTCTTCACAAATCTGCTGCATGCTTTAGTCATTGGACCAGTGCGCCTGTTCGGATATGGTCTGCACAAGTACTTTAATAGCATTATACGAAAATGCGCCAGAGAGGATAATACTGTGAAAACAGCCGCTACGGATGAGGGCGATGTCAAAGTGGGAGGACAATGACATCCAGGACCTGCAATAGAAGCAACACACATTCGTGCCCAATCCATTTTGCACACTTATTGACTAGCCGCATTTTATATTCCATGTTGATCAGTACAGAAAAATCTGTTTTTAACTAAACATATATTCCAAAAGCCTTAAACCAAACAATTTTAGCTTATGTTACGCATATTTCCATTTAATTGTTATTTACGATTATTACTTTTTTATTCAACCATTTATTTGCCTTGATTTTTAAGTGTCCAATTTTTAAATAAACCGACCAAGTATTTGGTTTGCTTTCCATGTTAATGTTTAAAAATCGACATACAATATTTTTATCAAATTTCTTATGCTTGTAGGCCAATGATAATTTATCTACAAGTAGCGAACACTCACACTAAAAATTTAACATGAAAATTCGGGAGACTTAAGATAAGATAAGCAATATATGATATTAAGCGGCTTGCCCCGGCAATTAAATGCAGTGCTTAATAGTGACGCAATACGCAAACAATATCTAATATATTCTTATTTATTAGCTCGAATATTAAATTCATGCAGCTTTAACTTAACAGAAAGAATGTGTAGAAATCACTTTTCAATTATAACAATCCTTCCTCTGCTTTTAAATGCGCGCGCATTTTCTCTCTCTTTGCGTTTACGTCGATCATTTTTGCGTTACGTGAGAAGTTTGCGTACATTAAGCAAGTCAAGAAGTTACAATAGACCGATACATTTAACATATCGGCTTACTGACATCACTAACAAAAAAGAGTTCTGGCGATGTAAGGAAGTGTTTCATATTGATTAGCTTAAAATCATATCAATTAAATTATAATTAACTACAAATAAGATGTGCATTGAAAGCAGTATGCGTGATTATGGTTCGACAAATGTGTTTGCTCAAAACTTGCATAATTATCAAGTAAAACTACCTCGCAATTTTTGCTATCGTCAGCGCCGCAGTGTTAGTGATGCCACAAGTGTGCAAAAAAAGTTAGAACTGTTAAAACAGCTAAATGATGATGTTAATTACAAAATATAAACAACGTGTATATACGTGTTACAATATTAAGTTAAACGCTTAGAAAGTTTACACAATATGCGGCGATAATCTACGCATATGCATATGCCACGCAAACAGCTATAATTGGCTGATAAATGGCCAACACCACAGCACAATTAATGCCGTTATTTGTGCGCAAACTTGATGTTTGTATTTGTATTGTATATATATATACATATAGATATTGATATATACATATACATATATACTTATATGTATATACACATATATTAGAAAACGAATGAAAATCAATGCCAGCAATTAACAATATTTACAGATTAAAAAAAAATTTGTAATTAATTCTGAATCTTATTTATGATGTTAATTGTATAAACGATTTAAACGAGTTAAAAGAGTGTGCGTGGTTTTAAAATACCCTGTACCCAGATATTTGGGTTGATATCTATCTATATCAGTACATAGATGTGAATTAAATACAGATTCAATAATTGTGAGCCTTGCAGCCCCTTTGTGCGGTTACAGGGTATTAACGACTGCGAAACGGTCAATTGATTTGTCGGTCGGTCAGCTGCTCACTTGCCTTTCATTTGTTGTTGTTGCCCTGTCACTTTTTTTTGTTGCAATGGAATTATATAAGTAATACGAGTTCTTGTCTCTGTCCATATATGTATGCGTATTGTAATTCGAGTATTCCATTTAAAATAAATTAAATATTGTTAACGATGTCGTTGACGTTGTTTGTTTACTTACGTCGCCGCATCGTTTTGCTTATCATTTCGCTACGTTTTGCATTTACGTTCGCCGAAACGTCATCAACAGCAACAACAAAGTCAGCTGTAGCTGTCATCCATGTGTCCTACGTAACGACCCTTTTTACGTAGTTACACACACACAGACACTCACATTTACCGATAAACATTTGTATTCAACTGCAAATCTTATAATTGCGTCTTTTGCTAAGCTTGTTGAGTGTGCCCAATTAATCTCTTATTTATTATACAAATATTTATAAACTGGGACTGAAAATAAAAGAGATAAAAAGTATGAGATGACTGTAGCAAAAGCCAGACAGAGATGATTTATGTGAAACAAATGGGAAGCACAAAAAGAAAAGTACACAAAAAAAAAAAATACGTAAATATATTAATATGATCAAGTATAAGTGGATTAACTCATCGTAGGGTTCTTTTTTGAGCAAGCAAAAATGAAATATACAAACAAAATATTATGGCACACATCAATAATTTATAACGTGGTATCAATTTGATAACATTGATTAAATTTCCAAAAATTTCCTTTTTACAAAACAAAATCATCTTTGAAACCGAAGCGTTCTTCTATACGAGCAACTACTGTGTATGATTTGCTTAAAAACGGGATAATAATACAAGTTTTGAAATTTAAAACGCAATTGTGCACTCGCATTTTACATAAATTAATATAAGTCAAGTTGTATTTGTGTATACTACTACGCAAATGCGATAAACCTCTCTTTCAACTTTAAGCAAATTAACTATCATATCAAAGGTGTTTCAGCTTGTGTTTGATCAAAGGAATACAGTTCGAACACGTGTTCATTAACATTGAGTGCTAAATATAGCCTAGAGACATGTTTTAACGTATAAATCTGTGCTATACGAATCTAAAAGATATTTTGTATATCAGCAATTGGTCACGTATGGTTTCTAAGTGGCTTCCTATGCCCTTACGCCAGCGGGGAACTATAATCTTGGTCAAGCCGTTTGAACAAAAACAAGGAATCTTGAATATAAATATAAAGCCATTAAGAAATCTTGCTAATATAACACTTGATTATTAAAACTGACAGTTAACAGAAGCATGTTAAAGAATAGCAAATGACGTGATATTATGAGTTTTAACATATCTCTGTTAGGGCTCGTAAATGGTTCGGTAAATTCTCTTTTATAGATCTATTTACATATTTATAAATATCCACAGGCAAACGTTACCTAATATTCAAATCAAATTGTCACTTTAACATGTGGGCGATTCATAAATTAACAGCGTCACCTAAAAAACAGCATATTTTTCGAAGAGTAACCAAGTTTCGTAATGGCAAACATTTGCCAATTTCTGGCAAATATTTTTATCTAATCAATAGTTTCGGTAGGTGCCACTGACGTAGAACCGGCCAGTGGCAAGACATATTCGTACAATATATATTTGGCATTATATACATGTATGGTTATATTTGTTATATACAACTACATGTTGTAAATGTTGACTTACCTAAATGTTTATTTCTGTGCCGCTGTTATGATCTGCCTTGGGCTGACCATATCAGCACTATAGACAGGCACTTGACGCAGTGTGTTCGCTTATCTAGACATTACACTTGGTGAGGGGCTGATTTGGTGGTTTGCTCCGCCAGATTTGCTTGTTCAACGCAGACTTGGACTTGATATCGTTGTGTTTGTCATATACAAATAGTCATTGCGGCGAGAACACTTGTTGCCTGATTAGCTATTTGGCTGACTCTGTGCACATTCTGAGTGAAGAACGCTTTAACTGTAGCCAACTCATTTCTTTTCAGTAAGCCGGACGAAACGGACACGTTTAACTACTGCTACAACACACGGATAACCTATTCGCATGCGACACTAGCAGCAGCAGGAAGAATAGAATTACAAACACACAAAGATGTCACAAAATCAATCATATTTCTGGCAGACGACCAGACATAATGTGTACCTAAAGCGCTCGGCCAAATGGCATATGGCAATGGCGTTAATGGTGGTGCTCACGTTCTCCACCATATGTGCGGCCGAATCGAATCCAGATGGGGATGAGAATGCTGCAATTATTGCCGATATACAGCAGGTGAGTGAACTTGAAATTAAAAATTTGTTTAGCAAATCGTAATCAATTCACAATTTATTATTTTGCAGAATGTGGAAAAACAGTCGATAGTGAAATTGCCAACGGAATCGGATGGAATACAAGAGAAACAAGCTGAACCGACACGGGATACCAAGACAAAGGGCACTTTTATCGATGCTTTTACAGCATCGATCTCTGTTATATTATTAACAGAGCTAGGCGATAAGACTTTCTTTATTGCTGCCATAATGGCAATGCGCCACCCGCGTTTGATTGTCTTTGGCGGTGCCATTGCCGCCTTGGCCCTTATGACGGTTCTCTCATGCGTATTTGGCTTGGCAGCAAACTTTATTCCTAAGGTATAAGCTACAGCTTATCTGTAATGAGATTAATATCTATTCAAATGTGTTTGCTTATCTTTCGGCAGATTTACACGTATTATATATCAACTGCACTATTTTTATTATTTGGTTTAAAAATGTTGTACGATGCCTACAAAATGAAACCTACCGATGCCCAAGAGGAGCTCGAAGAGGTACAAAGCGATTTGCGTAAGCGTGAGGATGAGGTAAGTACGATCTCTACAGCTACTTAAACTTACTTGGTAAATGCTTTGGCTGTAGTTAGAGTGTAAAAAATATGCCCAAACATTAATTTTTCTTTATAATCCCCGCTTTGTTAATATTTGAAGTATTTTAGTTGAGCTTTTTGTTAATAGCTACGCTTAATTGGTTGTAAATAATTCTAGGCAATACTTTTTATTTTTAATTGAAAAACAAATAACAATACCAAGAACAACAAACGGCGATCACTTCATTTGCTCGTTGACACGTTTGCCTGTAAAAAGCTTTCGTATTTCTAGTACACATATTTGTAAATTGCAGTCTTTACTCATTTTGCTCTCTCCCTCACAACAACAAACTAATTGAATGCGAACCGTAAAACTTCTCATGTTTCGTTTTGTAGTTATAGCTAATTGCATGCATATTGTGCGACCTAATAATAATAATAATTTTTTAACTATTTAAGACCGAAAAATCCCCCAGATAACAATGAATTTTAAATCAAGTGGCGTCAAATTGTTGACGCAATTGAAACGCTGGCATTGAAACAATTTATTATTGTTAACAAAAGAAATCGGTTGTTCACGTTAATCGATCATTCGCATGCAGTTTTTACACACTTATACTTTAAAGAGCCTTCGACGCACAGAACTTGTTTATATATAATTTTTATATTTTGCATAAAATATGCTAGAAAACATACACACAAACACATACGCCTATGTGACTAATTGCACGTCCATGAAGTGTAAAGAAAACTTTCAAAATCCAAAGAACAAAATTAACTAATTTTGAAAAGCTACTTAACCGCAAAACCAATTTACCCGAAAAAAATGTTACTCAGCAAAAACAAACAATTTGCGATTTGTATACAAAACTTAGCTAATGTCAAATTTAATTATTCTTTCTTTCAAACCAAAATTGATCTATAACCTTGTGTTAAACCCGACTCGAAACGTAATCGAAACGCCCGGTAATATTTTATAAAACTGACAGCTAATGCGCAAAGCGTCGCGCAAATATAACAAGGAGGACAAGGAGGATGCCACCGAGCAGCCGCTGATACATGGATGCAATGTGGTCGTTGTGTCCAACACCAGTTCGAGCAATGGCTCCGAGATGCAGCATCGCCAGCGCAAACCTACCGGCAGCAACAACAACAATAATAACAATAACAATACCACCAATAACTCATCTAATGTTAAACAAACGAGCTGTGATAAAACTGGAAACGATGTGGACTATCACAACACCGAGGTGCTGCTAAAGGATGGCGGACGTGTTGTGGAACAGCTGAAAATGGCAACGTTCCATGGCAGTCCGACGCACTCGGCATCGATCGCCTCATCGAACCAGACCGAACAAACCCATTGTGATAGCCCACGCAACAATAGCAACAACAATCCCAATGCTTCCATTGAGCCCATTTCCGAAACTGGCCGCATCGACGAGGCTGAGCCGCGTGCTCCACTAGCTGAGCACGATAGCATGCATAGCTTGAATGGCAGCGTTGACAGCGAGGAGGCCGCGCTTAAAGCACGGGTTAGAGATCAAGCAACAATGTTAACACCTGTTGTTTCATCTACGTTTCACCTGCTTTTCAAACCAAAAACCCAAAACGAAATTATTCACACCCACACAGACAGTCACCCACACTCATTAAAGAGCGCTATTTTTAATTTGTAATTACATATAATTTTTAAGTAAATAGCACATGCCTCGGTGCAAGCGGTTAGGGCTATTCGTAATTCAATTTTGGCTGGTTTCATTTCCACACATTTCGCATAGTTGCAATTTAGGTTATGCCATTGCCAAACCGTTCTAACTCACGCACACTTGCACATACACAAATGTAAATGCATGTGTCGTCTTTTTTTTTTTTACTTTTACCTAAAACTGTTTTGTTTTGAAGTGATCGTTTGTGATATATTTTTCTCATTTTATCTATTTGTCTCTATTAACTGTGCAAGTTCAGTTTTTGTTGTTTCCCTTTGTTTTTCCTTTGCACACATACGCATCATCCAGTTTTTAAAAGCTTACTAAACTGAAATTGTGACTTGTGCTGTGTTCTAATATTGACTTTTAAATTAACTTGCAGCTGGATCGTGATGTTAATACGGCGCTGGTTCATGATCCGGAAAGCGGACGACGCAGCAAGGTGCAACGTCGTGGCGCCACCTATTTTACCATGCGCATCTTTGCCCAGGCCTTTACGATGACCTTTCTTGCCGAATGGGGCGATCGTTCGCAATTGACAACTATCATTCTAGCTGCAAGCAAGGTGGGTGCTTCAAATCCAAATTGTGTCCATTTCATTGGGTACATTCTTTTACTTATTAACCTTCATTGACTTTTCCAGGACCTCTATGGTGTTATTGTTGGCGGCATTCTTGGCCATTGCATTTGCACTGGTCTGGCTGTGATTGGGGGTCGTCTGGTGGCCTCCAAAATTTCGGTGCGCACTGTCACCATTGTGGGTGGCATTGTATTCATTGGATTTGCCATCTATGCGGTGGCCATGCCCCCAGACGATCTATAAATTAACTCTGATATTAACTCTATACTGATTGCGCACTAGCCTGTTGTTTGTTGATGACCCCCCCCCCCCCCCCCCCTGTAACAAACGAAAATATGAATTTAAGCTGTAGTTTTCGAGGAGCAACAGGCATTATCTACTAGTACATCTGATTATTTTGTAAATTGTTGCACTTTATAGAGACAAAGAGTGAGAGATAGAGAGGATGGAGGTAGTGCCGCTTGCTAACATAAAGTGCCTTCAGTGCTTTTGCTTTAGCCATGACATACAAATTTAGTTGCCAAAAAGAAATTTCAATTTTTCCGCCAGACATTAACACTGCTTAAGTATTCAATTTATAATTTCTTTGCTTTAAGTATTAAAGTTTTTTTTTTGTACATACGCGTGTTTGTTAACTAGGTTGCCTAAGCTCCTCTTAAGTAGCTCATTTAAATTCCTAATTTTGTATTTATGTAGCAATGTTTACTTAAAAAAAGAGAAATAATTCAATATGTATGTTGATGATTTACGCAATCTTTTTTATGAAGAAATTAGAAAAACTGCAAAACTGAACGCTTAACCATAAGTATTTAATTTCAATGGGTATCTTTAATGTTGAGCAGAGGCCTCTCTCTCAGACAGCTGTCCCACGCTAACGGGCTGGAAGTAAATGGAGCGCTAAAAGCGAAATCCTCGAACATATTCCGAATCTTACACTGCTAACAAAGAAGTCGAGCATCTGTTGAATTCATAAACATTTTGAACATATATAAACATATATTTATAAAGGAAAACAAAGAGATTCTCTAGAAGTTACAATGGTTTGTTCATACACATTCATATAATTTATTTTACAAATACAATTACAGGCTTAAGGTCCTTGCGCTTATTCGAGACAAAATTTGGTTAGCGATTGTAAGTTAAATTATTACAGGAGTCACACACACACGCACACGGCACTGGCATATTGATACGCATCTTGGCATTTACTTCATTGTCTTGGGATCACGATAGATGCCCGTAAACAGAATAGCACTCGCTTTGTGATCGTAGATCAGGAATACAAATGGATGATTGCATTCGAATTTGGTAGGCTCAATGGGTCGGGCCGAACGGAAGCTAACCAAAACGGTGGCCGCCGCCGCAGTGCTGCCCTCCTCATCGACCTTGATCTTGGCCATGTGCTTGGCGTCGCCGAAATTGATGCTCTGCTCGGTGCTAAAGTCGTTGAAGCTGGCGTTGCTATCGAATATCTGATTAATGCCCATTTCACGCAGGATCTGAAAAGTATTTCGATCAATAAAGGTGTGCTTGGACTAAACAAAAGTCTGTACACTTACCGGCACGAGTTCCAGACGCTGCTCAAACTCAAACTTGGGCAGCGACACCTCAATCTCGCGAGATGAGGCTTCCTTGAGTGCTGCCTCCAAAGTCTCGGCATTTAGCTTGGCCAGTACCTTTTCCAGAGCATCGGCGTTGAAGGGTGGCAGAATAATAACCATAGATATATCCGAATCCTCATCGGTTTCCTTCATCGATGTGCGATAGGGCAGCTGCAGTACATGGGCGCCTAGGCGCTCATCCGGATTCAACAGGAAATTGCCCTTCTGCTTCATCATCGGCACAAAGGAATAGTTTTCGCTTGACGTATAGAAAAGCATTTGTTCGGTCTTGTCTGCATTGAAGCGACTGGACCACTGGCCCTTGAAGTAGGCCGCATTGGCCAGCACCAGTTGAGTGCGCGAATCGATATCGCCGGCGGCAAGCATGTCCTTGATTTGATCGTGTGTAACATTGGCAATCCATGAGTTGATCTGCTGACGCGTCTGCTCCGCATTGTCCCTGATGTTCAACTGCACAATTTCGTCGTGTAGACGGGAATCCAAGCAGCTGGCCAGTTTCACCTGATTATCGAAGTACAGACGATCGGCGGAGGAGAATTCCAATGGCATTTCCTTGGCTCGCAAAGCACGGGCCTGCTTCTCCGTGCGATATGCGCTACGCACAGCCTCCTTGGACGGTGCCCAGTTCAATCGCAGCGCCTTGGTCAGCTCCTGTTCCGTCTCCCCCGTGGCGCCAAAATATGCCAATAACAAGGCATGGTATGTGCTGTAGGGTGAGAAGAATACATTCTCATTGGGCGTCGCCTTACGTATGGCATCCAGCATAGCCACAGAGAACTCCTGCTGTCCACGATACAAATTGGGACGTATGGACGACATGCTAGGATCGGTTGGTGTGCCACAAAACTCGGCGCTTAGCAGCGCCGGCAACAGCAGCACCAGTGATAAACACACCTTCATTCTCTGCAAAGATACGATTCACGAGAGTTTGGGATTAGTGACCTTCGATGTGGCAAGTGGGCTGGCAACACTCTTGCCAAATGTTACGTGAGTGGAATTCAGTGTCATAGCCTTGCAGAGTGGTTTTTTATTATTATAAGTATTATTTATTTGTCGGCGTGTTTGTAGAAAGTGCAACGAAAAGCAAAACATTTATAATTATAATTTATAATTTAATAAAATCTTTTTATAAGTTTGAGAGGTCAATATAGCCATACAAATAATTTTAACCTGCGAATAAATTCTTGTTTATAATGCAGTTGTTTTTATTTTTTACAGATGTACATATACAAGTTTCAAATATTTAAGTTTCATTTTAGGCATTTAGTTTTTATTTTTCAACCGAAGCGGTAATAAAGATTTGCAATCCTGCAGGCAATTCGGTTTCTTCCTTTTCTAACTTCATTGTAGCTCTGCAATTTGAATTCATTGGAAATACTTACAAAGCAGATAAGGTGCCTTGCAAAGTTTTTGCACAGTGAGCGACAGCTAACATGATCATGGGAAAAACGTGCCTTAATAAGCCTATTTAGTATTCGTCACGCGTAAAGATCGTTTGCCAATTTTATTGTGTGCTTTAATATATACAAAAATCTCTAAGCCGGCAAATTTATGCAGCGCAAGCTTGCAGGTCATTAAAAATCCCTTAAAGCTGATTCACCTCTCCACGATGCTCCCAAAGTTGTCGTAGCTAATTTATCTTAATCACAACTTTAGGCAGTTGCAACATCTTGCTCTTGAGCTGATGGCGAAAAGTGAAAGTTTATCAGTTTGTCTGCACTCGAATTCGCAACAACAAAGCTATTTGTGATTGTTGTTTTTGTTGTTGTTGTGGTTGTTGTTGCATTCAGCTGAGCGTGAAAAAGAGCGAGTTTGTCTTTTGGCCGGCTTTCGCAGCTGACTGCCCGACGTCACAGTTGCGTGATTTGCCGACGCAATGAAAACGCTTTGCATCGTTAAATAAAAAACCCAACACAAAATTAACATTTTCAAAACCAGTTTCGAGTCCGCACACAGTTATGTGCACTGTAAATATGTGCGTGATTCATAAATTGTTAACATTTCAACGCTTACGCGCTCTTTTTTGACCCTGTATTGGCGATTTTGTAATTGGTTTTTTTTTTTTTAATTTCTTCTTCTTCTCTCACCCGTATTTATGTTTAGCTTTTGCACGCTGTTTACCAACACAGCTGTAGCCTCCATTCGCGCCTGCGCTGCCCACACTGGCAAAAAAAAAAAAAAAAAAAAAAAAACTAAAGCAAACAACAAAGCAACTTGTTTCTAGGGAATTTCCAACTGAAGTTGACGCAAAGTATTGAACGTGCATACTATACATAATGCTGTCTGTACATGAAAGTTATTGTTGCTAATAGAGAAATAATAAAACATTATCATTTTTATATAGTAGTTTTCTTTGAAAAATTAAATTCACCAGAAGCTACATAAGTACCTGGTGAGTGCCAAGTGACAAGTGAGGTCAGCTTATAATGGTTATCACTGATACAGTGTTCTTTTTTCAAATTTATTCGAATTTCGTAATCAGCAGCAAAGGGTCTGTTTGTCGTCAATTTGCTAATCTTAAGTCTCTAGGGTAATTCCATATTTGGACATGCATATATTTTTATATGTATATATGTATTTCTACATATATACTTCCAAGAAAAAGGCGTCAATAACAATGCCATTACAAAATTCCACATTAATAAAACTCCACACTCATTTTGTATACCGATAGCAAATTGTGATTGCGTGTGACAATAACAACAACAGAAACCCATTTTATTTAATGGAGCAGGAGCACATAATTCACAATAGATTGTGCAAGTATAAATAGCAATTGCAAAAATTAATGACAATCATAAGTGATGAGTGCTCGATTTAAAAAAAAAAACCGGTCGTCATGGTAGTTATTAAATTGTCATATGAGATTTTAATAAAATACATTTTTAAATACCTTTTACTTGATAAGACTTAATCACTCGACTTGGACAAAAACACGACTTGTTGCAACCGCTTAAAGTTTTGTACTGAGCTTATTGCAGAGCGCGGCTCGAGTAATATTTTGATATAACGATTATTCGATAGCACTAATCGATTAAGTTTGCTACGATACGTGGGTGCTAATGGTATTCCACAGAAACTTATTTTTAAAATTTGGACTTTATTGCGATGAGGAAGAATATAAAAAATATTTATTTAAAGCTCCACTTAACATATAATTTTACCATATACGTTTATATTAGTCACAGTTGAGAATGTTTTTTATTGTCACTGCGAGTACGTTAACGATTCATCGATGGTACATACAGCAACACTGCGCCGCAATGTTTACCAACACTGATTAACCACCACATTAACCCACGCAGCAGCAACAACAACAACAAAATTACGCGATAAACAAAACGAAGCCGATTTATAGCAATTAAACGCAATGAGTGGAGCCAACACCACAGCAGCATCACAGGATGCCTGCTATATATCGCTGCTCGGGCTCGCCGAATACTTCCGTACCTCACAGCCGCCAAATATAAAGAAGTGCATACAATGTTTACAGGCGCTCTTCACTTTTCAGCCGCCTTCAAAGGTAAGTTCAAGTGAAAGTCAACAACAAATACAATTTATTTACATATCCAATCGATTCAATTTCTTAACTCTCCAGGTGGAGGCGCGCACACACCTGCAGATGGGCCAAGTGCTAATGGCCTACACGCGCAACATAGATTTGGCGCGTCAGCATTTGGAGCAGGCGTGGAGCATCTCGGAGCCGCTAATGAATTTTGATGATGTCAAATTTGACACGGCGTCGCTTCTAGCACAGCTGCATCTGCAAACGGAGCAGAGTTCCCACGCCAAAGCGATGCTGCGACGTGCGGTGGAGCTATCACAGAACAATGTCTATTGGCATTGCAAGCTGCTCCTGCAACTGTCCCAGATACACGCCAACGATCGTGAATATTCGCTTGCCAGCGATTTGTTGGCCGTGGGCGCCGAATCTGCCGAGGAGGCGGGCGCCACATACCTAAAGGTGCTGTTTCTGCTGTCACGCGCAATGATCCTAATGATTGAACGGAAAACGAACGATGTGCTGGCGTTGCTTAACTCAGCGGGCCAGATAATCGACAATAACATACCCAATCCACATCAGAAGGAGTATCTCAAGGTGTTTTTTCTTGTGCTACAAGTGTGCTACTATCTGGCCCTGGGGCAGGTCAAGACGGTGAAGCCCAGTTTAAAGCAGCTACAAATGTCCATACAGACCATTATGGCGCCGAATTGGCCCAGCGATGAGGTCATTTTTGGTGCCAATCAGCTGGAGATGTTTGTCTGGCTGCCCAAGGAGCAGCTTTATGTGCTTGTGTATCTCGTCACCGTCTCGCACTCCATGATGGCCGGCTACATGGACAAGGCGCAAAAGTATACGGAAAAGGCGCTAACACAAATCGAGAAGCTGAAACTGCAGGAGGACAAATCCATATTATCCGTCTTTAAGGTCATCTTACTTGAGCACATTGTCATGTGTCGCATGGTCATGGGAAATCGTGAGCTAGCCATACGTGAGATAGCCGCTGCCCGCGATGTGTGTATAGCGGCGCCACATCGTAACCTACTCAAGCGTCATTCGGCGCAGCTGCATTGCCTTATCGGTTTGTATTCCATGTCCACGAGCTTCTTTGAGCATGCGGAACGGCAGTTTTTGGTATGTGTGAACGAGACTAGCGAAAGGGATCTCAAGCTCTTTGCCAATCTCAATCTGGCCATCATATATCTGCGCACCAAGCGGGAAGCAGACCTCAAGCAAATACTCGACGCAGTGTCCACGGAGAATACGCACACGTACAGCAGTCAGGCGCTAATGGGTGGCTTCTACTATGTCCAGGGATTGCATGCCTTCCATAAAAACAGCTTTCATGAGGCCAAGTGAGTAGATAATGCCTTTATAGAATTTTCCATTTTCACAATTCATTAATCTCGACAGACGGTTTTTGCGCGAAACGCTTAAAATGGCGAATGCGGAGGACTTGAATCGCCTGACCAGCTGCTCTCTGGTACTTCTCTCGCATGTCTTCCTTAGCATAGGCAATTCCAAGGAGAGCATGAATATGGTGACGCCAGCCATGCAATTGGCGAGTAAAATACCTGATATACATGTGCAGCTGTGGGGCTCGGCGATACTGAAGGATCTGCATCGGATGTCCAAGGATGCGCAGCACGAGAAGGAGGCGTATGCCAACCATGTGAAATACTCAGAAAACCTGATTGCCGATCAGCGCAAATGCGTGCAGAGTGCGCATCATGAGCTGGTCAATTGGTTTCAAGGCGATCCGCCTGTAACCAGCGGCGCATCACTCAATCTGCCTGTCGCTGTCGCCACGACAGAGGCGTCCACATCGGCGATACAACAGCCGGCCCAGTTCGGACAGTTCTACTAGACGACCAAGTGCATATATCGATTCATAAGCATTTTAATAACTATTGTTGTAAGCTAAAATTAAAGACTAAGGAAATTATACAAAAAATGTCATAATTTAAATTTGAGCTGGAAAACAATCGAGCTACCGCCGAACTATTGATAATAGGGCGTGCTTGTGATAAATCGATAAGCATGGTTTTTAGTTTAATAAGAACTTTTACATTTAATATAAAAAAAGAATGTTAATGAGCCTCAAAAAGTTGTATACACTAATAACGCTTATTACAGCTCGAACGATCGATAGGTTATTTAAAGCCCCTTATTTCCTATACACATCTATAGCGACAGCTCAACTGATCGATCAACTGATCAGAACATAAACTATCGTTTGTAGGTATATGTTTTGTATTTTTTGTTTTTGTGCTTGAAACATCGCGAGCTTAATAGTTATTTATGTAGCTTTAGGATATGCACATATGTTTTCTATAGCTTTTACTAAATATCGATAGTAACAATTGACAGCTCCAACTCATGATAAGTGCCGAGCATAAAGCCCCTAATCCGTTTACACTGAAAGCCCCTAGTGTCAAATATCGAGAGCATCAGCTGTGTCGATAATTTTCCAGCTCTAATCTATGGAATACCCCATCTTAAGATCTAGCGTATTTAAACTTGCCGGCGCCTCCGTCACCTAAAGCAAATCGGTTGCATCCGACTCTTCGTCCGCCTCCTCTAGCGCCGCATTCCCGTTCTCCTTGTTGCTCAGCAGGGTGAAATGCACCAATCGCTTGTCATCCTGTTCGTGCATCGTCAGATGCGTGCGCATATCAGTCATCGTTTTGAACTCCTCGCTGCACACAGGGCAAATGTAGATCTTGTCGCCCTGATGCGTCCGCTGATGCATCTGGCAGTCGCCACGTTGCGTAAAGCTCTTGGAACAGAACGGACAAACATAGGGCCTTTCGCCCGTGTGAGTGCGTCGGTGATTCTTCAGCACGTTGAGCGCTGTGAAACGCATGGGACACAAGTCACAGGCATAGGGTCGCTCGCCTGTGTGCTTGCGCTTGTGCTTGGCCAGTGAGCAGCTGGTGGTGAATCTGGAGGAGCAGACCTCACATTGATACGGCTTGACACCGGTATGGGTGCGCGCATGGGAGGTTAGCTCCGCTTTGGTTACAAACGAATGATTGCACAGCTCGCACTTGAAACGCTTTATGTCCGAGTGGCGCATCATATGCTGGCGAAGATTCGCATTTTGTGTGAAACCTTTGCCGCAAACTTTGCACACAAATGGCTTCTCACCGGTGTGGATACGCATGTGATCCCGCAGCGTGGACAACATGGTGAAGACTGCAAAATGAGAAATGTTAGACTGAAAGTAGCATAATCCTCCTCCTTGGCTTACCCTTCTGGCAAACATTGCACTGATTTCGTAGGTTCCGCTTATGCGTCTGCACCATATGCCTGCCCAGCTGCTCCATGGACTCGCAGCGCAAGCCGCACTCCTGACATATGAACGCACCATGCGTTGCCTGATGCTCGGTCAAATGATCCAGCGAGACAAATACCCTTTCGCACTCGTTGCATTTGAAATTGCGATGGGTGCAGCTATTTTGCCGCCGATGTATGATCAGGGATTTCTCCAGCGCAAAGCCTGCATTGCAGCGATCACAGTGGAACTTGGCCTTCAACTCATCCAAATCACCCGCAGGTGTGCCATTTGAGTTAATGGGTTTTGATTTCTTTGCAGGCGCCGGCACACCGAGCTGTTCCTCCGGCTGATGCTGCACGCTGCGCTTGGACGTTGACTGTGACTCCGGATGCGTCGATTGCTCCTCCTTAGGTAGCTTTGTGGCACACTTGCGCGTAGGCAGCGCGAGCGTTGGCGCAGGCTCTGGTGAGATGTATGTGTCGCCGTTACCATTGCTGACAAGCCGATATTTATACTCCTTCTGCTTGGCAACTGTTTCCACCGCCTGTTCAAGCAGCTCGCCTGTGTTTTTATTGTACACCATTTCCGTTTCAAACTTAATGTTGTCTTTCTCCACATGCAGTATTATATTCTCGGCGCTCGCCTTGGACGGTGTCTCATCTGTTTCTTGCTCTTCGGTAAATTCATAGTCATATTCTTCCTCCTCCTGTCCCTCCGCCTCATCTATCAGAGGTTCGTTGACCAGAAGCGTTGGCTGCTCAATGCTGGTGTTTTGTGCGGCATCTGATGTGGCCACCACATCCGTTTGTGCCTCAGCTGTGGCTGTTGACACCGCATTAGTTTGCACTGAGCTTTCGGATGTAGCCACAGCGGACTTGGCTGCTGTTGATGGCTGGTCAGGCTCCTCGGGCAGTGCATTGGGCAGCAGCTGCCGCAGCGTTCGATTTGAACTCTCACATTTGAGTTTAAATGAGTAGCAATGGTTAATTTCGCTGATGCAACTAAGACAGACCCTGGCTGGCAGATTATCCTCGCGCCGCGGCTGTGAAGGCGAACAGCAACTGAGTCTGGGGTGTCTGGTATTTAAAATCCACGGCTTACCTTAGTCCTTGTGAATTCGCGCAGCATGTCGACCAAGCAGCTGCCAGTGCCACCATCGTAAATGGACAGAAATGGACCCGAGAGGCTGAGGCAAGTGCGACAAATCTTCTCCACATCCATTTTGCAGCAAAATCTTGAGAAAACGCCACAAACAACAACTAGGCGGAATGTCGTTGCCGGACCGCCTGACACTAACATCAGAAAGTGCTGCCTATCATCTGCCACTCAAATACTTCATTCAAATTTTAACTAATGCGCCATTTAAACAACGACTTAACTAGATTCCATTATATAAGCGCATCTTATTTGCACCCAAACTAGCCTTGTACACCTTTAAAAAAAAAAAATAACACCTGCCAAGTGCTTGATAATAAGAATTTCATCGTGTGCGCGCTGCTTCACAGCAGGCCTTGTAGTTGCCAGATCGAACAAACAGTGCTGCCCATAAAAAGTGAAGCTAGAACATCATCGTATAGCCGGTTGGCACATACTTCCTTGCGCTTAAATTAATGCGTAAATAGATAATTATTATGAACGATATTAAGCATTTGAAGGAACAGCAACGCGATAAACATCCAGGTTTTGACGGCTATCTGGACTGCATGACACGTGCTCTCTTTACGGGCTTGTCATCGTTTTGTTTAGGTAGGCATTTTGTTAGTTGTCAAATTAATTGCATAATATTTACTCTTTTTGTAGGATTTGCGGGCACATATTTTGTACAGAAGGCGGTTCAAACGAAAATACGTTATCCAGTTAAGTACAACGTATTGATTTCCTCCTTGGTAGCAACTGGTGTTGCATACCAAACGACATCAACACGCACCAAATCCTGTCAAGCGGCTTGGATGGCCTACGAGGGCAAACACACTGTGCTCAAAGAGAAAACCTTTTAATTAGCCAAATTGTAAAGAGTATAGTTTATAGTCATGAAGTGCCTTCATTCAGTGCTGCGTGTGGCCTGGCATGCCCAGGTGCGCCCATTCATCAGCCAAATTCCAGCGCGTTGTAAGTACACACAACATCAGGGAGTCAAGGGCCTACGTAATCGTAAGAGCTTCTATGAGGCTCAAATGCAGGCGGGACTTCAGGAGCAAAGCGATCCGACAGCAGTGAGCTCCGGCGACATGCGTTTCTTGGATGATCGGTGGGCTTGACTTAATCATATGTCTGAGCGTTTATTTATCTATATCTTCTCAGCGCCTACGATGAAGTTGCCGGCGGAGCTATGCGCATCAGCAGGGATGTGGCCACAGCGCAGCACGTTTTCATCTTGCAACCCTATGTTAAATGGTCCGCCAAGCGAACAACGCCCAATGATGTAACGCCTGACGATCAACTGGCCGAAGCCACTTCGCTGATACACTCGCTGCCCAACTGGCAGGTGGCTCGGTCTCTCAAAGTGCCATTGGAGAGTCTGGAACGCAAAACGCTTTTTGGCAGCGGCAAGCTGGCCGAGCTCAAGCAACTAATGACCGATCTGCGGCAGGAGCGGCAGGTAACCTGCCTGTTTGTAAGCAAGGGCACGCTCTCCTTTGCGCAAAAACAATTTCTGGAAACAGAATTCCAGCTGCCTGTGCTGGATCGCTATTCGGTAGTCATACAGATCTTGCGTCTACATGCGACCAGCGCCGAGGCGCGTCTGCAGGTTGCCATGGCGGAGCTGCCTTATATATGGGCGCTGGCCAAGGATGCGAGCGTTACGCAGACCCGGCGGCAGGGCTACTCTCTGAGTGATCTTCAAAAGGAGATACTGCGCACCAGGGAGCGCAAGCTGCGCGCGGAGCTGGATGGCGTGCGTCGACAACGGCAACTGCTGCGCCAGAAGCGCAAACAGCAAAACTTTCCCGTTGCAGCTGTCGTTGGCTATACGAATGCTGGCAAGACCTCGCTGATAAAGGCGCTCACTGTGGAGGATAAGCTGCAGCCGCGCAACCAACTGTTTGCCACGCTAGATGTAACAGCGCATGCGGGCAACTTGCCCTGCAATCAGCAGCTCATCTATATGGACACGGTGGGTTTTATGTCCGATTTGCCCACCGGCCTCTTTGAGTGCTTTGTGGCCACCTTGGAGGATGCTATGCTGGCGGTGAGTGTGGATATAAACAACTATATGCACACTTTATAATCGTGTTTCTGTTTAAGGATATAATTATACATGTGCAGGATCTATCGCATCCCTGTCATGCCGCACAACGCACCCATGTAGAGTCCACGCTGCGTTCCTTGGCCTTTAGCATAGCTGGTGGAGACTCCAGTGCCAGCCAATTGCCGCCCATCATCAATGTTTACAACAAATGCGATTTATTAACACCGAATGCTCAATTGGCAGCTGTGGCGCAACAACAAAATACGGCAGTGGGTCATCTAATCTCGGCACGCGCTCAGACCGGCCTGGAACCGCTGCTCAAGGATCTGGAGACACAGATTTTGGCCGTTACTGGACGCCGAAAGCTGCAGGTTCGTGTGCCCAGCGGCGGACCAGAAATGGCCTGGCTCTACAAGAATGCCGCCGTCGTGGACACCAGAGCGGATGAACAGAATGCGGAGAAAATCCTCATGCGTGTGGTCATCAGTCAGCGCACCTTGGAACAGTTCAAGCGCGAGTTTTGCTAACCATTTAAACTTCTCCCCTCTCTTGTCTAAGCATATAATATACATTATTAATGTCAGTTTGAGTTTTTTATTTGTTTTTGTTAATCTATCGCAAGGGCGCAACTGGCACAAATTTAATATATTTTATTTTTGCTGTTAATATAGTGTATAAATTAGTATATTGGTGTTTGGTTGCTCTAGTATACATATACATGTATATAAATTTAGCTACAAAAAACGTTCATAGCATTAAATATGTTTAAAAATATTTAAGCATAAACAAAATATTGCACTATTTGTTGCTAGACTTGTGTGCTTCGGTTTTTGATATTTGTTTTTACAAGAAAATTCCTCTGCATATAGCATTATAAAAATAATGAGAATATATCTAGTTACTAGAAATCAATTGCTAATGAAATTTGTGTTTTTTTAATTGGCACTTCTAAGCTTGTCGCTAATAACACTTAGTAATTGAATGTACTTCAAACCAGAAACGTGACATTGGCTGCAGCTTGATGAAGTTTAATTACTTTGCAATATGAGAATACCTTACAATAGCTACGAAAACAATGTTCCGATTTCACTGGTTCGGGTAATTGTTATAATTGAATATGAGCTTCTCTGCCATAAGAGCGGGTTGTATATGTCTCCAATTTCTGCACGGGATTCTTTTTTTAAAAAAAGAGTACGAAAGTGTATGCCAAGTGTGGCCTAGTAAAATCGTTAACACCAAATGTTTTACCCTTTCGGTTACATTGTAGAGTTATTGGTTACAATCTTCTGTATTGTTTACCAAACTTAATTATTTAGGTTAAAAGTGTTTTTCATATTAATTAAAATTGCTCTTATAGTACGAGACATAAACATTAACATTCAGACGAGCTGTTACTAACATGTCAATACAATTTGTGAGCAATGCCTTAACAGAGCAGGATTATTTTAGAAGAGCAAGAGACAGCGACGCGCTGTTACTAACATGTCTACATTCTGGTAACAGTACAATACTAACAGCATATTCAGTTTCATTTAAAAGTGAAAGCGCCTTTAAAATATCATACAACAAAGGTAACATTATGTCGAATTATTGCTAACATTGTTATATTTACATTTTCTGGTAGTTTATTAAACTAAGATAAATTTATTTTGTTTTATTCAAACGATACAAGCTATTCTGGTTAAACAGACAAACATAAAAATTAACATAAATTAACATTACCAACATTTGTCTTAAAAATAAAACCCATATACATGTAAATAACTAAAAACGGCACAAAAGTATATAAAATATAACGTATAAATTGAAATAAATTCATAAAAGGGGTTACTTGTGCATTGTACCAGGAATGTTT
Source organism: Drosophila ezoana (assembly GCA_035045725.1). NCBI lineage: Eukaryota > Metazoa > Arthropoda > Insecta > Diptera > Drosophilidae > Drosophila > Drosophila ezoana. Next base: position 4,471,001 of record JAWNOU010000051.1, read on the forward strand.
AGAAGTCAAGAAGAAAAATAGTTGAAATAAAATGAATGTTACAAACTAGATCATATCAAATATCCACAAGAACTATAAATGGGTGTGTATGTTTGCATGCACAAATGAACAAATGTCGTTGGGATCTCTAGCTTTAAAAAAAACCTGTCTTCCTTGACCTATAATAACAGTATTTGTCGCCTCACATCATGACAGGCCAACTTGACTGGCATTCAAAATCGTTTGGGGTTAGCTTTTGTGTATGGCAACAATTAAAAATATCAATCATTATTAAATACTTAAGGACTAATTAAAGTACCCTCGTACACACAAACGACAAACCCATCGCCCATACACTTCACACACACTCGCACACACACAAACACACTATGCGGCTGAGCACATGGTTGCGATCAGCCACAGTAGTAATTGCCACAACGGCGCCACAAGTACAAACACAATGAGTATGCATATGATGCGGCAATTCTTGAGCAGGCTGACAATGAATTGTATGAATTGTGATATTGTACAATGCTGTTGGGTTGAGGGCGTTGCCAAGGCGGTGGGCAGCGTGCTGTTGGCCAACCGCTTGCCATTTGTCAGTTATAATTTGGCCATATGCGATTGGGCCTGCTCATTGGCCGCCGTCGAGTACTGGGCAAATGGCATCAGCTGGCAATACTCGAGCAGCTGCAGCTCCAGCTGCCTGAGGCACTTCATCGGTGTTGCCGTCGCAACGCACATTAAACCCGTATCGCGAGATTTTTGCAGATAGCCTGATTGTATCAGCGCATATATGGCGATATTGAGATTGTCCAAAGCCAGGCAATAGGGATGTACATGTGCCGCGGATCCACCTGGTTGCTGCAGCAGCTGTTCCACATGTTGTTGCACGCGCACCAACAGATCCCTCGCGCTGAACTCGCCAGACATCTGCACAGACAGGCATTTACAAAAGTTAACAAAGTTTTGCTGGAGTTAAAAACCATTTACTTACCTGTCGCAACGTAACTGCCAACTGATAGTAAAGGCACAGAAATGGGGCGAGGGCAGCCAGTATAACCCGCGAGCACTCATTATCCTGCACACTAATCCTGCCCGTGTGCTCGTGCAGCTGCAGAGCATTCTCATCCACCAGCAGCTTCAAATGTGTCTCAAACTCGGCCGCTTCGCGATTCGATTCAATAATAAACTCATGCTGGAACAGTGCATCCATGCTGCTAACATGGTTGTGCAGTGCCGCCAAAGTATCATCATGCGTGCCCACGGTGTCAAGCTTCCGTTGGCGCCGCTCCTCCTTGAGCGCCGCAAGCAACAGATAAGCGGGTCGTGCCAGCCAAAACATGCAGGGATTTATATACAGCTGCAGTGCCAACATGGGCACTGCCACCGCCATCGTTTGTGGAGAAAGCGCGTGTGCCTTCAGACGTCGCACGTCGATCTGGGCCGCCAGTTGCTCGGCGGCCAACGGCGTGAACTGGAGCCGTCCCGCTCGAAATTGTAAAATGTTGCTGTGTATCTCAATGGTGTCGATCACATCCACCTTGATGCTATTCGTACTAGTGCTCACATGGGCGCCCAGCTGCTCAAACATGCGCTTCAGATGGAGTATGGCGGCCGACACCTCGTCCAGATTAACGCAGCGCTGTCCATACAGCTGGCTGGCATAGTAAAGACTCAACAGATTGAAGGTGCTGATGACAATGCGTCGCTGCTGCTGATAGATAATCTCATTGGCCAGCTGCTTGACCAGCTCGATCTCCTGGCGATTAAGCTTCTGCAATTGTCCACCCAATCCAGCGCGTTGCATACGCTGTGTGCTGTCGTGTCCAAAGAATTCGCGCACCGAGATGGGCTCACCGAAGTCCAGAAACATTTTGCCGAAGCGCTCGTCGATGATTTTCAGAGCTTTAAAGAAGCCCTTGGTGGACTCCTTGGGCTTGGGCACGCCCAACAGTTCATAGACAAACAGCTGCTCCTCCAGCACACGCTCATAGGCAACGCTAACGGGCACAATCATTACATCCGGCACCTCGCCCGTAAAATAAGGCAGCAATGCCATGGACAACAGGCCCACCTTGGGCACCAGCGCTTTAAAATTGCGGGAGCGTGTGCCTTCTATGAAAAACTCCACGCCTATATGGTAATTGGCGACCAGGGCGTACATATATTCCCGAAAGATGTCCCAGTACAGCTCGTCGTTGGAGAAGGAGCGACGCATAAAGAAGGCGCCCGTTTTTCGCAACATGGTGCCCATGCCAAACATGGAGTGAAAGTCTGGTGGGGATTAAGATGTTAGGCTGGCCCAGAAACTGGTATGACATAAGCGAGACTTACCCATGCCTGCCGCAATGCCAGGTATTTCAATATCATAATAATAGCATATGTAGCTCATCAGTATAAAATCCATATAGCTGCGATGACTGGGCAGATACAGCACAGGACAACGGCCCATATCCTTGCGCACATTGGCCATGCTGGCCGAATTGACATAGAAGCCATCGCAAATGCGCTTGCCAATCGCCGTTATGGCAATGCCACACCAACGTATTATGGCCATATTTCTATCCAGGCCGATCTCATCGATAATCGCACGCGCCTGCTGCTCCAGCTGCTTTATAGGCTGTTTCGTCTCCAGCGCATAATGCTCCAGCAGAGCGCGCAGCTTATCGCTGCGTAGCACGTGCTGTTTCAGTTTTTGTGGATTCAAGTACCGTTCAAACTCATAGGCCACCTGCGGCTTGAACTCTCTGGTCATGGAGGCCTCATTACCCGGCGCTATAATGTTCTCAAATTGCCGCATATATGCGGCAGCCGCGTCCGAAGCGGATGATTCACCACAAGGGGACGCGGCCGTCGCTGTTACCTGGCTGGCGGCTGGCTTCATTTCCATCGAACGTTTGACAGGTTTAACTGTAAAGTATGTAACAGTATATATATATATAATATATATTTATATAAATAATTGATTATTCGTATTATAACGTTAGCTCGTGCGACTGTGTTTGTCGAATGATTTGCCTCGGCAGCCGGCTTTATAGCCGGCGCACAGCTGGCGCACGCCTTCGCCTCACAATATGATTTCGTTTACTACTTGTTATCGGCCCGATTTCTAGATTGTCTTGCCGGTTCGGCTTACGGTTAATCATTGGGCGAACGCTTCGGCTGCCTATTCATCACCATTAAGTTTCCAATAGGTTAATTGTGGGCTATCACGTGCGAAAGAAGCAGCAATAGAAGATTGCATTATCTGTTATCATTTCAATACAAAAACGATATACCCCAATGCGGCACATGTAGCGTACACACAAGCCAGGTATGCAGCTCGGATGTTTTGCTCAAGGAAAACCGTTTATTTACTATTTATTCAATTATATAACATCGGTTTAAAGCTTCATGCGGGTTTACACAATAGGAGCTGCATATCAGCCAGAAATATTAAGCAAATTTTTCACTCAAATTTTAAAATGACATTACGTATGTTATATTTGAAAACAAATGAGTTCTGTTGGAAAATTGTTTTTTTTTTTTTAAATTCCATTCAAAGGTATTAAGATCAGAAAACATTACCGACAATCTTTAATGAAGATTTATCATTGATTTTAAATTTCTTTTTGAACGATCTGGATATATGCTAATGTTATCCACCTTCACACAGGCTGAGCTGCGTACCGGCCAGCAAAACGTACGAGTATAAGCTAAAATTACAATTTTTTTTTATTTATTTATCAAGCAGCTTACGCCAGCGTATATAAATTTAGCTTATAAACACCAAAATGTTTACTCTTAAGCCAGATATGCAGTTCGCACATTTTGCCTGATGGGCAAATATATATGAGAATAGTAGGATTATTGTATTTACACAAAATGTAAAACGCACTTTTCGCCAGCAACAACAACGAAATTGTTTGTTTATCAAACGACTTACGACACACAAGGAAAATTGAAGCGGCGATTTTGAATGCGACAAGTAAACAAACACAAACACGCTAAGCAAACCAATTGTAGTTAATGATCATTAGCACGCTATAAGGCAACAGATTACGTTGATCTGGGCAAGTGCACGTTAGGCGCAGTTCCTTGAATGATAAATTATCAAATATGCAATTTGAGCAGTTGCCGAGTTTCTCAGCTGCACGCACACCAACTGCCACACACAAATACACTCTCAAGTCGCCACACACAGATGCACTCATCTAGAAAAACAAACACATGTCTGGCCCTGGCCGTTGCAACTGCAGCGTTTTAATATAATTTCGCATAGTTTTAGCATTTAAGTTAAACGCATTTGCATTAAAATGAGTTGACTTTCTATTTTGGCAGTCGTTGGGTTTTACATACGAAAATTCGATACAGGTACTGTGACAGCAGCAAATTGGCGACGCTTTAGCACCGCGACGTTAAAGCAACTACCACTCACAGCTGCGGCGACGGCAGCGACGGGTCGATATTTATTTTTATTGTTGTTGCTGGTGGCGTGTTTCGTGTTGACGATGGGCCATGCACGCTGCGACGTGACACGACCAATTTCTTGCAAGCAATGTCATGCAATCAAAAATACATAATTCATTTAATACAATAAATAATAAGGTTTAGCTAAATGTATCCAGTTATAAACAATTTCAGTCGTATATAAAACCCTCAACATTGTGGCAACGCCATCGCGAAGCCTAATAATTTATGTACCAATATCTATTTATAAGCACAACTGTTAAAAATCGAGAGATTTTTACTTTTTTTTCACTAAGTGTTAAATTATACGTAAATTGATTCATTTAAAGGCCTTTATTTTTTTGCCATTACGTTTTTTTTCGTCCGCCAAAACAGCATACATATTATCAGTTGCTGTCGTTCCGTTTCAGACCCCCAGCTCTCAACGGCTGTTGAGCTGTTTGAAAACAGAGCTTTTCATACCGGTTTATGCAAAGCTGCAAAACTTTGTTGGAGTGGCAACGCCATTAGGGTAATTAAAAACAACTTTTTTATGATTTGCATGTACATACATATATCTTAAATACTTGCTGACTTTACAAGACGTCGCGTGTTTCAAACAGATAAGAAAACAATTTCATCATGAGTTTTTGGAAAATATTGTTGGAGGCCCTGTTAACCCTTGTACACATCATAACCGATCGCATCTTGGAGTTTGCCCTGGGCTGGTATCTGGGTCCACAGAAGCGTGTTGCAACGCCTCCAAATGTGGATCAACAGGTCATATTGACCAAGAGCGCCGTTGAGCTGGCAAAACAAATACGCGAACGCAAGCTGAAAAGTTACGACATCGTCAAAGCCTATTGCGACCGCATCGAGCATGTGAATCGTGAACTGAACGCCGTCGTCGATGGACCCTTTGTAAAGGAGGCACTGGAGCAGGCGCGCGTTATCGATGAGCAGCTGGCGGCGAATCATTATACAGATGAACAGCTGCTGGCGCTGCCCTTTCTGGGCGTACCGTTCACCACAAAGGACAGCACCTCTGTGGCCGGCAAGCTGCACACCTTGGGCCTGCTGGCGCGCAAGGATGTGCGGGCCACGAATGATGCGGAATGCGTGCGGCTGATGAAGCAGAGCGGCGCCATTATCATAGCCACCAGCAATGTGCCGGAGGTGAACAAGTGGATCGAGTCGCGCAATATGCTAATTGGCAGCACCAATAATCCCTACGATCTGAGGCGATCCGTGGGCGGCTCCTCGGGCGGCGAAGCCGCTTTAGTCTCAGCCTGTTGCACTGGCTTTGGCCTGGGCACCGATATAGGCGGCTCTATACGCATTCCGGCCTTTAATTGTGGCATTTTCGGGCACAAACCCAGCTCGGGCGCTGTCAACATGGCCGGCTGCACATTTCGCACCGGCAAGGAGCAGGAGACAATGGTCTGTGCGGGTCCCATGACGCGGTATGCCACCGATTTGCGGCCCATTATGAAGGTGCTGCTGGAGCCGGCACTGCACAGTGTGCTCAAGCTGGATGAGCAGGTGGATGTGAAGAGCCTGCGCTACTTTTATGTGCCCAGCATTGGGATGCGCCAGTGCAATCCCATCAATCGCGAAACGGAGCGCATCATGTACAATGTGCGCAAGCATTTCGAGTCGCTGACCGGGAAGGAGGTGCGCTTGGCGAAGCTGCCGGAGACGCAGCTGACCGGCAAAATGTGGCGCTACTGGATGACCCAGGAGCCGGCCAACTTCAATCAGCTGCTGGGCAATGGCGTCGAGCTGAATCCGTTTGTGGAGCTATTCAAAAAGTTGCTGGGTCAGGGCGAATACAGCATGGCGGCCATTTACTCGCTGCTGGATAGCCTCTTGCCCAAGGAGAACGAGGCGCTGATGCGCAAAGCTACCAAAAAGTGCAAGGAGGCGCTGCAAGAGCTGCTGGGTGAGAATGGGGTGCTGATCTTTCACAGTTCTCCACGCACGGCACCCTTTCATTACTATCCGCTGGTCAAGTTTATGGACTTCAGCTACTTTAGCCTGTTCAATGTGCTGCGTCTGCCGGCGACGCAGGTGCCCATGGGTCTGGATGCGCAGGGCATGCCCCTGGGCATACAGGTGGTGTCCAATCACAACAATGATCGGCTGTGCTTGGCCGTGGCCGAGGAGCTGGAGCGCGCCTTTGGCGGCTGGGTTGCGCCGTTTCCATTAAAGCGCTGAAAGGTTGTTGGTAGTCTTCAAGAATACTCATCCAGGTGTTGGTAGCCCCTAAGACTGTTTTCCGAACAAAATATTAAACGAAATGCTTTGAATTTAATTTTTGAATTTAAATTGGCGGCAAATTCAGCAGCTGTTCGTGCAGTGTGACCTGAAACTTACATTTGGCTTAATCTGGCAGCGCCGCCAAGCTGTTGTGACAGTGTGGCAGCACTGGCTATTCCTAAGCATGGGCTACACTTTTTCTGCGCTGCGTCTGTGTGCGGGCATTTTTTAAAACTTTCGTTTGCTTATAAAAAGTTGTGCTATTATTTGCGTGAATATCATAAGTATATGAACAAAAATAGATATGGAACCATATAAACGTATTGTCGAAATAAAACAAGAGCGTGAGGAAAGCCAAAGGTAAGTGCAAGTAGCTAATTAAAGGCATGTAAGAAGTTGGTCTCATCCTTTGAACTTTGACCGAGCAGGTGATAAATGGACATTTAAGCCCCACAAGCAGCCACTCAGCTCAGCTCAGTGGTGCCCTGCGTTGTCCACAATTAATTTGCAGTGTCGGGTCCCCCCATTACAAATGTACACACACACGCACACACAACAGACGCAAAGCACATTGACAGCTTTTTGCAAATGTGCGTGCGACGCTCAAACCGAACGTAACCTAACCTTACATTGACTCTGGGCCATAAATTACGTGCACCGAGCATCTTCCGTTTGTCTCATTTGTTGCTGTTGCTGTTTCTCCTGTGCCTTGGTTCACCTATTGTCTTGTTGCTGACCGAGCGACAAAAATGCCTTTTAATATTTTCCCGTTGCACAAGACACAAATGGACACGTGCAATTGTCTAAAGTGTTGTTGTGTTTTTGTTGTTGCTGTTATTGAAATTTGCCGGCACGTTTTTGTTAAGCATGTGTATGTGTGTGTGTGAGAGCATATTTTGAGCATTTCTGTTCCGTTTTGTTTGGCTGTTTCTGTTTTTGAAATATTAACGACGCCCTTTTGCTGTTCTTGGCTTTGTGCATAACTTTTACGTTTCGAGTGTTTTTGCCTGCATTTTATGTGCGCCTTCTACCCCACGCACACAAACACCAACGCACATATACATACATATATGTACATATACCATGTATTTACATTTGTGTACGTCTGTGGGTGTAGCGTGCAAATAATGCGTAGAAAGCAAATCAAAATTAAAGTTTTTTTTTTATTGGAAGTTAGCGATGTGCAAGTGCTGCGCAATTAGAGATGGGCTAAGATTTTAACGTTCTTTTTTCTATGTTGTACCTATTGAAAGTTGGCACACGAATGGAATTCCGCTTAAAGCACACACAGACGCTGCCCATGCTGCAGGGTCTCAAATGTAAAATTATGAAAATTACCCAGCCGCGACGGACTTTGAACGGCATTGTATGCGCGCCTTTGACAAATCCCAAATCTAGCCACTAAACAGTCATGTTTCATTGCCACCAACCTCCTCCAAAAAAACACATTTGCCTATGCGCCAAACAAAAAAAGAAAAGGCAAAATAGTTGAGAGTTTTTTATTTTTTTGCGCAACTGCTGCTGCTGTTGCTGCCAGTTGCCGCTGGCCCCAAACTGTTGTAAAAACGTCTACATTGTTGAAATTCCTTTTGCGAAATTGCCACGTGACACAAAGGCGTCTGGAGCCACATATATAGAGCGAACGCCTTTTATTAGCCTTGCAGAGTGCGACCCCAACCGACCAACTACCCGACACAATAGGCCCGAAAATGACGTTGCAACAATTAATGTGAACATTTTCGCAGTCGTCGTCGACATCGTCGTTGTCGTGATTTATAACGTGCATAAAATTTGCGGTTCTGGCGAAGCACCTAAAATGGTGGGGGGGGCGAAAAATTAGTCAGTTGCTGTTTCCTGTTTGGTTTGTCTGGGTTCTTAGTGATGGGAATAGGGGGGCGTTGTCAACGGCTTTATAATTTATCGATAGTTGCGTATGGTTCACCCCTGAACACCCTGTGCTGCTCGCTGTCTGCAAATTTGAAAACTATTTTCATTGCGTGATAATTTATGTGACAAATTCAAATTACACAATTGTTGGCCAGTTATGCAAATTAATTGCTAAAATGAACAGCATATTATTAACACACTCTCCCTCTCTCTCTCCCTCTCTTACTTTTTTATGCTATATATAAATGTAGCCACAGTTGGATCCGTTCAATTTGCTTTCCAAATCTCAATTTATGTGTTAACAATTTTCTCATGTGTCTTTGCTTAGCAATTTTGCAGTTTGCAGTTTCTTTTTTCAATTTACAATAAAATTCAATAAGGTGTTGACTTAATGGAAATTGACTGACACCAGCTGCCAAAGGTGTACGTGTGTGTCTCAGGTGTGTGCCTGTGTGTAAATCTAAGGCCATGTCTGAGCTTCTTGTTTTGTGCTCTTGCTATAAAATGCATTTGGGAGCCAAAAATCTGCTTGGCATTCGCAAAGTTCAAACATCAAAAAGGACTGGGAAAATTTAACGGAAACTGTCTCGGGGAAATGCGACATCTATTGCAGTTATGAGGCAGCACTTTGATGTAGATTGGAACATTGTTCAATGCCATAAAACAAAAGAAGTAACAATAAAAACTTGGAAAAGAAACTATATTTAGTTATAGAGTTCTAACTAATATAAAAATAAGAAATACAGTAAATATATAGATTATATACTCATAACTCTTCAAAAATATAATTAAAGTGATTCGGATTTCCCTAAAGCCTTTTAATTCTCTCTGAAAACTACTTTCTTGATCGTGCTCTTTTTTTGTGTTTCTTCTTTGTGTCGTATTCTTAAACGTTTTGCGTAACGAATTTGCTTTCCTTGGATTGGACACTTGGAACTTGAAAATTGGAATTGAATAATTCAAATGGAAATTCGTTTAGATAAAAAATATTTATTATTTATTTATTTATTCTGATATTTAACTTATTTATTTTTATATAAATTCTCAACGGCTTTTAGTTCTTTCTGTAAAACGCTTGAGACAACCTGTAGAAAGTCTATAGAAATATAAAGTTCTCAGCTTATGGGTTGTTGCATTAATGTACATTTTATTTAAATGTGTGCACAATATTTTTCAGAAACTTCATTAGACTTATGAAACCGCAAACTCATTACAGATAAACACTTGGTAAACACGAATACGCACTGTTGCACATCAAAAACATCAAATTTTACATAACCTTGCGCTGAGTAAAGATTTTAATTTTCAAAACTAACAAAAAACAATAAATAAATTGCAAGTGCATGTCACAAAGGTTAAAGGGGTAGGATAGAGAGGGGCAGGTGGCAGGGAGCGGGTGGTAGTTGCATGTTCAGTGCTTGCAGTTGCCAGGATTCTTTCCGCTGTTGCACAATCAGCAAAAGTCAGCGAGCTATGAACAAAAGTTAAACAGACAAAACAAAGTGTACAGTAAGTGGGCGTGGCTTGCAGAGAAATGGGGTGTTGTTGTCTTTTGCTGTAAATTTCACACGCAGGGCGCGTAAAATGGCGTCGCAATTTTAAAGTTAAGAACATTTGCGTAATTAGCAATAGCAACATGCAAAAGGTAAAAACAAGTCAAGTGCCGGGCTAAAAAGGCGACAGTCGAAAGTACTTTAAGTGCCAGCGCAAATTACGTACCAAAAAGTTAATTAAATTGTTACCATTTCGCGTTTTCTAACGTTTCAACGATTTGTCGTGTTGGCCGCGTTGGCTTTTGGCCAACTGCATGTTTGCTAACCGACAAACCTCCGGCTGACAATTAACAAATGTCCACAGTGCAAAACTTGCGGCAAGGATGCGGGTGTCCCCGCTGCCAAAACTTACAGCTTCCTCCTATGACACCAGTTTTTCTTTTCCAGGCGCAAGCTCTGATTCATGCTTGCTAACTATTTGTTGAACTACTTTTCCATTAACTTTAACATGGCTTTTACATGCGCTACTTGCAAGTTGTTCTCTAATAGTTTTTATTATCGTAAGAGAAAAAGTTTAGATTTCGATATTAAATCAATCCAAATCTTTTGACAACATTTTGCGAAATGTCTAAAATTTAAATGCCAAATAAATCTAGAGAAGCCACAAACATTACAATCAGCTAAATTTGTACTTTTTATGCCCTGAACCCATTGAAAATGGGTACAAAGGGTATAATGTATTTGTGCAGATGTATGTAACAGGCAGAAGGAAGTTCATGCGCAGATCGAATTTGTTTCCGATAATTGATAACTTACTCCGTTTCCAAGCAATCGATAAGAATCGATATCGAAATCCTGTTTTTTGAGCAAATTTGGTAAATAATATGAGCTAGAGTCACCAAATTTGATATGTTGCTTCTAGAATATTATATATATATATATCAAGTATCTTTCATTTTATACCTATCGCCACCTTCCCACTTCCACCGCAGGGCTATAAATCTAGTTAATAACCCAACTTGTAATGCCAATCAATATAAGCCTCAATTTAAATGAAATTGACTTTTTGAGAATACATAAATATTCCATAGCACATTAAGATGTACTGTAGAAAATTTCATTATGATCGGTTATGAAACAAACAAAAGTTATGTGTTTTGGCTGCGTACGTGTTGGCAGCAAATTCAAAGAATATCTGTATACATGTATACACACAAATTCATGAAGCGTCTGCTTCGAATTCTATCAACAACATTGCAATTGCGATTGTATTGTTTTCTGTGCTGTTTAAATTCGCTTTTTTTATCTCAATAAGACTCAATAATTGGTGTGGCTTTTTTATACCCTGAACCCATTAAAAATGGGTAAAAGGGGTATTATGTTTTTGTGCAAAATCCAAATGTATGTAACAGGCAGAAGGAAGCATCTCCGACCCCATAAAGTATATATATTCTTGATCAGCATTAATAGCCGAGTCGATCTAGCCATGTCCGTCTGTCTGTCCGTCCGTCCGTCCGTCCGTCCGTCCGTCCGTCCGTCCGTCCGTATGTATGAACGCAAGCATCTCAGAACCTATAAGAGCTAGAGACTTGAAATTTTAGATGTAGGTGCTCCTAGGTCCTACGCAGATCGAGTTTGTTTCCGATAATCGATAACTTGCCCCATTTCCAAGTAATCGATAAAAATGTATATCGATATCCTGTTTTTTAAGCAATTTTGGTAAATAATAAGAGCTAGAGTTACCAAACTTGACATGTAGCTTCTAGAAAAGTATATATATATCGATTATCTTTCATTTTATACCTATCGCCACCTCCCCGCTACTCTCTATCTATAAGCGCGCGCTGCATTTGGTGTAGGAATATGAGGGTTCAGGGTATCCCCTAGTCGGGAGCTCCCGACTAGAACCTCTTACTTGTTTTTATTTACCTTTATTACTATAAACGAGCGCGTAGCGCGAGCTGCATTTGGGGTTGGAATAGGAGGGTTCAGGGTATTCCTTAGTCGGGAGCTCCCGAACCGAACCTTTTACTTGTTTATAAAATAGAGAATTGGCTTTAGCTCGCAGATCCATTTATAAATCCTCCCATAAATATTGGTCACATTTTATGCAATTATTTTTCGTTGTTTATTCTTGACTTTTTTTTGCCAATCTCTGATCCAAAAATGTTGCGCTTTACGCCGCCATCTTTCAGATATTAAAATTTGGTCATTAACTATGTGCGCCCTGTCGACATCATTTAACATTGCCAGCCAGCTGCGTGCTATATTGAGCGTAAAGTTCAGAGATAAGCCGGGTGCCACCTTTTTATACCCTTTAAGAGGGTATTATAACTATATCATATAATGTGTAACGCATAGATGGCGGCATCTTCGTCCCCATTAAGTATATATATTCTTGATCAGCATCAGCAGCTGAGTTAAATTAGCTGTCATCGAACCATCGGTCGGTGATGCCTGCTGTTGATGTATGTATTGAATAACTAGAAAGACACTCGCTTTTGTGATAAAATACAAAATAAATACATATAGCCATGTCCTTCTGCCTGTTTCCATGCAAACTAGTCTATCTGTCTTAGAGCTATTGCCTTGAAACTTTTGCATAGTTCCGTCTTCCTGTTGCTGGCATTACATATGTCGGAAAACTTTGCTACTTACGTTAGAGTCATATCTTTAATAATTCCCTCTACTATATCATATAGCACTGCGGGAAAATCCGGTGGAAAAATTAGTTATTTTCATCAATCTCAGCATTTACGAGCTTCACTATTGTGCAAGGGTATTAAATGTTCAGCGTGCCGCAGATATTCTTACTTTCACGTTAATTTTGTTTTTGTTTCATGTTTTTTCCTCTCATCATTCATCAGTGATTGAAGCTGACTGCGACAGCTCACATTAAGCATTATCAATTGCGAATCGACAATCGTCGTCATCGTCATTGAGACCCGGGCACGTTTGCCGTTTTGTCTGCCGCATATCGCATTATATCTGCATTGTCACCTTGTTGGCCATTTAACGTGGAACGCCCAACGCTCAGGGACAGTTAGCGGCAGCTCCTCTTGCCGCGTCCTTTGGTGCTGCTTGTCGTGCACGCCCCGATTTGGCTACAAGGATTTAAGCTTATCCTGCTCCAGCTCTTAGCTGGGGCCCTTAGTTGACTTTATGTTTGTCGAAAGTGAAGGAAACTCTGTTGTTTTCCTTTTCTTTTTTTTTTTTTTGCGGTCTTTTTATACTTTCCCTTGTGCTTTTTGTAGCTCAGTGATATTCAATTAGTCGCATTGACAGTGGGCCAAATAAGTAAGCTTCTTAAATACACGTTTAGTATTAAATTGTGCAAGCAGTTGAAAATTTAACCAGAAGGTATTCTATTGTTTTGGCCATTGCTGTCAATATTGTCTGTCAAATGTGTTATGATCTGATGCTTGTTCACATTTACCAAGCAGTTGGTTTTGTATTCCGCCGGTCTCATGTTACTGTCAAAGTTGACAGCCACTATAAGAACTTATTAGGCTGGTCTATTGTTGTTTGATTACCCTGCTAATATCTAGCAGGCAGCTGTTATCTATTCTATTGGAGTTTTCCAGTGTTGCCAACTGGCAATGGATTGCTTATAGTCGACAAAATTCATAAAAAGCGTTGCCATATTATTGGGGTTGCCCTTTAACAACTAGTTAAAGAACCAAATTTAAACAACTGGTTAGAACTAAAGTGCTTGTCAGAAAGCACAAATTTAAATCGAGCCCTGTAGCCTTGTATTGATTTATAAGCTAAAAATTAGCATTATTTTCTACTCACTTTCTCTTAGTTTTTTTTTTTCAAATTGTAAGGTTCCTTTAAGCCATAGTTTTTTATACCCTGAACCCATTAAAAATGGGTAAAAGAGGTATAATGTTTTTGTGCAAAGTGCAAATGTATGTAACAGGCAGAAGGAAGCATCTCTGTCCTCAAAAATTATTTATATTCTTGATCAGCATCAATAGCCGAGTCGATCTAGCCATGTCCGTCTGTCTGTCCGTCCGTCCGTCCGTCCGTATGTATGAACGCAAGGATCTTAGAACCTATAGCAACTAGAAATTCTAGCTGTAGGTCCTCCTCCTCGCAGATCGAGTTTGTTTCCGATAATCGATAACTTACTCCGTTTCCAAGCAATCGATAAAAATCGACATCCTGTTTTTGAGCAAATTTGGTAAATAATAAGAGCTAGAGTCACCAAACTTGACATGTTGCTTCTAGAATAGTATATATATCTGAATTAGGTGTTGGAAGGGTATCCCCTAGTCGGGAGCTCCCACCTAGAACCTCTTACTTGTTTTTATATGTATACTTTTTTTTTGCACAAATTGTGTCCATTGTCTTTGCCATTTCACGAATCTGCCTCGATTCGCGCACCTTTTAAATCGACAACGCCTAAAAGCAGACAACGAAAATGCTGATACCAAAAAAATAAAGACAAAAAAAAAAACGAAAAAAAGAAGACGAGTCACATTTATCCTAACGTGCTCATTTAAGTGGAATCACTTAATGGTTTTATACGCTTATCATTATCATCCCAGCAGCAGCTCCTCCCCGTCGTGTGCGGGCCTGCCGCGTCGCACTAATGCCATTTGGGCAACCTTCCTTGTCCAAACGGGACCCACGCACAATGACAAAGCGTCCACAGCGTGGGTACCAGCACCATTCCCCGCAACCGCCATTGAATCCACGAATGCACGCGCCGTTGATTCAATCAAATTGTGAAGTGTGGAGCATTTTTATCTGGCGGATGTTTGGCTCGCTGTCAGCGCAAACTGTTCGCGTCCAGTCATTGTTTTAACGCGTATGTTTGCCAGGCACACACAACACAACGACACACACATCAACAGCAACAACACACAATCAACAACAACAACACACAAACAACAGCAACAACAATACACAACCAAGGCACACATCGTTGTTAAATGCATAATTTTGAGTGGAAATTGCCGCGCTGAATGTTTCACTTTTTGGCTGCGTGACGTTTGCACGGTGCGTGTGTGTGTATGCGTGTGTGTGTGTGTATTTAGGGGTGGCTTGGATGTCTTCCACTGTCCCAGCCAAAGGTCGTTTGTACGGCCCACAAATAAGGAAGTAATATGTCCTCGCTGCATGCCCATCAAAGCCAGACGCGTTGAATAGTACACTGGGCTTGTAAATGACAGTAGCTGCCCCCCCCAATACCCCTCGCCACCACGCTCTAGACGAGACTCGACTGTATCTGGGACTGTGAGAGAAGTGAATGCTCTTTTTTTTTATCACATGGCTCGTTCCATTGTCAGCAATTTGACTACACTGCAAACCAGAGAGCATACTTACTATGGGAAATGGCTTGGCAATAGGGGAATATTAAATAGAAACTTCGATTAAATCTAAAAAAAAATAATGGATCATCTTACAATTGAGTTAGCTTTAGAATGTTAAATTAATTTTTTAATTTAATTTTTCAAAAATTAGTTTTTTAAGATATTGTGTATTTAATTCACTTGTGTCTGCTTAGGTTGCTGTTTTTTTTTTTCTGAGAAAATATTTCTTTATCTCTTAAGATAATAAAGTGAATGGGAAACAGAATGTGAAACAAAATTGAACATACATATTTTATTGACAATTTTTATATTGGCTATAATTAATACTAATTATATTTAGAAATTTATCTGTACAAACGACTCTGTTTCCACTTACACTTTTCACAAGACTCCCGGTTAGGTATGAGTTGGCAAATCAGTTTCACGTGCTTTTAAGAATTTCATTTGTATAAAGAGCATAAAGAATCTACAATATATAGATTATATATCTCTATATATATTAACTTGGCTAATATGGATATGTTTATGTTCATGATTCCAAAAGTACATAAAAAGATAAATTGAAAACCGACTCATATATACATATTTTAATTTTTATATTATAAGCTTGATAACTTGATTTTTTTTTTATATATTTAGTTTATTATAGTGTCTTGCTTGAAGGGTATTTGGTTGCCTTTTAAATATTTTCCTTATATTTTCTACCCCGCTGTCAAAAACATTGAACCGCATTTGTTTTGAAAGATTAATGACCCACAATTGGTCGCATCATCCTGATGTCTGTGGCTATTGTTATGGGAATTGTTGTCGTTGTTGTTGATTTCGATGATTTGCGCATATTTATGGTCTTGAAAACGTTGTCACATTTTAAGTTTCGAACGAAATCTCCAGAGCAAAACCTTTATGGCAGCATGTGAAGGAGGGGAAATAGCACCAGCAAATCATTTCATTAATTTAATGTACTAGAATCTGACTTGTCGGTTGTCAACTTTGTGTCGCTCGTTGAAGGATGTGTGCGGCGGGCAGGATCTTGTTCACTTTAGTTTAATACGAACTGCCGAGGACGACAAGTCATTTAGTGCATGAAAACTTTGCCAACTTTGGCGCTACAAGGCACTGATTTTATTTACAGGCTAACAACAAGGATACTCGTACCGACAAGACAAAACGCGTCGACTGGAGTCGAGTTAGTGTGAGTTCAGTTCCAGAAGGGGTTGGGGCGTCGTTTCCCGAGCAGCTGCCTCGGATGCAACGTGGCTGTCAGTAACACTTAGTCGGCATTTAACTTGTGTCATTTGCAGTGCACAGGCCAACGAAAGGGGTTGGCGGCAGAAACCAGATGCGTTTCTGTGGGCATAGTCCAGATCAGAACGGTTAAGGAGGTGCCAGAAACGGAAATAGATGCAATTAAGTAGAAGTTAACACAGTATCGCATATTATAGAACTAAAGTGTAGCAAAATATAAGATGAAGTGCAATAAGAGTAGTAAGTAAATTAGAGTGAGAGTGTCAGCAGAGCTAAAACATACTATGTAGCCATCACAACTCTTTATTATAGTTCTTATAATTAAGGCATAACAACCTGTAATGCTTACTTGAGTTCGTGAGAATTGCATAGTAAGGTCAAATTTTAATATTCTTTTCTTTGCAATCCAACGAGAAGTAAGCTTGGTCTGCTTTTAACATGAAGAAAGTTACATACATATTTGTGTAGGTGTACAAACACATTGGCCCGTATCTACGCAAAGCATGAAAATTACCGACGCTTACTTGAATCCATGAGAATCGCAGAGTAGGGCGATATGTAAAAATAAGTTTCACGGTAGCGGCAAGTCAACCATTTCTGTATTTAATAAAATAGAACATAAATATAGAAGTGCATACATACATACATACATACATAAAATAATAATACAAACATACATATGTACACAAACATAATTATTATTTAACAGTTCGTCAACTCTACCTACAAAATTAACCTTATCGAATTTGTGGAGTTTTTGTATTTCAGAACAGTTTTTATTAGGCTGATATATTAATTTAATTAAGTAAAAACTGAAGGATCTCCTCGCCTTTGATATACAATGTCAAGTGGAAAAGCACAGCAGCAGCAAACAAACAATTAAACAGCTACACACAGCACGGCACTTGCCAAACAACAAACTATCCACACACATACACCAACAGACACACACCACACACACACATTCATGTCCACCAAAAAGCTCAGGGCGTAAGTCCTTAGCCCCCGCATCAAACATGCTGGCTACTTCATCATGGATAGCAACTGTGTTAGAGATTCATCCATTTATTCACACCACAGAGCAGAACGGGAACAGGCAAGGAAGAAGAAACAGGACAACTTGGGCCCAAGGCGTAAACTTATTCCGAACAGACCCTTGGTTTTTTTTTTTTTTTTTTTTTTTTTTGGCTATACACAATAAGCCGCGGCACTTTTCATTAGCAGCCACACTTTGGCGACAGCTGATGGACGGGGCTTCGGGTACACTCAGAGAAAACCCTCAGTTTGAAATCAAATCAAATATGATGAGGGTCGAATTAAATCGATTATTTGTTTTTACACTAAGGAATTTATTATGTATAAGCATAAAAACAACGTAAAACTTGTACTTAAGGAATTATGTCGCTTTTTTTCTGGCGAAGCTATGACGTATGTTTTATAGCGACATAACTCCGCCGATCTAAAAAGGATATATCTCCTATATAAATCGACATAATTCCGCGAAGAGATATCTCGTTAACGTGCTCAACAAAAGAATATTATTTCTTAAATTAAGTACGGAATCTGAATGTTCTGGAACTTTAGGGCTTTTGGGACTAAAAATAAAGCTCTTTAGACAAGAAATTTGTTGCGAGTTAAGGAGTTTTTGCACATTAAAGAGTTTGCGCTAGACTTTTTCTTCGAGTGTATGTATCGTAGTATCTATAAAATGTCTTGGCCTTGTCGGGGTTTACTTCTTACTTTTTGTGGCGCCTTTGTTGCAGTTATTAACCCTTAACCGCACATAACATTTATTACCCACATTGTTCCACACACGCGCTCACATATAAACACACACACACACACAGACAGAAGGGCCAAACAAAGTCGCCTGCGTTAAGCTGACAATGACATTTTTGCCCACTCTCCTCTTGGGCCTGGTCTTGCTTATATCAGTTGATTGTATTCTGTGAGGCGACTTTTGTCTGTGGTTTATCGCTTTTAATTTGTCGTCGCGTCTTTGGGCTCGTTAAGTCGACCATTTTCCAATGCTTTTCCTTCGTTTTTCGCTGGGTGAATTTTCGTGGCGATAATTGGCACCGCACAAGGCCAACAAAATTAGAGATTTGTTGCTTGGTAATTCGTTACAACATGTTGAATGCCGAGCGCAGCTCTTTGAATTTTTTTCCTTCTGCTTTAAATGGACCCATTTTTTACCCCAATAAATAATCAAATTATTTTGCTTCGGATAAGTGAGTAGAAACTCTGCTCTTGGCATTTTCTTCATTATTTATCGTAAGTCGTGAGCTTTAAGGTCTTATTAGCTATGCAATTCCTATTTGTTTCCTATCCTTAACTCTGTCTTTTCTTTCTAATATGTTTTATTTTGAATCGATCAGTGCCTTCTGATCTCTACCAAGCAAATAAATAAGTGAAGAATTTATAGTTACAAGTATGTTAACTATATATGATATTTACAATTAAGTTATTTAAAATGAAGGGGAAGGAGATATTTAAAGTATACCCCACTTAGGTAGGTCGTGGGGGTGTAGTCTTCGAAAGCGTCTCTCTCCCTGGCGGCCGCGTTCGGGTGCTGCATCAGCTTGGCGGCGTATCGGCGCCTGAAGAAGTTTAACTTATCTCCGACTTTTGTTAGACGGTAATCGCGTCGGTTTTCACGTACCATGGCAGACCGGCAACCTTGCCTCCTGCCTTGGCTTGGATTACTCTAATGCGACCCAACCTTGGATGGCATATGTCCAGATGGGCGTTAACCTCGTTTTAATTGGCAGTGCATTCGTGGAAACATGCAGCTTGCTTTGAGGCTTTAGTAGCCAGTTGAGCTTTTGGAGCCTTTTTAAGGATTAGCAGAATGAGCTGGTGTGCTCAATGGTTCCTACATTGAACCGTAGCCCCTGGCAACTGTGAAAGTGACGCAAGTGGACTTGGCACATTTTATGGCGACGTTCCATTTAGCTGTCCCAGCTTTGACCAGCAGCAGGCAGTCCAGCACAGTATTTGTTGCAGCTTGCTAGGATTCGTGCGAAGCCAGGAAGGCGGTGCCATCCGCACACATTGCCACCAGCAGTCTCGCTGGTCTGAAGGCTGCACTGCTTCGTCCTTGTGTGGGTGGGGAGGTCGACCGTGCCGGGCCGAGGACGCTGCCTTGTGGGACAACTGCTTGAATGGCTTTGATCTTTAACGGCCACGGTCGACTAGAGCCTCTTACTTGTTGTATTTGTATTCTTCAACGTAGTATTCCTGAATCAGAATGCCAGTCATACTTGATAGGTCGTATATAAAACAACACTTGATTAACTGCACTGCTCAAAAATTGAGTAACTAGCGAGCGGAAAGAAAATGTCCGAAATGGAGAATAATCTGGTACAGTTGCGCATACGCCTGCAGGAGCGTGGTGTCAAATTGTGGGAATCTCCATATTATGTGGAGAATTTGGGCAGCAGCGATTCGGCTGTGGAGCAGCTCGCCCAGGAGCTGAGTCGTGAGCTGCACATCAGCGTTCTGAGCTGCAAAACCTCGCTGCTGGAGCTGCAGGAGCATTCGCTGCGCAAACTGGCCGCACGCCGGGAGTTCGATGATACGGGCCTGGCCACATTCCATGTGCGTTGCGTGGACAACCAGGGCGGCACGGCGCACACGCTGGAGGTGAAGTGCGCTCTGGGCGAGCTGGGCGCTAATTTGCAGCGCAAAATCGCCGACGAATTGCAGCTAAGCGAGGCGGATCATGTGAAGTGCATCTCGGCTGGACGCATGGTGGTGCCACAGGCGACCCTGCAGTCGCAGGGTCTGAAGAACAATCAACAGCTGTTGGTGATTGTGGGTCAGCCGGATGCGCGGGGGGAGGCTCTGTACGAGCGCATACGCCAGATACAGCGAGATGTGGAAGTGGTTGTCGATTCGGATCATCGTTTTGTCGATCTGGAGGATCAGGATGGCAATGTGATGTTTCTGCCGCCGCACGAGAATCGTGCTCTGCTCATGGGCATGAGTTTGGGCGAGAAGGCTCGCGCGGCCATGCGGCGTGGACACTACGATGAGGCGCTGTTGCTCTTCCTGGAGGCGGATGAAAAGTTCAACAATTGCGATTCCAAGTTCCTGGAATGTGTGGACAACTATGCGCTGCTCAATTTGGACATTGTCTGGTGCTATTTGTGCCTGAAGAACATAACCCAGCTGCCGGATGCACAGCGTCGTCTCGATGTCTGCGAGCGCATCCTGCAGCGCAGCTACGGCGAAAACTTTAGTCGCCTCTATGCCCTGAAGGGCTCCAGTTGTCCGGAGCGTGCACTTATCATGCGTCTGCAGCTGCTCCAGGGCGTCATATTGTTTCATCAGAATCAACGGGTTGAGGCACGAGCGCGTCTAAAGGCCGCGGGCACAGCCTTGGCTGAGCTGAAAGTGAATAGCGAACAGCTGGAGCTGCTGGTGGAAATGGGCTTTGATGCTTCCGCTGCCCGCTTGGCCCTGCGCTCCAGCAATGGTAATGTGGAGCAGGCGGTGCAGTTCATCCAACAGCGTCGCCAGCGTCTGCAAGCGGCGCGTGCCAACTCGGACTCGGAGCGTCAGCTGAGTCGTCGCCTGGCGCAAATGCAGTTGGACAACGATGGACGCGATTGGGTCCATCCGCGCAGCGTGTGTCGCCTCATGGACCTGGGCTATGAGCGGCAACTTGTCGTCGAGGCACTGCGTCGCACCGACAACGATTTGGCGCGAAGTCTGGAACTGCTGCAATATCATTCGAGTGAGCTGCGTCAGGGTCTGCCCGACTCTCCAGCGGCTGATGAGCAAATGCTTCGCACTCTACGCGGACTGGGCTTCAAGTTGCCCACGGCACGTGCCGCTCTAGAAATCACATGCAACAACCTGGATCGCGCCATCGATTTTCTGCTCAAGAGCTTGGCCAGCGAGGAGGAATTAAACAGCGTGGTTGAACGCATGTCTGCAGTGGATAATGCTGCAACAGCCGCAGCTGCTGGTGCCGCCTCCACCTCTTCCAACTCCCCCGCCTCGTCCGCCCTTCCCAACTCTTCATCGGAGCAGCTGTCTGTTGGAACGCCCAGCAAAGTAGCTCTGGCCAAATCGGTGCTGAACAAGGCCAAGACCGAAATAGAAACATATAGAGCTTACAAGCGTTTTAATGAGGATATATCTGATGTTGATCAGGACTACTTGGATTTGCCACTGGAACAGGAGGAGCAACTACTCAACGAGTACACACAACTCTTGGAACATTAGAGGTAGACTCTAATGAAAGCATGTTTCGGTAGAACAGAATTTCAAGTTAACTAGTTCACATTGATAATCTTTATAATATCGTTTCCTTTTCGCATATCCCCTTGTCCATTTGCTTGTCGATTAATGTTAATGAGATTTTAGGTCTTTGAATGAGTTTTCGAATTTTCTTCATTAGTGTTTATTATTAAAAAAGGACATTCCCTTATTTTAAGGGGAGAAAACCATCCCCGTATTCATAAATTTAAATAGTCTTGATCTGCGTATGCTTTACGAGAACCAGCGTATCAAATTTGACTTGTCTTAACGCTGCGATAAAAATATTTATTGGTTTGAAAAGCGACTGCATTTTTTGAAATTTCCGCCAATAAGTGTGAAAAAATCGTGGAAAAGGTTGTAAGCTACTTTTGTTTATTACCGAGCGAACGTCACTCAAAACGCATCACCCAAAATCTTTTTGATAACTCATTTGTTACGTGATTCACACATTTCACGAAATCTGCTGCTCTTGGATGAAAAATTCGAATTTAAGATCTAAACGGAAAATTATTTTTCAGCTATCAGCTTCACACCATGAGATTAAAAGCGGGAAATGATGATATCCACTTTTACTTATTTATCCCATCGACTTTAAACTCATTTTTAAACATAATTGTAAAAAATAATTCAAATCGTGGAGCACAAGATAGTAAGAGCGGAAAATGGGTGGAATGTTGATCTCCAAAATTTTAGGATTTCAAATCAAACAAAAAACAAAAAAGGCAGCTAGTATATATACATGTACACCATGGACAGCCACCAAATGAAACTAAGTAGTATCTGAATAACATGTGTGAAAAAAAGCTGCGGAGGGTACAAAACAGTGTTTGTTTCAGGTCTACCTTTTATATCAAAAGTGTATATGAATGATCCGACATTTGTTCATGCTGCAATCAGTTAGCTTTGGCATTTAATCCATCCATTTACATGTGTTTAACTATTTTTTGTTTTCTTTTAGACGCGTTGCCAACAATTACTCATAAATTTTGCGATGGTTTTTGCTTTTGGCCAACGCGCTGAAAAGTATGCTATGCAATTTTCGTTAGCTGTTGCTGCTGTTTACTCATGTGCATAAACATGTCAGCTTTTCACAGTGTGTGTGTGTGTGTGTGGATGTGTGCTGTTGACTTTTGCGAAAATTAATAATTTTTCAACAAACTATAAACCACACCCCGCATCCCCCTGCAGCCTGAGCACAACCCTCTGATGTAAAACTTCTGCGCTTGATGGCCAAATAATTTGTCGTCTGTGTGTTTGTTTCCGAATCGTTAAATCACAAATAAACTAAGTTCGCATTGTTGTGTTGTTTTTGTTGTTGTTGTTGTTAGGTAGATTTGTCATGCCATGCCGCACATTTTTTGAGTGGCTGACATTTCACTTCACTGCGCCACGGACTGTCGCCCGAATTGGGATTAAATCGTGCGTGTGGCCCGATAGAAAAAAAGGCCAGCAAAACAATTTACTTGAGTGTTATTTTTTTTCCCCTCTTCTCACTTGCCTAGTTGGCAGCGCTTTAAACATTTCAATTTGGGCATACTTAAAATATGTGTAACTGCAAAAAAAAAAAGGCAAACGTTTACTATCCAAATGCAGCCTGCATATTTTTGCTGCCTTTTGAGCCCACAAATTATGCAGTTGCATCAGAAATAAGAAATATAAAAATATCAAAATGTTGGCAACAGTTTTCGAAAGGGGTGGGGAAAGGGGCGAGGGGGGTGGGCTGTCTGATTTAGTTGCGAAAATGAGCAGCGGCGGCGCTTAGAGGAGCTGCCTGTAGCCAAGGACTTAACGTGGAAAAAAAGGGTTGACTGAGTGGACTGAAAGAGGGTGGGGGCGGCGGGGAGGCGTGGTTTGCTCGGTTTGGGGCTGCATTCACTGGCTGATTTCCGTCGTTTGTTGTTGCTGTTGCTGCAACTGCCACATTCACTGCTGCTGCTGATGCTGATGCTGGTTCTGCCTGTTGTCATCAGCAGCCAGCAACATTATCATCCTAGCTGCAAGTGTTGCTGTTGTTGCTGCTATACCCTGTACACATTTAAATTGTTTGAAATGGGCTATGATAGAGTATTAGAATTGAGGCTATAATTGGAGCAAGCTCTAATTGAGCATTTCATTTGTGTACAAACAATATCTATTCAAAGTAAATCCCAGACTAAGAACCAGTCCCACGAACTGAGAGTCTATTAGTGTTCATTTGTATCAGTTTATATATACCACAAAGAAAATGAAAACGAAATTAAAAACTCTTGACCAAAAATGACTTTCCACAGAATATAATTGAAACATTATTAAAAAGACAACAAATCAGAACACAAAAGCCAACGGACTTTGTTGAAAGTATACTGAAAACAGATAAGTTTTCAATATTATATCCTTTCTTATGGCAGCTGTATAATAAAGTGCTTCGATCCCGATAAAATTTTGCATATATATGAGGACTATAGTGAAACAAAAAAAAAGTGGCGAGTTTGATCAAGATATCATGATAAATAAAGAAGTTGTCCAGATAAGAATCTACTTTTCGACCGATCCTTCCTATGGCAGCTATATTATTTAGACGGAAAGAAAGACCTATGGAAAGTTCCAGACGATAACTTTAAAAGTCGGAGACTATTTCGCATAGAAACAGACAGGCGAACATGGCTGCTGATGCTGGCTTAGAATATATATACTCTATATGGTGTCTTTGATCCCTTATTATATGCGGAACACATTTAAAGACAAAGTTATAATATCCTCTACAAGAATATAAGAATTTTTTTTGACATCCAAATATATTTTGTAGGTTTTTCTTGTTCCCAAAATTTGTAATACGATTGTCTTAAAAGTATTTATATATTTTCGATTCCCTTTAGATTACTTAACACTATGCAGGACTGACTATACACGTTACTTTTTGCATTACATTAGAAGGCAAATAGTCAGCACGTTGCATGCCAATCATAAATGGTATTGTATTGCTCAGGCCTGGCTACAGGGTATTTGCTAGTCGGGTACTCACGTCTAATACTGGTCGTTGTAGCTGTTTTTGACGTTGCTATGTGTCCTCATTATCGTTTGTTGCTTGCCATGCTTTCTCATGTCTTTTGGCATTTACATTTCATTTTAATTTTTTTGTCGCTGTTTTGCTTTTTTATTTTTTTTATCAAGTGGCAGGCTGAAGAACTTTAATGGCTTTGAAATGCACTTGGAAGTGAGCAGGAAAATGATTTTCTGTTGTTTTTTTTCTTCTTTTTTTAATTTATTATACAACGCGAAAAAAATACTTATTGAAATAAAAATGTTGCCTGCATCTAAATGTCTGACATTTTTATCCTAGGCAACAGACGCTTATATATCTGGACGTGATACATGAGGAATACGCCTTCATATCGAACGACATCAGGTATTTAAAGATGCTCGACTTAAAGTTTTGTTCTAAGGAAATGCCTTTTTAGAACTCCAATTTTCAAAGTCCTTCATTTAATTCACTTTTCTCTTAACACAACTCTCTAATTCCATTTCTTTTCTGTATTCCCTTGATTTGCATATTTTACTGTCACTTTTGTTATATCTAGCAGTAGAACTTCTCTCTCTCTCTCTCTCCCTCTCTCTGCCTCTCTCTCCCACTCTCTCTCTATCCTTCTCTCACTCTTTCTCCCTCTCTCTCTCTTGCGCTGCTTCAATTTATGCTTAAGTATTAAATTTAAGCTAGAGAAACTTTGCTTTGGTAAATTCTAAAGAACTTTCTTCTTAAGTTTTCGGCAGTTAATTAAAATATGATTTTCCTTTATGCTTATCTATTTTTTCTTTTTTGTGACACCACAAAAAAGCTGCATAAATTACAAATTAGCCGAGTCAAAATCAGTTGTGCCCAACGACCACTTGGAAAGCCGCAACCCTCCTGCCAAACCCCTCTCCGCACAATCCCATTGCGATGCGCTTCGGACTGAGCGTGCGAACAGTTTTGTGAGCCACTGTGGCGTGTGCTTAGAAAGTGAAAATAATGTAAATGATAAAATTATTTAATGATGCGGAAGTGCGTTGATAAGCAAACGACAAATAATGCCAACAAATGCTGCTGCTTAACGTAGTCTTTGTATACTCTAACTTTGAGTATTTGGATTATATTAACATCTTTAGGTGTGTACTAAGTCATCATCAATAACCGAGTCCATCTAAATATATCCGTCTGTCAGCCAAGCAAGGATCTCAGAACCTTTAAGAGCTAGAGACTTGAAAGTGAACATAGGTCGTCTTAGTGCTCGAGCATTACATGTTTGTTTCCAATAATCGATCATTTATACCATTTCCCAGCAATCGATAAAAATCGATATCCAAATAATGTTTGTTGAGCAAATTTCTTAGGTTTTAGGAGCTAGAGTCTCAAAATATGACATTTAGCCTATAAAATTGTATTTTCAGATCAAGTATCTTTTGATTCCTATGTTAGTTACTGCCGCCCTTATCCCATTTGGGGTTGGTAGATGAAGGTTCTGGGTATCCTCTAGTCGGGCATTTCCGATTAGAGGACACTTATTGAAAATGTGTTATCGATATTTGGCAAAACGATCGATAGTTTAATTTACTAAACTAGTTTCAATTGAATCAAAGATACGCTCTCTGATACTCTCTAAGACAAATAATCTAATTCTATTATATATTGAACATATTAAACAACTAGTTAAATATGTGTAAAAGGTATATAATATTAACATCTTCTCTTTGATGGACCATCAGGACTATCGATAGCAATCGATAATTTAGTGGGTTCCAAATACTCGAAGGCTAGTGAATGAAAGACGTCTACGTTTTAGAATATTATGCCTAATTTAGATATATATAAAATATACTAAAAAATGACTTAAATATATATAAAGTGTATATAAGATTAACATCTACTATTTTATGAGCAACCAGGACTATCGACTGAAACTCTAGCATGAATGAATGCAATAAATTTACGTTAGAGTATATTATGCCTTGGTATGCACTGCGCCAAACAATATAATCCCACACTTTTTTCTTTTTATATATTTCAAGCTTATTGTAGTTGGAAAAAGGAACAAAAAAATTCCAACTTGTGCAGTTTTAATTTTTGGGGAAGTGTTTCAGAATGCCCAACAGCTGCGCCTACGGGATGTGCAGCGCAATTCCGTTTGCCACTTATTTTGTTAATCTATGAGGCAATATCCCAAAGTTTTCCTGTTTCTAATGAGTGTCGCACGCGAGACTCATGTGGCTGGAAACTTTATGCGCTCATAAAACAGTTGCCAAAGAGCCGAATCGAGCAACAGACTTCAGTCCAAATTGAGGACATAACTTTGCAGTAATTTACATACTCATTATGGCACTAGCTTGCCTGTGGTGGAGGGGTGTAGAAAAAAAATTAAAATAAAAATGTCAAATTAAAATTACAGCAGAAAAAAAAAATAAATACAGTTTAATTAAAAGGCGACATATATGTCAGCTGTACAATTTTTGCTAGCTGCTGTCACATTGAATGCTCTTTGCCACATATCTCACACGTTGAAGAGCAGCGCGCAATTTTATTTGTTTGCGGAGAGAGAGAGTTGTTGAAATGTTCAATTACAAAAAAACAACAACAACAAAAATGTAAATAAAATAAAAATAAAAGTGTTGCATATGTCAAGTGGGCTTGTGTGCGTGCTTGTGCGCACTGGCAAGTGGTAGTGTTGGAGAGGGTGACTTTATTGAAGTGTCGCGCGTCGGGTCTTCAGGTCTTCATGTCAGTCATTTTATTCTTGTATATGTCACGTCATGTGTCTTAACTGTAGTCTCATTTTTATGAAGTTCTAACTTAATGTGCATTCTTTTTTACTATTAAATGCTTTTGTAATTTGCGCAGTCTGGCAACACCGAATATGCTCATGAGCATGTTAAGTTGGCTGCGCTGCGACATATTGGTTTTTTTTTTTTAACCAGGTTTTATGGGCGGCTTTTGTATAGAAAACTGTGTTTTGTAGAGAAAACTATTAGAGAAAGCTTCTACAAATAAAAACGGTTCAAATTAATTAATTAATTTATGTTTAAAGCATTTATTTAAACATTTCTTATTATTGCTTATGTAAACAATTTAAAATTAGTGTATTTTACAAAATATATAAAAATTTATAACTAAAGTAAAGTTCAGGAATGGTTGGTAGAGAAAAGCCTATTAAAACTGAAATTACCGAAAATTACTTTAAAAAGCTCATAAATACCGTTACTTTTAGATTCATATTGTAAATCGACTGAATACATATAAAAAAAAAAAATAAAGTTTTCAAAATTATAATCTCTTCTTACTTTTAATGTATGCGACATTCGCATTCGTCTTCTGCCCGCGCCAAAAAGCGTGCTATTAATTGTAGTTTTTCATTTTTCACGTAAATTTAACAAAATTAAAGTTTTATTTATTTTTCGTCAACTTTTTAAGGCTTTGTTTTTTGTTTCCTTTTTTTAAACTAACATTCGGCCTTCAATTTAAGAGCATTTGCTGCTCATTAATGCAACTCAGCCTTTGGGAGATGCTGTTTGCGAACTGTGTGGTGTCCAGCCGCAGTTTGCGGTTGTGTTGCAGCATTCATTCATGCAACAGCATGTTGTTTCTATGTAATGTTGCACCTACATAAAATGCGCAAATGATGCGTATGACAAAGGTGCGGGACATGGGGCGGCAAGGCTGGGGTTGGAGGAGAAATACACAAACTGTCGCAGTCACAAATTTTGCGTCCGGCAAACGAAACAAGTTCCAAGCACCCACAACAACAGCAGCAATTGGTAGTAAAGTACAAGAGGCAACATTTGCTAATGACAAACATTGCAGCAGAGGTTATGGAGCTAGGGGGGTTGAGAAGGGGGGAGGGGTGTGTAGGGGCTGTGCGATTTGTGGCACGTCCAGTCGTAACAATGATGACGTCGGAGGCTGTGAATTTAAGTGTCCTACCCAAACCGACGGGCAGCAATTTTATTATTATGCAGCAAGCGTCCACCAGAAGAAAAAATGCCAGCAGACAAAAAACGTTTCAACTAAGACGAATATGTAATACCCTAAGATACTAATGGCCTTTGCCTAGGTCAATAAGTAGACTGCGCGCAAAAATCTAGGAAAATTTTAGTTAGACTAACAATCTGTTAAGGAGAATCTCTGCTTGAAAGTGTTGTAAAATGGTATAAAACATGGTTATACTCTTTAACCAGTGTGCACATAGAGATAATAATAAAAACAAATATTATTTAACGAAATTTTAAGAGCCTAATGCTACCATTGCTGAACCATTACTAGAACAACGTACTGTAAAGGAGAATTTCTGCCTGAAAGTGTTGTAAAATGGTATAAAAAATGGTTATACTCTTTAACCAGTGTGTACATACATATATAGGGATATATAAGGATAAAAAATCTATAGGCACAGTCGCATAAATACGCCTAGGACATATGGCGCACATAAATATTCCATGGTATTTTTTATAGTATTTTTTTATAGTATTCTTTAATTATATTGGTTTTTTTTTGGTAACTTTTAATTGCACTGAAAGTGTGGATAAAAAATTAACTTGTGCCTTTCATGCATTTTTAATAGCCGCCGCCTCGTTTGTCACACAAACCACTGACCACACACATACAGATACACATACACACACTCACATACACACACTCACATTCACACACTTACTCACACTTACATGCAGTGTGAGCTTGTGAAAGAGATGGCGATTATGTTAGAGCGAGATGAAGACAGTCGCTGGCATTTCAGCCTTTGGGGCGACACTTGCCGTGCACAGCTATGATTTGTGGCATATTTATGTAAATTTGTGGTTTTTTCCGTTAAGCCTCCTCTAGGCCGCAGCTACCAAGAAATAAAAAAGCGTCAGCCATCTAGACAGTCAGGCAGCAGGTGCTGTGGCCAAGCAATTAGTGAGAGCCTGGTTATTATTATGAGCAGCTGCTAAGCACCGCACAGAGACTATTCCAAATAGAAGAAGTCTTATGGCAATTCTGGTCTTTGGCATTTATGAACATTGAATAGTTTAATGTATTCATGGGACTTTCTTGAGAGGCGCTCAACATTCGATTATGCACGGAAAGTTTGCAGCAGACTCCTGCTAAAAGTGTCTATTATTTAATTTCTGGAGCTTTTTAAACAAGCGATTAGAGTATCGTAAGAGTCAATCACAGTATTACAAGAGTCGATAGTTTTGAACGATATCTGACAGTCTTGTCAGACAAACAATCGATTGTGTTATCGAGGAAAATAATACTTAATTCGTATTACGAAAACTGTTTTCCCATAACTATTAGCTTGGTAACATTCAGTTATATAATCTATTATCTACCTATCGGAGAAATTAATTTAATTGTGCAAGAAACAATCGATATTTTAATAGTTTCTTCCTTGATCGATACTATTTAGTTTTTGTATAATTTAATGGTATCGATCAAGGAAGAAACTACTGAACTATGGATGTCGTTTTTTTGAGTTTATATCTTATAAACGTGCTTTTATCTATAGTAAAAAACAAATCAAGTTATATTTCAAAAAAGAATGATTTAATTAAAGAAGGTTCTTGGTCTGAAAAGTGAAGTATTCACAAAAGTCTTATATACTATAAATAAAATCTTGTGTGTATCTATAATGGTCTAGTTTAGTTGAAGTCGTTGTTATCGATAAAACTATCGATAATAACATCAAAACAATCATCGATTTTAAAATGGATAACATAATTTATTATCTCTTCAAAGCTCTTGTGCCATTTCTTCGGTAAAAATTAGACCTTTGAAAACTTCTAGACGTCAACAAATCAAAATAGTCAAAAAATCTGAAAAACAAATCCTGATCAAATAATATTTTCTGTTCTAACTAAACGTGAGCTTTGTGACTCGAACTCTAGACTTGATTTGACTTGTTTGAAGTGTCAGGCTATATATTGATTTAGGCCAATCTTAAGCTGTAAACGGTTTTAATTATCCTACTACTACTTTCTCTTCTTCTTCTGCTTTTTCTACTTCTTTCTTTTCTTGTGTACACACTTTGTTGCCCGTTAGTCAGAAATCATTTGCTACACGTGACCAATCAATTTGCAACACGTCACGTGCCCCCTCTTTTTATGCCCGTAGCATTAATTTTTTGAAGCTAAGACAACGTAACTAATACACGCCCAAAAGGCTTGACCACTACCAAGCACACACACACACACAACACACACACAACACACTCACTCACACACACACACACACACACACACACCAATCAACTGGACGTCTGCGTTGACAATATCGTTGATGCGGCTGACCCTCTGCTCTCTGTCCGTCTCTCAGTCTGTCTGGCAGCTCGTCCTGTTTCTGGTCCTATCCTGTCGTCCATCGAGGACAGGTGTGCATGATTTATGAGATTTACATATCAGCGCGCTGATGAAGCGCGTTGATGCGCTGACAACAACAGATGCTCGAGGATACTTCCCAACACATATGTATGTACATATACATATACGTACGCCCCCGTGGGTAGGCGTGTCCTAAAAATAGTCAAGCAAGAAAATGCAAATTTGTGCACTGATTGATGATATTAAGCTTGTTTGAGAGACCCACAACTGCTTTGTTTCTATTAAAAGGAACTCGAGACATTTCTCTTCGTTGAGCTTTGACGTTTTCTGAGTTTGCGAACTTTTAGATATGAAAATCAAATGAGATTGTTTTGTGGAAATTAATAAATAAATATTTAATCAACTTTATAAGCGTTAATTAAAGTTCAAATAAGCTTACTCTTTTTCTCTCTCTCCATTTTTCTCTCTTTCTTTCTCTTTTCTCTGTCACTATCTTGTTTTCTTTTTCTCTCCCTCTCTCTTTCTTTTTTACTCTCTCTCTCTCTCTCTTTTTCTCGCTCTTATTCTTTGTTACCGTTACTCTCTGTCACGCTTACTCTCTGTCACGCTTACTCTCTCTCACTCACTCTCCCTCTCTCTCTCACTCTCCCTCTCTCTCTCTCTCTCTCTCTCTCTCTCCTCTCTCTCTCTCTCTCTCTCTCTCTCTCTCTCTCTCTCTCTCTCTCTCTCTCTCTCTCTCTCTCTCTCTCTCTCTCCCCCCCTCCTCTCTCTCTCTCTCTCTCTCTCTCTCTCTCTCTCTCTCTCTCTCTCTCTCTCTCTCTCTCTCTCTCTCTTCTCTGTCTCTCTTCTCTCTTTCTCTCTCTCTCTTCTCTCCCTTCTCACTTCCCCTCTCTTTCTCTTTCTGCCGTGTCCTTATCGCTCTAGGTGTCTGCGTTCCCTTACTTTGGATGTCATGCGCTACTCATCTCATTCGCTCTTTTCTTTTGAATATCGCCTCTCTATGTGATTTTCACAAGTTCAAATAAAGCCAGTAGATTTTGTAGGTTTTGTTTGCTCTTAACTTACTTTATCCTTATCAATTTACATAAATTAAAGCTAATACAACAATGTATTTATACTACAACACACATGTAAAGTCTTACATCTCTGCGGTTTTCCTAGTCTACTCTTTGGCACCTAATGTCGCCCTTCTCTGGTGCTTATTAGGCAGACCTGTCTCTGTTCCCAGCCGACGACAGCCATCAAATTCAGCTGGACATGGCAACACATGTGTCTGATATCTGTTGTACGACAACATGTGCAGTCGGGTGCAGTTGAAGCCGCAGCCTCTAAGCCTTGGCTAATTGTTATGCGCCCATCACAAACACTGAACATCAGCGTTGACAATAGCAACAACAACAACAACAACAACAACAAAAAACAACAAATGCGAAGGACATGTAAATAAATGACTGCGAGAGTCATGTCAGTTCCATAAAAATGCCATCTTTTTTTATGAGCCAAAGCTTAAAAACTGGTAAAATGGGTTGCAAAAAATATAAATAGGAATATATTTATTCAGGCTGTGCGTGAAGGCATTCAAAACAGCGTGAAATGTAACTACTTATAGAACTGGTTGGGTAAAAAAAATGAATAAAAATAGTATTATGTTTGTATACAATGCTCTCTCCTGACCAATTGATTGGTAATACATTTTTCACAGCAGCAATTTTTTTAAAATTTCGATTAATTGATGGAACATTTTTAAAAAAAATTTGTTTAGTTTTAGGAATTGACCAAGGAAAATCGAATAAAAAATGTTTGAAAATTTTTAAAAAAATACAGTCGAAATTCGGGTTCTATTTCGAGGTGAGATCAATAGCAGTCAGTGCAACTAAAGCTCATTATTAGATTGCCAGTGTAACCTCAAATAAACAGCCTTGCCTCCCACATAACCCAACTTTTTGACAGCGCAGTTTGCGCAGCCCTGGTTGGCTGTAATGAAACGTGATTTAAGTTTATGACTCCTTTAATTAATAGACTAATAGGCGGAACTTTGCTTGGTTAAAGCTCACAGCTGTGAGTGCCTCGCCCCCCACCAACCCAACCCCCGGACAGCTGCGCCTTTGTCCTGCAGCACCTAACCTTACGCCGAGCACCCGTCTTACCCCGAGCACTCGTCTTACCCCGTTGCCCGCGTTGCTGTTCAATGGAAAAGTGGCCTAAATCACCGTGTCGATTGCCAGACAAACTCTGGCGCCCCAACAGCCAATTAAAAGCCGTCCAAAGCAAATGCTGCAACAATAGCATTATATATATATATATTACATATAGATATAGTATGAACAGATTTCAGTAATTACTTTTATGACCCAATTTGTTGGAAAAAGAGTTTTTTGCGCTTTTTGTTATAAATTTTACCTTAGCAACAAAATGCGACCCATTCCTAATTCGTTTCCCATTCCCATAGCCGTTCCACATTCACCCATTCCAAGGGCTAATCGAAGACGGGCCTCGCAAATTTATTGCTGCCTGCTACAAGCTACTAGCG
The DNA here is from genome assembly GCA_035045725.1 of Drosophila ezoana. Taxonomy (NCBI): domain Eukaryota; kingdom Metazoa; phylum Arthropoda; class Insecta; order Diptera; family Drosophilidae; genus Drosophila; species Drosophila ezoana. The sequence continues at coordinate 4,504,723 of JAWNOU010000051.1, forward strand.
TCAAAGAGAGTGAGAGAGACGGGGGAGGCGTGTCTCGCCTGTTCCTTTGACCTGTCTGCTTCAGTCGCACCCGCAACCTCGTCTGTGCTTCAGCTGTAACTTTTTCAGTTGTTGTTGTTGTTGTTCTTGTTTTTGTTGCTGCTGACATTCTTATGGGTTTTATTTTGTGTTATTCGTCGTTGCTCCAGGCGCAGCAAACAAGTTTCTTGTGTTCCGTTTTTCCGTTCCTCCTTTGCGTGCTAGCAACAATACGTATAAAACAGCAAAGGAGTGCGAGTGAGAGGCAAAGAATTGGCAGCCGTCAGCTGCTCAGTTGCAGAACTTGTTGGGGCTGCGCTTGTTGCGCGTTTTGTTGTAAACTATATATGAACAAAAAAAAAAAATTAAATGCAAAACACAAAAAAATTATTGCAACATGTTTAGCATGTCTTTGATGTTAGGCGGTGTAATAAGCCGAACCCTATTTCAAAATTCGTTTCGATTAGCGCGCAATATTGTTTTATTGTTTTTAGCATGGGTCTTCAAGTATAAAATATTAAAAATGTAATTTAAATTTATATTCTCAATTCCCAATTAAAATTTATTATCATTTCAAATATGTACCAAAAAATTGCCGCCTTCTCGTACAGCCTATCCAGCGCATAAACCTTAGCATCTTATACAACATTAATATAAGTTCCACACTATGCGATGCTCATTTTTATCCACACCACAAACAACAAGATATCAAAAAACGGAAGTATGAAGCTGCAGCATTGGTTGCATTGTCAGCTAGTGCAAGCGAGCTAACAATATAGACGCTAACACATTTGTGGCGCCATCTCACACCGCTTTATCCGATTGGCGTTTTTAGAGCGAATTCGCCGCACACAATAAGCAAAACAAACAACTACTCTCCGCCGCACTGAGCGAATCGCAGCGAATGTTTATTTGTTGTACACGACTTATGGGTGGGTGGTTGGAGCGGGAGAGCAGCAGTTAAGTTTGTAATGGTCGCCACATGGCGATCCCGGTAACTCTAGCGAGAGAGAGAGAGAGAGAGAGAGAGGGAGAGCGAGCGCCACTTGATGTCTTGCGCTCTTGTTTTGGATTTTATGCTAGCCGCAAGAAATCATGTTCTATTCGGAGAGCGGGTCGTTGTCAAGCGAATTGAATGCCATGCTTTCCGGCAACGCTATAGTTGTCAGTTTGGTTCCGACCGTTACAACGTCAAGTTCAGCGTGCGGAGATATTTGTGCGTCGTCGTCGCCGTCGTCGTTTACAATTGTTTTGTTGTTACTCTGCGCGTCGTCGTCGTCGTTATCGTCGTTTCTTTTGTGGTCGTCCCACAGAAAGTTAGCTACTTGCAGAAGTGCCGTTATAGGCTCGAAGGCGGCAAATTCAAAACAAACAAAATTCTAATTTGTTTGCGTTTTTTGGGCGAAAAATTAAAGTAAATCCTTAAATTAGTCTTTAATTTCAAGTGCGACAACTTGCAGCAAATTGTTGTTGCTTTTATTGTTGTTAATTTCTTTATAGTAACTGAATAGAGAGGAGAAAGGGAAAAATGTGGTTTTAATTAAAATGCGATAGCGCTTGGCGTTTTGCATGAGCAAAATTAAATTACGTGTTAAATTGCAACAACAACAACAACAACAAACAAAAGAAGCAACAACAACTGCCCTTGTGATGTATGCAAATAAATTTAAAAAAAATGAACATACATATACAAACAATACGAAATGTACAATAAACTTAACAAAAGCAAATGCTTTGTCAGTGCTTAATATATTATTAAAGTTTTAATTTAATTGTTCAATAATTATACGTTCAACTAATGAAACCAAAACCAATGCAATTTCTGTTAAATTATTATAAAAAAAACTTGAAAAATGCAATTAATCAACTAATCTAGCCGCAGGATAGGCCATGAATTGGGCACTTAAGCAAATAAAATATATGTATGTATATTTATTTGTATTCCGTTACTTGCAGCATAAACTGTTATAAATTCGAAGAGTTCTTTTGTAGTTCACAGTTTTTTTTAACGAATGTGCGATAAGAAATAGAAGAAGAAGCAGCAGCAGCAGCCGAGAAATACAATTCTTCGAATTCTTTGTATATTGTTGTGTTGTAATTGAATATGCGGGGCTGCGGCGTGTCAGGCAAGAAAGTTCCTCGAAAAAAGAACAAAAAACAAAACATGTGATAAATTATCCAAGAAACCTAGAGAATGTGCTGCATAAGATTTTACAGCTCTTGCCCAGACTGTTAAAGTAACTGTATTGGGCGAATTCGCTTGAAATGTTGATCGGTTTTCAAGTTCAAATGCGTAAATTAAATTGAAATGCTTAAAAAATCAACTAAAACAAACCCGAGAATTAAAATCAAATTCAAGAGCACGCTTGTGCGTAGCTTAAATAAATTTCATATGAAAATTCGCATAAATCAACGTGCTTGTGTGCGTGTGTGTGTGTGTGTGTGTGTGTGTGTGTGTGTGTGCGAGACTGTGAAACGCATTAATAAATTAAACAATTATTTTACGCTCGTGTTGTTGTTGCTGTTATAAAGTCAACAAAAGCGTCAGCTTATCCGAAGCTGAGCTTAAAAAATACGAGAAAAAACAAAGAACGCTAAATGCGAGAACAAAGCGTTTTAAAAGACGCGGGCGGTCGTTCGTCTCAGTTGCTCTGCCTTGCCTGCCTGCCTGCCTGCCTGCTTATCCGCAGGCCTATTGTTTTTGTACAACTGCATACGTCGGAAATGATTACGTGGGCTGTATAGGAGGGTAGGTAAGAGGGGGGCTAGCGGCATTTGTGTCTTCGTCATCGGCTCATGTTGCACATGGCCGCATGTGTTGCATACAGCCGCCGTCTGAGACGCTCGAAATTACCCCAACTGCTCGATAAGCGGCGAATCTGTTTATGCTCTCTTGTTTACGCTCTCACTTAGTGCTGCTCCACGAGCTTGTCCTGGTGAGCGTGTTTTGTGAGTTTTTCGGCGAACTTGCGAACTTTGCGCCGCTCTTCGCTTTAGTCAGCGTCAAAGCGCTCCTGCGATTTCAGTTGACAAAAGTTCCTTGCGCTGTTCGGACCTTTAAGCCTTGACGTTTGTCGTAATCGCTGTCGTCATATCGTCACGCGCCGTTACTTTAGTCGTGCCGTCTTTGAATGTGTGTGTATGTGTGAGTGACTCAAATATATATAAGTGGGGATACAGAGACGCGTAAGCTGCTGCTTTTTTGGGTAGATTAGCAGAAGGCATCACAAAACTCATACAATTGTATGCGGCGAATTCAATGACGTCGCAAAAATATTGCTTTGCGTCTTTTTCTTTGCTGTGTTTGTGTATGTGCGTGTGCGTCTTTTGTGTTTTTGTGCACGCAAATCGATTTAGTTTATACAAATAAAGCATAAACCAGCCCTTATAACAACAACTATATACATAAATAGCATTGCCGAAAGTATTGCTGTTCTTGCACGCATGCGATATAAGTTTTTGATTAATACATACTATAAGCAGCCGCATATAAAGGCAGCGCTTTTTGTTTTTTATAACAGCACAATACAATCGCAATTCGCCGCTGTATGCGTTAAAAAGCCGGCAATGCCAAGCGAATGCGACGCAAAGAGCAACGCCAGAATCAAAAGCCCGCAACAAACATACAAACGAAAGTAAAAGCATAGGCAGCAGCAAAAAAGAAGGGGAAAAAAAAAACAGAAGCAGAAAGCAGTAGAGCGGCAACAACAACAAACTAAGAAATTAAAACAAAACTAGTTGATGATGCTTTTAACGGGCAGAGTTTTGACAGAGCAGCGAAAGCGGGAATGCGATCAAATGAAAACTACAAAAGAAGCAGCAACATGCAAAGATACATACATACATATGTATGTGATTCTGTGAAGAAGAAGAAAAAGAACTTGCGATTTGAAAGGAATTAACGATAGGGGGAGATATTTCAATAGTAGTTCTGTTTTTGTATTGGCATTGAGTTAACAGCGACAAGAACTATAAATATATATCCTAAATAATTTAATTTATAACTATTGTATGCAACAACAAAAGAGCAAGAAAGAACAGTTCTCTTAACAGGTTAAGGCATTGTTAAAATTCAATTTTCTGACGATTTTATGTATCGGAGCTATGTTAAATGTTGATAAGATCTTACTTCTTGTGAGCCAACTGCTAATTGAAAAGTTAACAGGGACAAGAACTGTATGCAATAACAGAAGAGCAAGAGAAAACAGTTTACAGCTTAACAGATTTAAGCTATAACTTTTACATTCATGTTAAAATTCACTTTCCCGCCGATTTTACATATCGGAGCTATGTTAAATGTTGATTACTTACTTCTTGTATGTCAGGTGCTAATTGAAGAGTTTTGTCAACATATCTTGAAAAACCGAAATATTTTTCATATATGTATGTAAGTACTACATTTCTCCATTAGTCTAAAAAATTCTTGCCAACAATTGAATTTAACGCATAAAACAGGTTATAGTTTTTTAGAATAGCTGTGTTTGCAAAGGAGAAAAAGCATTTGTAATTTTTAACTTATCTAATCAAATATATTTTTCAAATATTCAGAGTGTTCTAAGCCATATCGGGTGTATAGAAAATGTGCATAACTTAAACAAAATCAGTGCACAAATAAGAATAAAAATAAAAGTTTTACGCAAAATATAACAGAAAATACCAAAGCAAACAATAAAAAAGAAAATAAGGTGAAGGAAAATAACACACAAAAAAAAGTATTTTTTTGTGCTAAACCCCCCCCTCGCTGCGCGCGGAAGTATATAAAAAGGCGGGCAAAATTTACTACAATATCAGCTACAACAACAACAACAACCAACCGAACGGCAACAGAATGCTATTCGAGAATCCAGCCGTCGCGGCCAAGCTGCCGTTTCCATACAATGTGCCGCCGCCTCTGCAAGCGGCGGCCGCTGCTGCCGCAGCTGTGCCAAATTTAAGGTAAGCCCAAATGATACTCTCCACAAAAAAAACAAAAAACCAAAATGTTTAAGAAAGAGATAGCAATAGCTTGGAGTTTCGCTTGGTCTCAAGGCCATTTAAGCGTTAATGCGCTTTGTGGCTTGCCGTCGCGCACTTTTTTTATATTTTATTTTATTTTTTATTTATTTTTGTTTGTTTTTTTGGATCTCAATTTTCCTCAGTGGCATATTTATGAAAATTGTTCTTTTAAATTTTTCATCAGCAGTAGAGCCGAGTGCTACGCGATATTAACCTATAATTTTTATAAGTTACTTCCGCAAATTGCAAACATTTGTTAGGCCACAATTTGGACGCATTTTGTTTAATTTGAAGTTAAGATGTCTTATTAATATTCATTTGATAGCCACAGTGGTGCAAGAGTGCAAGAAAGAGGAAAAACAAACAATAAACTTATAGATCTTTTGGAGTTAGTTAAACACAAACAAAAACAAGTAAAAGATTCTAGTCGGGAGCTCCCGAATAGGGGATACCCTGAGCCCTCCTATTCCAACACCAAATGCAGTAGTACCAAATTAGTAGTAATTAGAATAAACTAAAAAAAAATCCCCTTGGCAGGGTTCAAACTCACAGCCACACAATATAGCAGCACAGAAAACATACAATCGCAATTGCAATGCTGTTGATAGAATTCGAAGCAGACGCGCATGAATGTGTGTGTGTACATGTATACAGAAATTCTTCTTCACGTGGGCAACCAAAACACATTTTCTGTGTTTCTCATTTTCAATGAGCTCAGGATAGAAAAATAAAAAATGGTGCCGCTTACGTTTTATTTCTTTAGCTTAAGCTTAGGTTTTAGAAAAAAAATGTGTGGCGCATTAAATTTTCATATTTTGTGTATGTTTCTTTGTTGTTGGCAAAGATCATGTTAAAATAATATTGCTTTATTTTATTATGTTTTTACCCTAAAACCATTGAAAATGGTTAAAAGGTCTGAAGGAAATATCTCCGACCCCTTAAAGTATATATTTTTATTTTATTAGACTTATTTCTAATTGGAAAATAAAGTTTTTGGAGCTCTTAATTTTTGCTTATTATTGAATAAATAACTTCAGTAAGATTTTATTGATATTTTTTTTTTTACACAAAATTATGTAATTTGTGTGTTGAGGGATTTGTAATAACGAGCTCTGTAAATACTCGTAGACAGATTTGCCTGGATTATTAATGCCAGGCACTTGCCGTAAGTGGCCTTTATAATGGTCATTTAGGTCAAAGTGAGAGTAAAAGTCAAAGTAAATATGTAAATATTGCGTGCTCTTGGTCAAACTGAAGCTGGGATTCAGTTTAAATCTCGCTGACTTCCTTAATAAAGCAAACGTATAAATAAATATAAACATAAATCGTATAACGACCGTCTGGCGCCAGGCAATTAAGAGTTTAAAGTCTTGCATTTGTTTGTCAATTAGTTTCATTTATATATCTTTTCTTCTTCTTCTTGGCATTTATCTCATAATAATTTCGCATGTGTCAAGACTAAACAAATAATAACAAAAAATAATAACAAAAGGCTTTTCAATAGTTCTTTTTCAAGGTACATGTGTCTCCTACGGTTTGCCCAATTATGCGTAGCAGAGGCAAAATAATTAAAATCATAATTAAGCTAATTACGCTCACATTTAATGTCACCGCGGCACAATTAAGAACTCGCGGCCCCAGAGACAGCGCCCAGGCCAGAGTCTGCAGCCTCAAGAATTTTACATGCCAAAAAAATACGATGTACATTTTCCATTATTATACCCTATACTCATTAAGCGGGCAAGCGGCGTGCAAGACTTGTGCTAATGCTTGCAACAGTAAAAAAAATTGAGAATTCCGCGTCCAACTAAAGCTCACATTTCTCCACATTTTTCCGTAACAAAAATTAGGTTTATACAGGGTATCTTGCAGGCGAGCACGCACACTCAACTGTGTGCCTATTACAGCGACCGCTGCATAATACTGACACTGACATAATGAAGAAAATGAGAAGAAAAAAAAACGATAAACAAGAAAATAAAAATAAAATATTTGCGAGCCGCGTAGGCAAGAAAAAAAAAACCCAAAAAAAAATTAAACTCGAACGATGAATGGTTCCCAGCACCCCCCTCTCCCCTCTCTTATGCTCACCCCCTACCCCTACCGCTGCCCATCCCCCCGCAGACCCAGCAATTTGTTTGACTTGTCAGTGTCAGCTCTCTAAAATGCGGCGACGTTGTCCGTCTGTTTACTTAGCGCCCGAGTCTCCGACATATTTTCAATATTTTTTGGTACGCTTTCTTCGAGTGCAAGTTCAGTCAGTTCTCAATTTTTAAGCATTAGTTTGTGGGTCGTCCCCCTACGTCCGGGCCTGCTTCTCCAGAATATGTCGGAGTGTTGCGTATGCTTTTTCTCGAATATATATAAATGAAACACGCCTTTCTTGTCATTTATTACTGTCACTTTAAATCCAATCAGCGCTTTGTCTATGCTCGGCGGCTGTTGAGAGCATTTCTTTACTTATTTTTTGTTTCGTTTTGGTTCTCCCACCAAAAAACTCAACAATACATAATACTTCATATCCGCCGGTCGGCGTGCTGATAATTTTCATTTAAATAAGAAAAACAATGTTGCGTTAAAAATAAATTGGTATTTATTCAAGGCAAGCCCCCGAAGAACAATATTCGAAAGCCTTATGACAGAAAGCTGACAGGGCAGATTTCTGGAGAGCAGAGATTGCTCGCTGGGAGTCCATTGCCAAGTTATTTGGGTTCGTATTTTCTAGTCGCTAGCATATTCTGGCAGATATATAAATGTTTAAGCTAAGATCTCGAATGTATGTTAGCTTTAAGCTTTTATTTATATTCCAGATCAATCTAAACTTGTGGTAGAAACAAACGAGCTGTGTTTTACCGCACGCTTCAAAGTTCTATTTCCTTCCTCTGATAAATCTGAATCTTATCTAAATTTTTAGTGCTCTTATTTTTAAAAGACACAAATATATTTAATCGCACTTAAAGCTTCATTGAAATTCATAATCTCCCACTCTCTCTCACTCTCCCTCTCACTCTCCCTCTCCCTCTTTTTCTTCTTTTATAATAATCGCAAGCTTTAATGACATTTTTATTGAAAGCTTTGATCTGTAACGTGTTCGAAAACTCTTTTCAAGTGGCTGGCATATTCTGCCAGACACATTGACTTCCAAGCAAAGATTGCGAATCGAGCTTTAAGCTTTAAAATGTATTCAATATTCATCTTAACTCCTAATGAGTTTTTTACGCTTCCAAGTTCCTTCTTTAAGTTTAAAACTGCTTCAAAGACACAAATCGCACTTAAAGCTTTCATTGAACCTCAGAATCTCTCTCTCTCTTCTCCTATATTTATCGCATTGAGTAAATAATAGACTTTTTTAAGCTTAATGTATTAATCGTAATCCAATGCGATTTTTTAGAGCTTTGAACAGTATCGTATTGAAAAGCTCATTAATTTTAAAGCTTTACATTTCATCGCATGAAGTGCTTCGAATAAAGCTCTCAAGCTGGTATCTCTATATTTCCTGTGGATAACTTTGAGCTCATTGCAAAATTTCATTGGGACTTCACATTAATACTATATTATTATATTCAAAAGCTCTTGAACTTGGTAAGTGCTTAAAATGCAGAACACAGGTTCAACTCAAGTGCGTTTTAAAATCGAATTAAACTTTCAAGCATGTATCTCAAAGGAGTGCAACAAATCAAATCGAAACTTCCGCATTAATTAGCATCCAACAAGACAAATTCATCCGCTTAAATGTTTTAGCTGTAATCATATATGCGCGTGCCTGTCTGCTCTGTGGGTGTGTGGTTCAATGAATGGGCAGGGGGTGTGGGGTAAATAGACGACAATAATAATATATTGCCAGCCCGCATGTTAATCAAGGTGCCAAAACACCCCCCGCCCCGCCCCTAGAGTGCATAAATTATATCGATGTGTGTTTGTGCGTTACGATTACAAATTAACGCGCGTGCTGAGAGAGCCTGCTCCCAGGTAAACCCAAAATATTCTCCGACTATTAACTTGAATTTAAAACCAATTTGGGAATTCGTAACTTCTCGACTAACTCTCGGCATATTTGTCGGATTTAGGCTAAACGAGTCCTAAGTGAAGCAAGGTCTATAAATTATTTGCATATTTAACAATTTTAGCCCCATATTCGCCAGATGCTGCCGTTGGCCAAAAGGCAGTTGACAAGTGCTCAAAAGCGCCGCAATATTAAAATGCTTATGAATTTCAAATAATAATATGTCAAGTGCCGAGAGCAATGGCAGCCCCCCCGACACAGACACAAGCTATTTTTCAGCTACCCCCACGCTCGGCCGCCGCCGCCTCTTGCTGTGAGGGGGAACTTGTCGTAATTAAGCTACTAGCCATAAGTTTTGCGCATTTCACAATTTCTTTTTCTTCCATTTTTTGTATTTATATTTTTTGTTTTTGCCCACATGGCGATACCCGCACTTTTTTGCTCCGATTGTCAGATTTACATTCAAATGCCATGTGATTATTCACAAGGCATTGTATGCGTGTGTCTGTGTTTGTGGCTTTGTACGCTAGGGGGCGTTTGAGTGACAGCTACAGGGGCAGATACTTATGAGAGGTAGTCGAAACACCTACTCGCAATGTATTTACAAAACTCAGCCACATATGTACATACATATTGTTGTATGTCTTTGTTACTGGCTTTTCTTTTCAAGAACTTTGCTGATTCTTCTCATTGTGTTATTTTTGGGAGTTACTTTCGTTATACCCTTGCAGAGGGTATTATAATATTGTCTCAAAATGTGTCATCTCCGACCCTATAAAGTATATGTGTTCTTCATCAGTATCAGTTTCCATGCGAACTGTTCCCTCAGTTTTAAAGCTGTCGTCATGGAACCTTGCATGCGCCCCTTTTCTGCTACTTGCAGTACATTCTTATGTCGGACCTAGCTGGATCGGACCCCTCAGATAGCTGCCATAGGAACGATCGGTCGTAAATGAGGTTCAAGCATGAACAACCTTTTTATTTATTACGATATCTAGACCATACTCGGCATTAACTATATTCCCCGTGATTCTTTGATACGAGCAAAGCATTATGAGCATTATGAAAAGCTTTGGTTGGCAAGGGTATTAAATCTTCGGTGTGCCGAAGATAACCTTTCTTTGTCGTTTTTGGCTGTACTTACAAATTACTTACTTGGATTTAATTGGGCTTTTTAATATTCTTTTTAGCGGCTTTTGGACTAAGATAAGATTTTGATTTTGCTGTTTGTTTTTTTGCAGCTCTCTTGTTTTTTCATATAAATTTGCTCCCTGCTCGGGCGTCATTTAAATGTTCGCATTAGTTTTAATTTGTGTTTAAACTGATGCTAAATTAGATGAAATGATAAAAGTTTAATTTAACCTTAACCTTTCATGATTAATGCATCTTTTCGTACCGGTCCCTGCTCGGCCGCTATTGCAATTTGCATTAATTTATTTTGTGCTGTTCTTGATTAAATTAATTAGTTTTATTACTTATTTTTTTGAGCATGTTTTATAGCAGAGCTAAGATACCGGGCTATATCTTTTTTGCGATATATTTATCAATATATTATTAGAATTGAATCTTTATTCTTTTCACTCGCTGTAACTGTAATTCTACACGCAAACTGCGCTGTTTTGGCTGGCATTTATTTATATTTGTTAAAAGCCGTAACTAATTGACCAGCTACAAAATAATTTTTCTCTTCATATACATATATATTTATATATATATTTTTTGTTTGTGTTTGATTTTATGGACACTCATCTTTCATATGGCATGACATGCAATATTTTGTGGTAAAAGTTGCCTCAAAGCAGCTTAAAAGTTCCTTGACTTTTATGCCAATGTGCCGATATATAATACCTATGTATATATAACACCTATTTATGTATGTATGTATGTATGTATGTATAAGAACATGCGTTCAATTACGTGCCTCAAGTGATTTTCCTTTTTCTTCTTCTTTCTTGCCAAAAACTGAGTCATTTGAGCTTGGCATCATAATAAAGTTTTAACCTATTCCCATTTCTGGTCACATATGCAACACATTTATCCACCTGCCGCCTCTCTCTCTCTCCTTTCTCTCTCTCTCTCTCTCGCTCTCGCTCTTTTGCTCTTTGTATTGTCTGCGTGGGCTTTGTCATGATTTTCTGAGCTGAGTTACATTTTCAAGTGTCTTTTGGCTCTTAAACTCTGGCGTTTTATTTTCTGGTTTGGGCCACACACACACGCACACACACGCAATCAGGCATATACATGCATATCTATTTGCATTCACATTTTTTAGATGAAATTGTAAAAGTTTTTCCTTTTAGCTACTGTCAAAGCTGCATTCTGAGCGGATGTTCATCATGTGGGCGTAATTCAATTATTTGCACAAAATGCAACAGTTGAAACTCTGCAGTGTGGTGGGAAGGAGAGGGAGGTTTGGGGAGGATATGCGGATGTGGGCGGTTGCGTATGTTGTGGACTTTAATTGAAATGCCAACGCGAACTGGAGCTACACTTAGGGCAAAGCAATATAGAGACAGTTGGCAAGAGAAAGAGAGAGAGAGAGAAAGAGAGAGAAAAGAGAAAGAGAGTTGGCTATAGTCGTAAACAAAAAGTGCATTAAAAGTAGTTGTAACAATGTGTACACACATATATTGGAATACTATTTTAATGGCTTTACGCGGATCGATAAATATTGAACGGTAAAAATGTTGGCCAATTGTAAGACCTCTTATCTATATGCTATTGAGCCCTAATGAGCTGCATGTGATTCAATTTGATGGCATAAATTGGTTTTGCTTATCGTAATATTTAGTACATAAGTGTCAACATGTGTGAGGGAAGGCCGCGGGATAACTTTGGTAATAAAAATAAAATAATTAATAATAGGTACAACCCATAAAATTGAAAATTGTTCATGTATATGTGCTGCTTCTTTCACATTGGTTTTCATATACTAGCTTTTTACAGGGTGTTCAATTTGTGTTGGAAAAGGCGAAAGGTGAACAATAGCTATTTTCTGCAGCTTAAAGAGTTTGGGAATTATAAAAGAAATGTGTGTGTGTTTTGATTGTTATTAAAGTTAAATTGTGCTCCACTTGTGCGAATTTCTTTCGCACTTACCAGTGAACCTTGTGAATTAACTAGCTTACAATAGAGTTGTCTTCAGCAATGTCTTGCCAAGCAAAATAACAAAATGCGCCCCGCACACGTACGAGTTCGAAGTAACTACAACTTTATGGGTAGAGAGAGCTGCTCTTATAACTAATTTTAAATAATTGCCGCACATTACGCTATTATCCCAACAGTTAGTTGCAAGGGGCTTATACCAACCTACTCTCTATAAAAGAAAGCACGCCCCCACGCAGGGCGTCGATACGACTTGAACCGGGCCAAGCCAAGACAGGCCAGGCAAGGCCAGGCCAGGCCAGGCCAGGCCAGGCCAGGCATAGCTACTTCTTCCTGAGTAGCTGCTGGTCGCACTTTAATTGGCATATCAGAGCATGGCGCGGCAGTTATTTTTTTCTTGGTTGTATTTTTTTTTTTTATTAGTTTGTTAGGCCAACAACTGGCGAGCAGCTTTCTAGCGGCAACAATGAGCGAAACGAGGGAGCCAAAAACAACAACAAACGTAAAAACAACAACAATAGAAACACACAATAACAGCACGAAAATTTATAACAATTGTAGTTGAGAGGTTAATGAACTAAATGCGCAATGGGCCAAACTTATTTACAAGCGAGCCGCAGAAAACTTTAAAAAAGAAAAATTAAATAGCAGCTACAATTAATGAGACGCTCATTACGCGTGACTTGCTTGAGAGTATTGCGGAGCACACTGTCTAGGGGGAGGGCGAGGGGTTCGGATTGGGGTGGGGAGATGCCCCCAATGGCTTCATTTGGCTTGGTGGCGGCTTTGCGTGGGCCAACAACGATTGCTCGCATTTAAGTTATAGTTTTTTTTTTCAGACTTAATTACCGCCCATCAATCAATCCAATTTATAAGAAAGCATATATATGTATATCCAAAACTTTGGGGTCTATTTCGGGCTTCCTACATTTTGGACCAGGCCAAATTGAATTTGATTAATTTGTGCATGTTTTATTTATTGCTAGAAAGGGGCGCAAAATATTTGTACATAAATTCAAAATATTTCATACATGAAAAGTTTTGCAAATTTGTTTTGGCACATAAAAGATATTTGTCGCTAGATCTTTGCTAATATTGCTCAAAACATTTAACAAAATTGACAACGACAAGCGGCAAGAAAAAAAAACATACTTTATATACATATTATGCGACTGACCCAGTTTAAGTACCACACATTTTTCTTTGGGCCAGAAATGATAGCGCATGGAAATCCAAGGCAAAGGCTGTGCAAAAGAAAATGAAAAATATTTATTAATATTGCATGTCAAATATTACAAATATTTAAAGATTTTTTTAAGATTGTTTATGTTACTTGTAGATTATAAAACATTTTTTATAGGTATTTTATTGATGTTAATTCAAGTTTGAATAACATCTAAGTACTGAAATTGAAAAAAGGCTAAAACTAGCATTATTTTTATTATTTCTATTTGTATATACTTTTCTGAGCATATAAGTTTGATCTTTTATTATTAGATTCGTATTATATTATATTATTATTATATTTTATTTATATTATATTTTATTTGTATTGTATATATATTCTTAATATATTTTGTTTATATTATTTCATTTTCATTAGCATTAGTTTAAGTTAAAAATGTGCGTACAATTATTATTATTTGTTTTACTTTTTAATATATTTTCGAACTTTTGAATATTTAACGTGATTTTTTTACGCTCCTTGCAGTATATTAACATAGTCGATCTTTACAAAACTCAAAAATATATTTCTCGCTTTTATTCTGAATTTAAAGACTAAACCAAAGCGTAGTGTAAAATGTTGCGCTACATTGAATTGGACTTGTAATTGCTTTTTAATTTATTTTTCTTATTTATTGGCTTGCATTGCGCGGTGATAAAAATCATGAAAATTGTCATGCTCGGTTGTGTATTTGCACATTTCCGTTGGCATTTTGAATACCCCTCTGCTGTGTAAATAAAACATATATATATATATAGTTTGGGTTGTGCATGCGAGAACTGAGTGCGTTAATCAAACGGGGGGCGCCTGTATAATTTTAATGCACTTGAGAATTGCATTTTAAAAATGTTCAATATGCCAAATAACAAAGTGAGCGACGGATTTATGCACATATATGTATATATATATATAGGGAGTATATGTATCTACATGCTTAAGCTGCTTTTGCTTCACAACGCATTAAGCTGATCAATTTGTATATGGACTTTTAAGCCGCTCGAAAGAATTGCAATAATACTCTACCTTTCGACTTGCATCCACATCCACATCTAGAACTGAGAATCGAGAGAGTGTGCGTAGCTTAAGCAAATTGCGACACAAGTAAACAAAATAAACAATGTGTTAGGGAGAGAGAGACAGCCAAACGAAGCCAAAGTCTTTGCTATTGAAATTGATTTATATAAATAAACAAAGGAATACTTCGTTTCAAAAGGAGACTCTCGATCCGTGCAACGTCTTCGTTTATGGTAATCAAATACGTGCAAATAAACAAAAGTTTTGATTAACTGAGTGATGGGGATGTATGTAAACATTTATAGTCTGCGAAATTGGATTGATTTTAAGATTTTGATAGTTTATGAGCTTTATTCAGGTGCAGAGAAAGCACACTAAACTAACACATAAATCTGAAAAAACCAGCTCTTGCTGAAATCCATCTGCTCTTGATATATATTTCAAATGATGGGAAGTCCCTTTAACAGAAAGGTTCCATAACTGAAAGGCTTGCAATAAATAGTTTTCAGTCTCACTTTGCATTTCTTTATAAACAAAGATTTTGTTCCACTTATCATTGATTAAATTATTTTGTAGATTGCCTGGGAAATCTTTTGGGCTTGATTAGAAAAGCACTTTCTCTCTCTCTCTTCCTCTCTCTCTCCAAGTACATCTGTCGACTTTGTGGCACAACTTGGTGCAGGCGGCAGATGGAACTGTGACAAAACAATTTCATTTCATTTATGTCAAGTGCAAAGCAGTGTCTATGTAAAATGCATGTATAGCTGTATAATATATGTAGCCAGCACTTACATTAGTGCAAACACACACACACCCATGCACTCACACGCTCAACCACAATTGTCTATTTATCACAAAACTGCTCTCGACTGCTTTGAGCGAAGACTTTCAGTAGAGAGACTGACTGTCAGGAATTTATATTATCGATAGGTTATAAATTGAAGACAATGAAATCAATTGATTGGCATTTGTGAGCCGCTGAGCCCCTCCCCGCCTACTACCCGTTGTCATGCTGTGTGTGTGTGTGTGTGTATGTGTGTGTTTGTGTGTGCGTTTTCTAGCACATGCAATACTTTGACCCCATTTGATGCTTACATAAAACCCGCTTTAAACGTCGCACACTCAAGAACTGATGATAATTACGCGTTAAATATCTCAATTTTCTTTCAGTTCAGAACCGACCGGTTTCCTAGAACCAATTACAAAAGTGCAAAAGTGTTAAAACAAAAAAAAAAAAAATTCCCTACGATTGCAAACATTTGATATTTAATGTAGCCATAAAAGCTCAATACGATACACTTTTTTCCACTTAGCAACATTTTATAATATCCATTCTGAGTGTTTTTATTTATCTACATGCATGTTTTGCTTTTTGTTTTGTAAATTTTTTTTATTTTTTATATTTAAATCTTTAGCTTTATTTTATATTATTCTATGTTTTTCTTATGTATTTTATTTTTCTTACATATTTTTAATTTTCTTTAATATTGTATATATTTCTTTAAATAATTTTCTTTCTTTTTTTTGTACTTATCTTAATTTTATATTTTCAATAATTTATTTTTTTCTAAATACACGCATATTTATATATATATATATACTTCATTATTTATTGAGTTGGTTTTTATTTTACTTTTGAAATAAGTTTATCTCAAGTTAATATTATATTTAATATATTTTTTATTTTTATTCATCTTTTCAATGTTGTTAAATGCGGATTCATATTTGATTTTTGGCAGCCTTTTTGACTCTGTGATTTGTCACCTACGCCATTTGATTTTTGTTTTTGGCTAGGTTGGTGCTAAAATTTGTGCAAAATGTTTGCCAACTACAACATTTTATGGCATTTAAGTTTGTCATAAGCGTAAATAGTTTTTGTGTGTATTTGAGTGTGCGTGTGTGTAAATGTATCTGTATCTGTACCTGTATCTAAAAATGTATCTCGCTTGAAGGCTGACTGCGCCCAGCTTGACGTCTTTGATGCCAGTCGACTGATACACAAATGCAATTATTTTGATGGTAATTTCTCAAAATGTTTTGAGCTATTTGCATTTTAATTGACAAATTTGATTAAACTGTTTGCAAAGTACAAAATTCAATTGGATTAGTATTGTCAAAAGGGGTCAAGAGCTTTTAATTTCATGACGTTCATGACTCCTCTAATTTAAAACTTACAACTTTGACTTCATTGGGCACTTCAATCGGGCTTGATTTATTTTCAAAATCAATTTACACTCGGATTGGCTTTTTTAATTTTAATATTTAATATCATTCGTAAGATATACCTCACACCTATCGTATAACTAAACTTAGAGCTTAAGTAAATTCTGTAGACTTTTATTTATTGACTAAAAATTATCGGAAAATTTTGGATTTAAGTTGCTGTCAACTATGTTTAGGTAGTTTATTTTTTCCTTCGCCCACTTGCTCTCGACGTCTAACTCGTTTATTTTCATTTTTAATTTCGTGTCCTCCATTTTCAAGCATAAATTTTTTGAATTTTCTGAAGCCGAGTAGTGCGCAGATACATAGATCCTCGCAGTGCTGTCAATATGTTATACTCTGACATGTTACAGCTTCATCTTTATTTTCTATTACTAACAACTGCCCAATTTCGTACACGTAGATCCTCGAGTGTCACTTTTAATCATGGCCAGCTCTCGTAGCAATCTACTATTGTCCGAATAAACCACAGAAAGTTTGTCAAGCCGCACAGAGAAGTATTGACTATAGTCACAGATAGCTATCTGTGAGTACTTAAGAACATTTCCCATCCACTTGGGAGCAGACACAACAGCGCACAGCTGAGAGGCTAGATAACAAAAATTGTCCATCATTGGCAGCAAATGCGGACAAAAATTGACTTTTCTAGTTTATCATTTTTTTTCTTTTCCCTTTTTTATTTTTTGTAGGCCACAGAAAAACAGCTTCGCTTGATTGCCTGGCTGTTTGGCTGCTTGGCTGGCATGTCAAATGCAATGAACTCCGAGCACATTTCTCATTTTGTAGATAAGTTGTAATCAAGAATCACGAACTTGGGCGTAAGGCGGCGCAAAGTCGCCACGTTTTAGATCGGCGGGAGGGTTATAGAGACTTCACGTCTAGTATTGTCTGGCATTATATACAAATTGAGTATCTAAACAACCGTAAAAATCCGATGAACATGCAATGGCCAAGCCCAAGACAACAAATGCAACTGGGAGACCGCAAGAAATTGTTGCCAACAAATATGATATGCTAAATAAATATATCTATGGAAATGTATCTCGTGGATAAATAAACCTTAGCAGGCAACTGTCAACTGTCTGCCAAAGCGTTTTGCGTGATAGTTGCATAGCATATACACTGTACCTATAGAAATCTAATACACATACATATATATTGCCTGGCTGTAGTTGGTTGGTCTCGGTTAGCGAGGTTAGCGGTTATAGATTGATTGTTACAGTTTGTTCTACTGAAGGTAGTTCGTGTGTCGAGCAGTCAATTAAGCTCGATGTAGAGCAAGTCTAGAGTCTTTTTAAGGGTCTTTCATGTCTGCCTTATTATTAATTTGTGTGGAAAAAGTTGCCAAGCTGAATTAGACTGCGCTACTTGTATGAAACTGTCGTGAGAAGCGCAGAGAGAGGCGATCATATGTTTCATTGTCTTGTTTTTGAATTGGGTACGTTCTTGATTATTTTTTAGAGCAATATTTAAAATCCTTTTCTAGTCAAGAAAGAAGCTGCACTTATTTCCTAGGTCTGTCAATTATATATTATGAGATTCACATAGTGAGGCATTTAGAGAGTGTAAACTGTCTTTGTATATATCACAGATACAATCCTTGAATATTTTTTACTGATAACAATTATTTAATTTTTTATTGTTGTTGACCCGCTTCCCTTTTCAAAGTAAACTCTTTTTTTTTCTTATAAAATTGTTACCTTAAATCACGTAAATTGTACCAGTTAGTTCGTTAGTTTTCAACCTTCGCAAATATTCATATTCATCGACTTATTCATAAACCAAATTCATTGCAAAAAAATTTCGACGCTGTCACAAATTCTATGCAAATAGTTTTCAGTTTTTACACTTAAAGTTTACCTGCAAAATGTGGAAGACAGGTCGGTAGCGGGCGATCGGGGTTAAACGGGGTATATCCAAAAAAGCCGTAACCCGACAAATGCGCTTTTTGAGGGTGAAGGCTTTTCTCAAAAGTTTTGCTTCTCAAGTCGATACCACAACCGCAGTGAAGCCATATCTGTATTTTTGTATTATCTGGCGTATTTTGTTTACATATACACATTTTATTTGGTTTTTATATATGCTTTATTTTTTCTGGTGGCCTGCAACGACCGGATGCATAAATAAGTGACAACCGGCCGTTGGCAATGTTGCTTTTTGTGAATTTCCGGCGTTAGTCCATAAAAAAAAACTCGCTCAGCTTTCAGTTCGATTTTTCTGTACAGTCGTCAGTTTTTGTTTTTAATGTTTGCTGTTGGTCAATTCGTAGATTAACGAAGGTTTTATGTAAATCACAAAAGTTGACCCTGAACTTGTCAGTGTGTGTGTGTGTGAGAGCGCGATTTAATGTCTTAAGGTCATTTTATGAGAATTGCGGAGAAGGGCGTTGCCTGTTAACTATTAGCTTGCTGCTGCATTTTGCATTAAGTGGAAGTGGTATATAAAATATTTTATTTGCTTATTTTAAAAAAGATTTCGGGAAAAATAATTTTTGTTTATATTAGAGTTTTTCTGCAGAAATATAAAGAAAAATATATTTTATCTTTAAATATATTTTAAACCCCAGAGGAACTTTTGTGTCAAATCATTTGCCACTTGGTTCACATCGTAATAACGATTACTTTGCCATAAGCGACAGCTCATTGCGCTGTAAGTTCATCAAGTAAAGCTCATAAACTATAAAGACTTCTGTCTGGGTTTCGGCTTCTAATCATAATTGAAATCTTCTTAAGCATTATGCAATACGATTGCCCAAAGCCCGAAGCACTATAAATCAAAGCATGACCAAAATTCGTTGGATTATTTCATGTTGCCGCTCAAGTACTCAAGTACCCGCACTTAAAGTCACCCGCTCTTTGGGGCCACTACCCCCCCAGCCCCCGTTTCCCCTCCCTTTGCCACGCTTCATAAAACACGGCGCACACAATGCACACCCAAGAGCTGTAAGTAAAAACCAGTTTTGTCTGTGTTTCAGCCTATAAGACAATAGAATTTGGTTGAGTGTCTTTTGTGGTTTTAGTATTTTTCTAGTATATATTTAAAAGAAAAAAAAATGAAATAGAGGCAAAATTTGAGTTTGCGTTGCGCGGTTTTTTGGGTGTGAATCGGATTTGGAAATCGCATTCATGTGAAATGCTTCATTGGCATAGCGCAATATACATATGTATATAAGTTGTGCACTGCGAATCATTGATAAATATGGCATAAATCAAATGGATTTTTAGCCAAGTTGCTGCCAAATGTTGCATCAATACTGCAAAATGCAATTAGTTCGGCTCCAATTCAGAAAATTGCGTACATTTTTGACAATTTTGTGGCAGCTGCTTTTGGCCATCGATGCCACGCAGCAGTTGCATTCCTCCCATCCCAACTGTTGCACCCACATTTTGCTGCTAATGGGCAGACGCTTAAAAT
This sequence comes from Drosophila ezoana, assembly GCA_035045725.1. Classification (NCBI taxonomy): domain Eukaryota; kingdom Metazoa; phylum Arthropoda; class Insecta; order Diptera; family Drosophilidae; genus Drosophila; species Drosophila ezoana. The sequence continues at coordinate 4,524,720 of JAWNOU010000051.1, forward strand.
TTCACTCACACAACGTGAGCTACAAAATAATCGAGGCAGCATCCAATTAAACTACTCAACCGCAACAGCAACGAGATGCAAGCAGCAGCAGCAGCAGCCACACTCAACAAGTTTCACTTTCACATAATTGCTAAATAATTAGCCGCAGCGCCCAAAATGCAGACTCAGTTTTGGTTGTGCAGTGTAGTCCAGCAGCAGCAGCTGCCCAGTTGCTTTTAGTTGCCAGCTGCCAGCTGCCAGCTTGTTGGCAACCAGGACTGTTATGCTCCAAACAAGTTTGCCAGCACTCGTATGTGTGTGCGAGTGTGTGTGAGTGTGTGCGCTGGTGTGTGAAAGTGAAAAATGCATTGGGTCCACACGACACTAAACAATGCTCCACAAAGCTGGCTAACACGAAACCCGCAAGACACGCTAAATGCTCAGCTTATTGGGCCAAACACTTGAGGTGAAAAAACTAACTGGTTTGCTGATTATAAATGAATGTTTTGATATGATATGGCATGATAAACCTATTAATAAAGCGATTGTACTACAAATAAAAGTCCGTGATATGATAGCAGATGATTAACTCAGGCATATGATATTATGCTTTTTCTATCGTACTCTATTCGATTCTTAAAACTTATTTGTTTAACCTAAACAATAGACTAAACAAAGGCACCAATTGGCAATAAACAGTAATAGGTAAAAGGAGATTGTAAACAATTGGCAAACTATTCAGATTGCATTTATAAGCAATGGAATATAAGTTAAATAAAACAAACCTATAATAGAATCACTTGAAAAGTCAGAAAGAAACTTTAACTTGGTTTGTTGCTGGGAAAACACTTTTCTTAGTGTAAGCTATGGTATATGCTTTCCGAAACGAAGTACACTTTGACTTTTCCGGGCGAACGGGAAGGACGCGTATTTTCTATTAACTGTTTTCATCAGCAGGCAAATAAACGAAATACTTTTCAAATAAATGCTAACATGTTACATTTTCCTTATATTGTAAGGGAAAAATCATTCTTTAATAAATTAAAAAACTGTTGAATTTAGATTATCGAACCACTTCTCAATCCAATAAATAACCTTACCTTGTGTTTACTTAAAATAAAATGAAGTTCCTCAACTTTTGCAGGAATTTTCCCTGCTCTGTTCCATTCACCACAGTTGTGTTCTTTTTGTGCGTTTCCGTAGTGCAAATTTCCCAACAATAGACATTTTCTTAATTCTGTTTGCGCTCGCAATTACTTTTCCTACTTGAAGACCATCAAATTTGATGGCTCCCAAAGGGAGCCCAGAGAATTGTTTGTCTCCTGCTTGGTCAGCTGCCTTCTGGATAGTCTGTACTGGCTTTAATTAGAGCTGCTGCCTTACACAGAAAGTGCCACTCAAAACAACATCTCTCTCTCTCTCTCTTTCTCCTCTCTCTCAGGCCATTATCATTTCATTAACATAGACATAAAAGGCCAGCCTCCCCTGCTTGTGCCCCCTTATTTCCTTCCCTCTCTTCCACTCGCTCTCTCTCTCACTTCTGTGCAGTGTGTGTATTTTAATGAGTACACGTGTTGCGGCTATAAACAAAGAAATTGGTAACCGTCGGCCGCCAAAAACTCAGCTAGCGTGGAAAACACAGAGCCCAAAACAAAAGCCAACAATTTTCTTGCTTTTTCCTATTTTTTTTTTTGCTTTTGTTTTTGCTGAATAAAAGTTTAAACTAGAGTGTTTTTAATGCATAAATTGTGTTGCTTTTTTTGTGTGGTACACTGACAGAAAAGTTGTTACCAATTTGTAGGCAGCTGTGACACAACTGCAGCAGAAAATATGTGATGTTAAAGGCAGTTATAATGGACATTTACTTTTCAAATTATACTTTGAAAATTATATAATCCTCTTTCCATATATATAGACTCGCCCGCGAGGCGATATGTCGTTTGTAGAACGATGAAGATATTTCGTAGGAAATTATCTCATTTTGAATGACATTTATTTTAAAAGTATAGATCACATCTTATCTAGAAAATATATATTCACTCTTCGAGTTGATTAATTTTTGTTTTTACTCTTGGATCATTAGATATGACTTAAACCTTCCAGTCAAAAAAAAACCTTTCTGGTTTCCTTAAACAACTCAGCTTTAAACTCAAGTTTTCTAGCTACATAAATCTGTTCTATGCAGTATTAGTTTGGCCATATACCCTATGTTTTTGCTGTCTCTGTCTTTGCTGGGTGTTCTGTGCAAGGAAAAAAATAATTTTTATGCGAAATTACGTGACACCAAAGCTGCCAACGTAGCCGCGTGCTTGACAATTTCCGACATATCGACAGTTGCAGCAGCAAGGAGCCGCTGGCTGGCTCCCTCCCCCACAGACCCCTCCCGCTACTCCCTTGCTTTGCACTGGAAGTGTGAATAAAATGTAATCCGCCAAATGCGTGTGGTTGCTAGAATGCAAAAAAGATAAAAAAAAAAAAAAAATAGACCCTGATATATATATTCGTATATAACTTATAACTGTCTGTTCCGAGCTGTGCTACGGTAGCTTACGAAAAAAATAAAAATAAAACAACAACAATAACAGCTGTGTGTGTTTGTTGATTTTCATTTTCAGCACAACTGGGCGTCGGGCACGCCCACTGTGCTCAGCTCTACTCTGGTTTTTCGCATTGATTGCGTTACAATTTCAGGTTTTTTTTAGTTCTCTCTTATTCGAACTTCTACTTGGTTACTTTTTGTGTTGGGGGGTTTTTTTTTACCGGCTGCCACAAAACGTGTCCGTTGGGTTTGTTGTTGTTATTGTTGTTGTTGTTGCTGCTGCTGTTGCTGTCTGCCACAGCGTTGGAGTTGATTTTTATCTATATCTCCGGTCGTTGGTTCAGGCATTATACGACTAAAGTTGGCTCTGGTTTTGGTTTGGTCTGGCTTTGCTTTTGGCCTGACTTAAATGCTGTTGCTGCCTGCCTGCCTGCCTGCCTGTCGCCTGCCAACCTGGTTGGGCGTCATTTAACCGGTTTCTTCTCTTGGCTCTCATTTCGTTTCGTTTTCATTTCGATTTACGAGCGCAAAAATTAAAAACCAAATGTGAATAGAGCTCAGATAAAAAACTGCTCTCAATTGCGATTGTTGTTGTTCTTGTTGTTGTTCTTGTTGTTGTTCTTGTTGTTGTTGTTAGCCTCCCAAGTCAGAGATCTTGAAAGGTTTGACTTGTGGTTAGCTGCGATTGAAAGTTATTTGCATGCCACTAAAACACAACTAGATCTTGTAGACTTATGGCTTTTCAATATATAGACACATATGCATACATATATTTTTTTTTAATTGTTCAACTTTTCATTGTGCATATTGTTTTTAATGGCAAAAGAAATCTGTTTTAATTTTTATCACAACAGTTCATAAAATGGCTCTATTAAGTTTAATGCAGCGCGGCGGCATCAAAAAAAAAAAAAAAAAACTGCAAATCTGCGAAACGCTTCATTTCATTATACAGTTATATATAAAAACAATAAAAAAAAGAGAGAGGGGGGAATGGCATTTAAACTGGCTCGCTGTAAATGGTTTTTGTTTATTTGCCAAGCATTGTCTTTATTTGGCTGGAAATAATGGTGAATTAAATAAATTATTGCCATAGTCTGTGCAATATAAAACTGACTTTCATTTCCTGAAAAGTTGACGCACTAATGTGTGGGAGTTAGTTTTTTATTTTGTTTAATAGAGCCAACAGTTAACGGTAGCCCATAAGCTGTCTGGAGTTCTTTATTGTTATTAAGAAGAAAAATATGTATATGAATATATTAGCCTAAAGTTTATGCTTGAAAAGATATAAATATAATATATATATATATATATATATAACTCATGGTATAATAAGCATGTATAGATTCTTATTCTCTTCTTCTGCTTAATCTAAACAGTTTAACAGTTCATCCCGAAATCTGCTGCCAGTAAAATATTTACGAATGCAGCACAAAGCATAAAAGCAAAATCAAGTGCTTAGTTAATAGGTAGTTAACAAAGCTGCTTAGATAAGAGAAAACGTACGTGAGTTAAATGCATTTAACTATTTGTTAGCAGGGCTATCAAAATAACCGCAAGCTAAGCTTCTTAGAGCTCCCATAGATTATATTAGTTTTGCAATAATAATGCCACATATAAATATCTGTTTTCTTCTGCTAAAACCTTGTAAACCTTGTTGCCTGCAGCTGTATTCTCATTATTTTTGTTGTTTTTGTTTTTGTTTTTTTGGGACAATTTTCGACCTTTTTGTAGTTAGTTGTTGTGCTGTCAACCATTATAAATAAATAGTGTTTGTTGTTTTTTCTTAACTGAAACAAAAGACCTTCGCTGGGATGATGACACACCCACAAAAGCCGCACACGAACGCCAACCTTCAACTAATATATCGAATAAAGGTTGACTAATATAAATATTATTTGTAAAATATGTTAACTAAAATAAAACATAATGTTAAATGTCTTAAAATGTATATTTTTGTTGATTTTGCTATTTTGATTTCAATTTATTATTTGCTTATAATTCTCATGTTATTTGAAATTTGTTTTGTTTTTGTTTGGTCAATATTTTTTGTTGTGGTTTTGTCTTTAGTTTTATTTTATTTTTTTGACCTTTGTTGGTTTTTTTGATGCATCATTTAATGGGTCAACATTTTCGGGGCGTTTGAAATCCGCTGACTAAGTATTTAGCCAAGGCGCATGATGCCAAATACCAGTTATTTATGGAAAATTAGATTAATTGTACAGATTTGTTATTAAACTAATTTGGCCGAAAGCTAAATAAATTAATTAACTGCTCTTGGCGCTTGGGGCGCATTGAAAAAATACTCGAGAACTGCTTCATTGAGCGGCTGCAGATGAAAACCCTTCATAATTAATAATAGAAATGGATTCAAGTGGAAAAATTACGAATCGTGACTTGACTGAATGCGCAAAAGAGCAAACGAATTGCTATTTTTGTGCACTCTCTCCCTCTCTCTCTCTCTGAAAAGCCTACGCAGAGCCCGCAGCAGCTGCTCTTAAAAAAGGGTAAAACCTGCTTTTGACAAGCTACATAAAAATTGATTTTCACATAGAGTCAACAGCAACAGAAAAGTGAAAAAAGAAAATAATATCGCCAGGCCAAATGTCAAAGGGGGCGTATACGTAACATTTGGCATACGGGAAAGTAAGAGCGTGAGCGCAACAAAACCAATCGGAACGTGAAAAATATAGCAGGCTTTAGAATTTTCCTTTGAGGCTTTCGAGACTGGGTGAGACGCGATTTATTCCATCAATATGCAAAGCAACTTTGACGTAAGGTCTTATATACACTTTATATAGCAAATATATATCTTGCTGATGTTTTTTTTTTTTCGCTCTTTTCTTTGATTCCTTGGGCCGCAACGAGGCCAACGGCAACAAATCTCACCTGAGCTGCCATAAAAATTGCGGCTGTGCTTGCAGTCAAATTAGAAAACTGTGCCACAGCCCACAAAAATTATGAGGCACATTGGGACACAGCCGCTGCCACACAGCATGAAATTAAAAACAGACTTTTTGGCGACTTGTTGTTGCTGTTGCTGTTGTGGCCTGCTTTTTGCATAACACAAAATCAATTACAATTTTAATTAAATATGCAAAGCTCAGCAAAGTGCAGAAGAAGATGTAGCAGAAGGGCAAGAGGCAGAACTCAATCAGCTAAATGTCTCAGGTGAGAATGTCTAAGCTGTGGGTAAAAGCAACAGCAGCAGTTACGAAAAAAAAAAGTAGGAGAAAAAAAGGTTGTCAGATTTTTAGTGAGGCTAGGCCATAAAAATGCCATCAGGCAGACACTTTGATGCCCATTTTAGCCTTGGGATATATAAATCAATTGTTTATATAAGGTACTTGAAAAATATACGAGGAAAGGTTAAGCAAAGTATATGAATATCAACTGACAAAAATAAATGGAAAACTATAGCTGAGCAAATTTATATATATGTTTTATAGATTGTTTCAGATAAATTTACAAGATTTCTACAAGATGTATAAATATCACTTAAATTGAAGATTATAAACTAATATATGTATGTCTGGAGCACAACTAAGAAAGATTTTTGTTCAAATTTTATAGACAACACTTTGCATGAATTCAAGTCGTTTACCCTTTAAAAGTTTGAATGGCGCCTGCCTTGCGACATCCATCAGGTGTAGCCTGCCCTGTTGTAAATAAGCTGCCTGGTCATGAACAAGTATTATGCAAAATGTATTTATTTATAAAGCTTTTAGATGCAATATTCTTAATTAAATTGATGTGTCAGGCTTGGCAAGACGAGCAGGCGATTTCTCATTACCATTTGCCTGCCTGGACAACACTTGGCCGAATCTCGGCCAGAGGATCTATGCAACTTTGATGAGTGAGCGGCAGCAGCAGCAGCAGCAGTGGAAACTTAGCTAAATGGATATGCGGTTCGCAATGCAGTTGAGAAATGAAGCAGCTGCTGCTGGCTGCCAATTGCTGCTGCATTTGCATAACATTTTGATTGGTATCCACATTTTCAAGCACTTAGCCTGCCGCCGCTTGGCTATTGCCATTTTGGCAGTTGGCAGCTCTTTTGACGCAACTGGCACAAGAGTCAAACGAATCGAATGAACCACGTCGACTCTCGACTCTCGACTGTCGACTTCGGGTTCAGTTCTCATTTCGTTAAATGTCCAGACAGTTAATTTAGCAAAGTGCGTTGCCTTCATATCGAAACGCTTAATTAATTTTCGTGTTTATTTTCTGTTTTCATTGCAGGTATGTTGCGCCGCCTTAACAACCAGACTCTCTACCTCCCTGCTCTGTTCCCACTCTACAGCTGAAATGCTGCCAATATCGATTAAGGCCACATTGCGTATACGCAATGACGGCGCGTGGCATAAACACGTTTGTACATCATCTCTCTGCGTTTATTGGTTATGACTTATGATATATGTTGCTATGGGGCGAGCACATCATATTTCTTAAAAATTTGACAGGTTTTTCTTATAGATGTATCTCAGTTTTCGAAAGGTCTTAGACGACCATTTATTAAATTTATCATATTTTATAGTTTTGTATTCAAGTAGAATATATAGAAGAATAGAAGATCGAGTTCGAGTAATGAATAAAATAGATGGAAATGGATTAGTACATGGTTTTGCCGTTTATCCTTTGGGAAGCTTATCCTAGAAAGATCATAAATAAGGTGTAATAGAAAGATAATGATCGTGGGCTTGAAATTGTTTAGAATTAAGAGGATTCTCGACAGTTTATGTTAATTATTTTATGATTTTGCGATTATAGAGTTCTCTTTAAGTACAGACTTCAAAGGAATCTCAAATCAAATGCAGAAAAATTATTCTCTTAAGTGTGCTTTTGCACCATTTTCTCAATCTTACTTTACTCAAACGCTTATGTTTTTGGTTTATGGCACTTTGAACTATTGTATAATAAATTATAATCCATACGACAGAATTCCCAGGCCAGTTTTGGGCTAGAGTCATCAATAAACTTGATTCATTTGTGCTATGTAGGTCATTTCATTAACTTGAACGGAAAAGATAAAAAACAAAATTCCACTTCAAATGCCGTTTTTCTCAACAAGATTTGAAAACTTTAAGTTTTTGTTTGAAACTCCCACGAAAAGTGTTGTTATTCTTGTGGCTTTGCCGCTGGGCAAATGTAGCCGAAGTGTAAATTTTGTAAGCGTAGGCGACAGCATAGTTTTAACGGGGGGCTTGTGGATGAAGGGGCCGCGGGCGGCGGCGGTAGCTTGGCTCTGGGCAGCCAGCTGTGTGGACAGTGCTGAAAGCTGTGCTTTAAGAGAGATTTAAATCTTGAATGAAATTAATTAACTTGAAAATTTACTTACTTATACCGAAATGTCATTAGGAAATTAGAACTGAAATTGGAGTTGAAAATTAATGATAAATCTTGGTTAAATTGTGGTCTCATTAGCAGCACAGCATTTAAATAGTTTGGGCGACTGTCCAAGTCTTTTTTATACCCTATACAAAATGAAAATGAGTTAAAAAAGGTATGCAAGAATTAATGTATTTATTGATATCCCCAAGAAATAGAAGAAAACAGCATAGACCTTGAGACTTCAAGTTGGGATTTATTGATTGAGAGTACTTTACTTTCCGAATACCCTTACAAGACAACTTATATCAACAGGGTACCTTCAAGTTGAGCATACTCTCTAGAGTGTTCTGGTATTCGTTATGTATTTCACAAATGTTTTTCTTGCATGACCTTTTCGTGCAGTGGACCCTATGAAAATCGCATTTTAACAGCTTGGCAAACACAAAACGCCTACACAAAGGCGGCTCATTAAGGCATTTCGTCTGTTCGCCGCAAAGGTTGACTACCTTTGCATGCGAGCCAATATGTGTGCCTTATGAATATGTTTTATATTTTATTTATTTACATTTTTTCGTTGGTATTTTTTTTAGTTTTGCTGCAGTTGCGCAGCTGGCAAATATTTACAAAGTCAGACAGTTCGGGACAGAACCGTTGACAGCTGATGGTCATCATTTATCATCATCATCATCAGTGTCTCTTCACAAATTTACAAATAAATATATATATATATATATTTTTTAAGCCGTCTGGCAAACAATTTAAGGTGTAAACGGTTGAGGCTTCCACACGCTCTGTTGCGATCATTATTGCTTGATAAACTAACCGACTCGATTGACTGGGCATATATCATTAAGAGGCAAAACTTAAACAAAATAAAAACTCAGCGTCTATCTAGTGTTTATGTTTGATAAACTTAAATGCCCCATCAAGGTGTTGATATATCGTTTTGACGGGCTTGGGAAAGACTGAAAATAAAAGCAACTTCTTTGCCATGCATATATTGTGGATTAAACATAAGTGTTAATTTAACTGAAGCAGCAGACTGGCAAATGGTTGCCTGATTAAGTTTATAAGTTGACATTAGGCTTGTTGATTAGTTTCAGTCTTCTGGCTGATATTTTTTCACTCATTTTTCTCCCGTGGCGGTGAATTTGGCAAAATGAATAAAATAAGCTATGAACTATTTTTCAAAAGTTGAGTATCAAGAAAAGGGCATTTGAAACTTCCATCCTGGCCTTGGTATTCTCCCTTCTAGCAATCGGATATTTTTCAAGTTAATCAAACTAAAAATTCCTTTTCATCCATTTTCCACCTCTATAGGTGAATTTTGCCTTATGCTTTTATCAACTTGGTCTCCTGGTTGGATCATTAATCAGCTTTCGAGTATTTAATCCATCATTAAAAACTGCAGCATGATGTCAATTATTTGCCACGCATTCACTTCATTTGATTGCCACACATGATTCTGTCCTTTTGCATGAACCATGACCATATGAACTTTATGACCATGCAGATCTTTTAGTTCTTTCTCACGCTGCATGCAACACAGTTTCGAATCTATGCCACGACAGAAAATTGTTGCTTCCAAAATGCGGCAATACTTGAGCCACTTGCAACTAACTGAAGTAGTAGCTGGCAACGGCGGCAGACACCGCCTATATGCGACTGCATTATTTGGGGTGAGGCAACTCGCTGAACAGCAATTTTTCATTGTTGCAAAGTGCTTTGAAATGGATTTTTTACTTAGTTGCGCGCGGTCTCAAGAGCTGAAGTTGGGTTTGCGGTCTGATTTGCCTGGGTTTGTTTGATTCTCGAGGCCGTCTTGACGCCCACATCATGTGCCACAGTTTTGTTGCGCACTAAGTTCACTTTAATGAGTTTTTATAGATTTTTTTCATTCTAGTTTTTTTTTTTTGAATTATATTTTTTCTATCTGCGTTGCAGTTGCAGAAAAAAGTTTTCGCTTTCACTTTGGCTCGCGTGTGGAACTCTTGACGCCTTTCAATTTCGATATGGATTTTGCACTTTGCAAGGACACTCCAAATAGCTGTAACCTAGGAACCTTTAAAGGTGCTGTCAAAGAAAAAATAAAAGAGAAAAAAACACAGGCATGTGTGAGCCACAGTGAAAACAGAAGTACGAACGATTCGCTGTCATAAAGAATCAACGAAAGGTCATAAAAGCCAACAAATAACTATAGTTTGTTGATTTAACATAGTTAATGCGCATAAAAAGTATCCTGTCTATGAGCTGCCTGGGCGGGTGCAGGGCTGAAATGTGGCTTGTAGGCCCAACAATAAACAGGCCATAAAATGTTTGCGCCGTGCTCTCTCGACCTGCTTTGGTGTTTTGCTTTTTATGTCAAATAAACAAAACGAAAACAAATGGTAATAGCTAGAGTCCACGTGTGGATCAAATGCCCTGCCCACAGAAATTTGTTTGAATTTTGGGCAGAAAAACATAAAATCCATTGAATTGAGAGTTAAGTTTTAAAAAGTGGCGCTCCCTAATGTGTGCAGGAACTTTATCCAGACTCTATATGGATTATGTAGAGGCTATGTCCACTTTACATTTTATCGATTCTGAGTTGCATTACATACGTAAACGTTTCAATATCATAAAAAACGTTTTACATGCTTATATCAAATCTGTTTGTTAACCCAACCAGCTGAGCAGGCCATTCAACTAAGATTTATGTGTTCAAGGAAGACATTAAATTGAAGCACGTAGCTACCAAATAATATTCAATAATAAGCGGGTCAAAAAAGGGGGGTTTCTATAGAGCAAGCAGAGAAAAGGTTAATCTATTTGAAACTATTTTTGAGCTGCTTCTAACCTTTTGCCAGTTATTTCCCCCAGCGGCAAGGACACAGAAAAAATGATGTTTGGCAAGTTTGCTGCGCCCTGCCTTTGGGGCATTGATTGATTTCAATCTTAGACCCTCTGACTCTCCCCAAAGCATGCTATGTCACAAAATTTTATGTGTTATTTTCTTGACAATACGGCAAAGTCCTGATTTGACCAAGTCTTCGAGTAGCTGGGGACCATAGCGTAAAGCAATTAACGTGATTGTTACCCAAATGGGTCGAACGTTTAACCTTCAAACAGCTGACAGCAGCGTATCCATCTACTTTACTACTTATCTCTGACAATAACTCAACATAAAAGTCAAGAGTCCCTATGCTATAAAGGGCAAAAATAAAAAAACAAATTGTGTAGATACTCGAGAGGAAAAAGGAAGCAAACTAAAATCAACGTCAAACACAGACGAGCCCATTAATTTTTATTGCGCACGAGAACACCAAGAAACGAAAAAAGTAATAGAGAAGGGAAGACAGGGAGCGGGGGAGAGAAGGAGAGGGAGGCGAAAAGAATAATAAAATTTGAATAAAAATTAGCAGGCATACATTTAGGCGCGGCCCCGCCATAAATGCCATAAATCTACCAAGTGGCAACTGTTACGAATAGAATGCGCAAGTCGGAAAAGTCTTCAAGGTAATCTGGCAGAAGCACCCTGTATACATATATATGTATGTGCGTGTATGTATGGTTATGTATGAGTTTTTGTATAAGAATTGCGTGTGCTCGCTCTCTCTTACCCTCTCACTCTCTATCTCTCTCTCTCTCTCTCTCGCTCTCTATTTGGTGCTGCCTGTCATCACATCAAGGGGGGTTGCTTTTCGCTGTTTGTTATTATTTTCTCTCGGTATAACCTGGGGTATCACACAATTTTGGTTTGGTTTGTAAAGTTTCATGTTAACGAATTCGTTATACATAACTAATTCAAAAGTTAAACCACATTTGCAAAACAAAAACTGATTCGAATACATTTAAATGATAAGGTTTGTTATTCGCAATCAATTCTTAATAGCTGAACGTTTATATTCTTCAAGTATTTCCAAAGAGCTTCTGGTATCAGCTAAATGGATTGGTGTTTCCAAATAAGTTTTATCGTATTTTTTGTTATTAGTTTAATAATGTTATATACATACAAATACAAATAACCGTGCAATTAGCTACTTCCCTTAAATAAGAAATTTCTCTTGACATAATTTGTATACTTTCTTTTTCTTACAATTTTTAATCATCCATATTAATATTTTGATTAAATTTTATGTTATAATTGATACATATTCCAAGCAAGAATATAATGTTCATGCTAATTTGAATTTTAAGAATGTTTACTCTAGTAGAGTATTTCTACTTCTGTTTTAGCTCATTTCTTATTTAGTCCTGCGGGTCTTGGCCACTTTTAGGGGGCGCTTCTGTGGACAAACAAATAAATTTGCGACTACTTTTGTGTGACAGGTCCAGACTTATTGGCGTCGGCTGCGTTGCCTGTTTTGTTCATATTTTGGTAAAATATTTAGCATCAACATCATAAAACGGAATTTTAGTTGTAGTTGTGGTCGTCTTTGCTGGAATCGCTAGTTTCCAGTTTTTGATTTCGGGGGTTGATGATAATCTTCTGCTATCTCATTTTTATTTTTATTTCTTATTTGTACGCCTTTGAGTATTTGGTTGCTTGTGGAAAAAGTTTTTAGCCTAAGCTATGTTGAGAACTCGGCTTTTGTTGTTGATACTGACGTCAGCTGCTTCCAGACTCTGATCGGGGACTATAGGCTCATGAATTTCCTGAGGGTGTGGCTCGAGCGGCAGCAGCCTCAGGTATTTGCCACTTGAGCCAGCATCTTTGGGGACACACAAAACCAAAAGCAGCTGCCTGCGTGCTATAAGTACATCGGGTATTATGTGGTACTTACTTAGGCTGCTTAAAAGGGATTTGCCTGGCATTTCTCCACACTGCTGTCTTCTGTCTTTATTCCCTCTTCACCCACTCAGTCTGCCTTATAATTAAAACTTATGGTTTTCGTGGCTGTGTGTGTGTCGAATCTTTGAAATTGCCAGCGCATACTTTTGGGGGCGGCCCTAACATAAACGTAAATAACCTGCATCTCTTTTTATGCCAATTTACCTGGGGTTCGTAAACATAATACTTATTGAAAGTGCTGCTGCCTGCTGATGTTGCCATTTTGTTGGCATTTCCAGTTGATTGATTCTGTTATAACATTTGCCAGATAAATACAAATGGGCATATAAATTTTATTTCGGTAAATTGCCCATTTGCATTTGGCTAAAATATGATGCTATGGCTACGTTTTTGGGTTAAAATTACATTACTAATACGCACCGTTACCAGATACCTGTTCTATATGCTAAAAGTGAAAAAAGGGTGCGTGCACTGAGAGAAAAAATATATTAAATAAAAAGATATAAATAATAGAAAACATATACAAAAAAAAAAAAATGATATTTATATATATAAAATAAATTAATGCATAAAATAAACACTTTATAATATAAACAAATTTAAATAAAAAAGTAAAAAAAAATAAAACTAATCTCAATCCCTCAAAGGGCTTGTCAGAAATTCGATTTTCAAATAATTTCAACATTTTTAAAACGAGTAAATTCCATTAAGAGTAATTTTTTTGCTGGCAAAACTGTTGTACCTCGAAAATCAATTAATAAATTATTTTTAATATTAAAATCGAACTTTTTAAACAATATATGAATCAATTAAAATTGCCCAACTGTATGTGTTTTAATTCAAAATATTCTTTAAATATCTATTTTTGTACTTTTCCAATTTTACAATATTTAATCTGGCTTCAGGTATGCAATGTCTATGTTTTCTCTTTGTTCAGTGCACAAGGGAGATCTCTCTTCCTCTCTCCCTCTCTCCCTCTCTACCTCTTTCCCTCTCTCCCTCTCTCCCTCTCTACCTCTCTCCCTCTCTTCCTCTCTACCTCTCTACCTCTCTCCCTTTCTCTCTCTACCCCCGCGTTGCCTACGCGTCATGCCTCAGTGCTCTGCTGACTGACTTCCTGTGTGTTTTTGTGCGTTTGTGTGTGTGTGTGTGTGCCAAACGCTTCCTGCATACATGTGCTTACCCATTTTGTATACACACATATCTACACATGTATTTAGCTGTGCAAGTGCGTGTGTGTGTGTGCTTTTTTTTCTTTTCCATTTTGGTGAACTATGTGTTGTGCATTCAAATTTCAATGCCTGGCGGCTTTTTGACAGAATCCCCGAACAGAGAGCCCCAAAGCGCACCTGTTTTTGTATATTGACTCGCAACCAGCCTTAAAGCCATGTCTTACCTGAATGATACGAAGTTTCTTTTCGTTTTTCTTTTCTTTTGTTTTTTTGTTTTGACATTTTTTGACAATACACATTGCAGTTTATAGCGTTAAGTGGGTGTGCGTGGTGTGCGGTGTGTGTGTTCCGGCTTTTTATTTTTATTTTATATCATTTAATTTGGCTTGTCGGGCATTTTTTTATGCAAATTTTGGTATGCATGTCAAAAATAGTTGTGACTGTTTGTTTTATTTCCTGGCCCGAGGATTGAGGTTTTTAAATATGTACAGATCTCTGGGAATTTATTCTTTCAGAATTTAATATTGTTTAAAAATAGCAACGGCATTTTTGCCTTAACTCTTATACACTTTTAGAGGGTATTATAATTTTGTCATGAAAGACGTTATGCATAGAAGGAGACATCTCGTACTCCATGATATAGACATGTTCGTCCCTGCGCGTGTCAGTTTTAGAGCTATCGAGTTGAAACGTTGCATAGGTCCGTCTTTTTGTTGCACAATCCTCCATACAACATACTCTGTTTTCCAAGATATTGTTAACAAACTCAGCTTTTTGAACTCAATTCATTCTTCTCATTTATCAATAAAACCGTAAGGCAAAAGTCTTCAAGTGTATTAAATCTTCGGATTGCCGCAGATATCCTTTATTTCTGGTTTATGTAACTCTTTAAAAAATGTACCAAATAATATAGTATAATATATCCCGTCTTGTGTACTCCAAAATAGGAGTTGAAGAGTTTAAAGCTTTGCCGTATAAATGAAATATATTTGACAAAATTTACACCAATATTTGAATGCCATTCACATTTCCCATTTTGCCGGCTACATAAATAGATTTAAAATTTTTTTTTTGACCATTTCGCATTTATGATATTTTTTTGGTTCAACCTTGACCTCATAAACTAATTGATTTGCAGCATAAGTTTCAGTTTTTATTCTAGTTTTTATTTTATTGCCAGTGCCAAACCCCAAAAAAGCTCAACAATCAATTAGTGCAATATACTTTTTAATTTCTGTTTCTGTTTCTGTTTCTATCGAAATTTATGGATTTGTTTTTGTGCCATTCCAAAACCACTTGATAGTTCAATTCGGATGCTCTGTGCACAAATTTTGCTTGTTGTTGTCGGCATTTCTCTTACATATTTGCTGTTGGCTTTTTGTTTTGTTACCTTCGGCAGCAGAGCAACAAGAACAACAACAGCAACATCGAAAACTTGTTTAAAATTCCAGAGTTGTTTTTTAGTTTTTTTTTTTATGTTGCGCGCCCAGCACATTTCATGTTAATTGCTTTGCGTTGTCTGCCAAAAACTTTGATTGATTTCAATCTTTTATTATTTTTCAATATCAAGTTGATATTTGATTTTGTTTTACTTTAAATTAGCTGCCAAATTTCATTTAAATTAACAAAACTATCAACAACAAAAAAATGAAACTAACCCTCAGCTAATCAAGAGTTCTGCATTTGTTAGCTTTGTTATGCTAATTTCTCGTGGTGCGTTTTATTTGTTTTCTATAGCGCCAGCTATAAGAATTTTCTTTTCGATTACCTAATACTCTTTCGAGCTTAAAAAGTGCTAGAAGTCAATTTTGGCATCCCTTAAATTTGAAATTAAATGTGTTATACAATTTTAATAGACAAATGCTTTAAATTCTGTATGCTTATTAATTATATAACTTTTATATAAATGTTCTTAAGACTAAACATTAAGGCTTATTTTTTATGCCTTTTCTTAGACTTTTATCTTAAAGTCCTATTTCTAAACTCGTTTCATGTTGTTTGTCGTATGCAAATATGTTGCTAACTTCTGATATATGTTGCTTGTTGACAATTTCAAGTTGTTGTTGTCTTTGGTTGATTGGCAGCCGCCAAAGTGCATGCCACAAGTCCACACCCCTCCCCCCCCCCACGAAAAAAAAACAGAAAATGGCTAGAATAAAATGCTCAATTGCTTGAATTTGGCTGGCACTTTGGCATTTGCTGCAATTGAACGGGCAAAAATGAATAAATAAACATAATTTTTTTTTTTGCAGCAGCATCTTTGCCAAAGCTTTTTAGCTTTTTTTTTTGTGCAAGCAGCTGTGTCAGTTAAATTGGCTTAAACGCAGGCGTTGCTGCCATGCTGACAACATGTGCAACATGCAACCGGCAATTTATGCGTTTAATTCAGGCCTATGCATAATCCTAAATGCTTTTAAGCCGCTTTCTGTCTCTATCTGCTGTCTCTATCTGTCTGTTGAGTAGCTGACTGACAGTTAGGAATTTAACGCCTACACACACTCTCACCCCTCACCCCACCCCGCCAAGCTGCCACATTTCGTTGGAATGTAATTCGAGTGGAAATTCGCTGAGACAATAGAGCATAGCGCTCGCCTCAACTTTAGAGATTTCGCCCGCTTTTCTGTGGTTTCACAGTTTCTCAATTGCCGCCAGCTGTGAATTGTTTCTTTTTTCTTACCATTTTTTTGGTCGTGAAATTGTAGCGTGTAATCTGAGGCATGCATTTAGTTTCACTTTTATTTTTTCCAGCAGCTGCCGTCGCAGATTTACAAGGAAATAGCTTTAGCTCAGATATATCATTGTGTTGTTTATTTGTGTGTGTTTTTTTTTTAGTTAGCTGCAGGTACTACACAGGTAGGGTTGTCGAGTTTCAGTTGAATTATGAGTTTTGCCTTTCGGTTTGGTGCTGATTTGTGTTGCGTGTCAGCTACCTGAGAGTTATTTATAAATGGGCTAGAAATAAAGCTTAGCTACAATTGCAGTTGAGTAAGAGGATAAGATGATAAGCAGCATAGTCTACCACATGCATAATGTGTTTTAAAAAGAAAATCCGATGAAAAGTTAAAAAATGATATAAACTCATCTTCTGGCATAATTTTATATAATTTTTGTTCCTGTGCCCTACCGTTTCTTTTCTCAATTAAAATTCGAATTAATATATCGTTTAAATTTGTAGCTAAGCTTGAAATTAAACTACTTAAACTATTGATTTTCGACTTATGAATAAGTGCGCTTTATAGACCACCTGCTTACTACACTGTATCAGTGGAAATCACTGATTCACCTTCGTGATTATCTATCCAATTACAACACCCATTTATCGCACAGAGTGCGGTCAGAGAGTCGAGTGTGAGTGCGTTCTTCACTCTAACACAAAACAATTATACATTCTCCGCACGCACACTAATCAAATCGACATGTTACCCACCTGTACAGCAATAACTGCCCCCCCTGCATAATAAAAAAAAAACCAAACATTTTCAAACAGACAGCTATAACAATCGGTAGTACCATAAATACTTGCGATTTGTGATCTGAGCGTTGCGATAAATACGACGAAATGTGACACGCGCCCACGTAATTAGAACATTACCAACATTTAGCCCAAAGTGTAACTATAAATTATGTCCGTAAGCATTTGGGCAGGTTTCAGTTTAAAAAGGTTTACGTTTTGAATACCCTGTAGTCAGAACATGTCTCAATAGGGTGGTCGGGTTGTATAAGATAGCTTCGCTATAAAATATTGCATGTCCATTTATCTGTGCCAGAGACAAGAAGAGTTAACTATATGTATTTCAGCGGCACTTTTAAAGATATATCAAATTTTTGGTATACATGAACTCTTTACTTTTTTCTTTAAAAATTAAAATATAATATGTTTATATCTATAAGATATCTATATCTGGATACAACCTGCAATTCCGTCTCGGAGCACTTTAAATGCAAATACAGGATATCTTTTAGTCAACTTATCGCTTTTATCACATTTTAACTTCTTACGTTTGTTGTTTTACTGCGTTGCGACATATCATAAAAATAATTTTTGACAACGAATTTGACAGCTCTCAAATTTGACAGCCTGCCAGGCGGAACCGGCCATAGACAGCAATAAAAAGCAACTTTACCAATTTTGGTCGTCAATTACGCATTGAAATAATTATTATTATTTATTGTTTACACTTGAATATTTGTGGTTTCAAAATCTCCACATTATGTTTGAGTTGGGCTCATATTTGCTCTGTGGGCTGTGACTTATTTCAACAGGCGTCAGGTTATTCGCCTTGAGATTAGAGTGGAACCAAACACATGCGATTGTTAGCATAGAGTGGACACTTGACTGGGATTTGGGCTGTAGTTTAACTATCATTCGATTGCCCATTAAAGTGTGTAAATTAAGTGTGTGTGTTTAAGATAAGCAGAGCACACTACACAGATAAAACGGCCAGAGACCTTATGTTGTGTTGCACTTGAAACACAATTTTAATTGCTTAACACAACAATTGAAAGTATTATAGTTCGACTTTTTGTAACTTTGTTTCAAATCTTTGCTCATTTCGTTATTAAATGTTGTTTTGAATAGTTTTCAAGTTTCATGACACAAACTTTTCAACAAAGTTGTGAGCAGCAAAAGGAAATTATTGCAGACAGGAATAGTTCAACTGGAAGATGCTCTAGATAATAGAGTAAAATTAAAATTTTGTGGGTATGTTAAAGTTTTATGAAACAATTTTCGGTATTTCGAAATATTATACTAGATGTCTGGCAATTTTCCATATTTACAACAGTATAATGTTTAATATTATGCAACGTATTTGAGACCTCTTGAGATCGTGCTCTGTTTAGGCAGATTAACGGGAAAAGCTTATTTGTTGGTAAAGCTTATAAGAGACGCAGCCAAAATTTGCAATTTTGTTAGCTTGAAACTCTTAAGGTAATGTGAACATGTAATTTTTTATACCCTGAACCCATTCAAAATGGGTAAAAAGGGTATATTATATTTGTGCAAAGTGCAAATGTATTTAACAGAAGGAAGCATCTCCGACCCCATAAAGTATATATATTCTTGATCAGCATCAATAGCCGAGTCGATCTAGCCATGTCCGTCTATCCGTCCGTCCGTCCGTCCGTATGTATGAACGCAAGGATCTCAGAACCTATAAGAGCTAGAGACTTGAAATTTTAGCTGTAGGTCCTCCAGGTGCCCGCGCAGATCGAGTTTGTTTCCGATAAACGATAACTTGCCCCGTTTCCAAGTAATCGATAAAAATGTATATCGAAATCCCGTTTTTTAAGCAATTTTGGTAAATAATAAGAGCTAGAGTCACCAAACTTGACATGTAGCTTCTAGAATAGTATATATATATCGAGTATCTTTCATTTTATACCTATCGCCACCTCCCCGCTACTCTCTATCTATGAGCGCAAGCTGCATTTGGTGTTGGAATAAGAGGGTTCAGGGTATCCCCTAGTCGGGAGCTCCCGACTAGAACCTCTTACTTGTTTCTACTTAAAAGATTAAATACTATATATGCGAATAGCTTTCTAAATAACTTCTCCAAAAATGAACAATTATCTTAGAATCGGATCGACAACTTGTATATATACAAGACTTGAACATGAATATTTTTCCAACCACTCTCTAAGCCCAAACATATCTGCATATACATATGTACTGGCATAGTCTGGTTTGTTATGCTCGATTGACTTTTTATAATTTAATTGAAATTGGCGGTCGATTGGGCAAACTATTAAAATTTTAATTGCCGCTTTTCCAATAAAATGATTATTATTAACAGCTACGCGTTGTAATTTCGAGTGAAATTAAAAGGAAATTAAAAAAAATAAAAACGAGCAGTTCACATGTTTAAAGTAGACTTCAATTTAGTTGCTTTGTTGCGCAGTCGGAAGTTAATCGCTTTTGATTATTTCATAATACATTTTGTTGTTTCAATTAAAGATCTGTTAAAACGAGCGCTCGAATGTCACTAAATTGCTTAATTTATGCAACATTATTCATAATAGCAGCTACCATTGGCGACTTACTGACGGCTTTGTGTATATAAAAAAAAAAAGTATTAAAAAAATATAAGCGCGTAATAAAAAACTCAACAAATTAGCTCGACTCGTGTCGCGTTGAATGAAAGGTTTTCAAGAGTTTGTTACATTTGCCTAACAACCATAAAAGATCTTTACAATTTTACATAAATTGTATTTTAAAGTATGCTTGCCTAAGCCCATTAAATATTAAGACTATTTTGTCATTTAACTGTTGTAACTTAATTTATAAAAAGAGGGAAACAAAGTTGTTTTTTTTTTTTAATAAGCAATAGGCGCACTTTTCACTTTTCAATCTTATAGAGTATAAATCATTTCCGTAGACTAACTAATAAACTAATAAAAGACCCATTTTAAAAAGCTATTAAATAAACATTTCCCACACTATTTGTTCTAAAACACATTAGTTTATATCGCCTTACAGTTTATTATTAAAGCGGTTCGCCAACTCAGCTAGAAAATAGTAACCCAGATTTCAGTTTTTTTTAACATTTAGTTTTAACGGCGCGTTAATTGATTCTGAGTGCTGCTGCTGTTCACGCCCACAATGTCGCCAATTTACAGCCAGCTATTGATAATAGTTGATGTGTTTGGGAAGCCAAACACACACAGACACAGACACACACACACACAATCCAATGCAGCCACAAACAAACTAATACAAACACACACACTATTATAATACGCCATAAATATTGACACTGAGTTATGGAGCAAAATGCGCAGTCAGTTTATATCGTATAGATTTACTAATGGTATGCTATATACAACGGTTTAAGTCTGGCTCTGGCTCTGGCTCGGGGTGTTTAATAAATGACCAAAATTGGCGCAGAATATTTAATTAATGAGCTGCTTTATCTAGTTGACATTTTAATTGAAAATACCACACGTGAAATTTTACACAAATTTATTGATACACAATTAGGACACAGGAGCAGACCAATTGTTACGCCCGTATCTTTGCGTGGTAAGATATGTATACATTTATATATATATATATATATATATATATATATATATATATATTGTTTAATGTTGTCTGGTTTTGCATTGGATATTATCTTGATTTAATTATGCAGGTTTTGTGCTTTAATCTTTCATTATCTATCTTTTATAGGTAGCGCATCTTAAGCCAGTTTTTATTTGACTTCTCTGTGGAATTTTTGATATTGGAAACAAAGAAGCTTTAATTTCAAGCAACTCATCAAATGTTTTAAGTTGTCTTCTTATTAAACTGTTTGCTTTAGTTGCTTTAATCAAAATATCATAAAAATAAGGTTAATGAAATAACACATATATCAAATATAACAAGCCCTTAGAAAATTTACCTAATGAGATCTTGTGTGACCTCTATAAGATATAAGATATATAAATATTTACAAAATGCACTCTTGATGGAATCTATTTAGTCATATGACAGTTTTAAGGTACTACAATATAAAGCAATTCTTCAACATTTATGTAACACCTGAAATATTAAAAGTTCTACTGATTCACAATTATATAATACGGGGTTTCGGCTTAAAATCAAGAATAAATAAAATTTTTAAATTAATCTTTATTGCCTCAAATTCCATTTAGAATGTAGTCTTAATGAACTTATTAGCTAAATTCCTGTTTTCTCTCTCTCTAATTTCAGGTAAGAATTCGCTCGTAATATCGAAACCGGGCATGATCATTGCACATATAACAAGTAAGAAATTGTTAAGACCAAAACATATAAAAGTACCCCGTTAAAAGATTCTAACCAGCTAAAACTGATCGATATTATCGCTAAGTTGCATTTCGATAACAATTTTTTAACTTTACTGCTACACAAAAGCGTATAGTTATCGATAACTTGCAATGTCAAATATCAATGTTTAATGAGCTCGAAAACATTTACATTTAGCTTTTTTCTAAAAATAATTAATTTTATACTTGTAACTTAAACTTACAGGGTATTAGTCAGCTTATATTGTGATAGTTTCCGTAACAATTCCATGACCATAATCACACTGCCCACAATAAATATTTGCATAAATTGCACAGCTCGTTAGCTGATCTCTAAAATAAAAGTCAATCAATCAGGTTTGCGAACACACACTTGACATAAATGAGTGCGCACTCGAAAAGTAAAAGTGTCAAAAAATTTGAAATCAAATTAAACCAAAACATAACTTACTCATTTCGATTCCCGTCTGTGCCTCACAAGGTTAGCCGGTTCGGCATGCCAAGATATGGGCACTACTTGCGTTGATTTTTACGGCCCAATATGGCGAACAGTCACGAGTCACATGCATATTTATAAGTCGACCATGCAGTAGTTGGCTGGCTCTTGCGGGCAGTGGAGTTATTTGCTTTTAGTTTATAATGGGTTTTTGCTTTTCCAACTGATTATCCATTTTATGACTTCTTTGCAACCAATTCGTAACGAACGAGTCGTGTGCTGGGAGGAACAAACAAATTCAGCGGCAATCGACGTTCATTTTAATTAACTTGAAGAGATTTTCAATCAAATAAGCCGAAGAGTAAACGCGTAGGTTGTTGTCTTAGCTAAGCTGTTGAGTTTTGAAGGTTGCGTTTGTCGTCACTAGAAAACTTGTTACATATGCGAGTCTATCGCACCAAAATTGGGTAGCACTCTTTTTTAAAAACAATTTGTCAAATAAACGAACAGCTTGAATGTGCTCTGAGTGTGCTATGAATGTGCCACAATTTTGTTAACTCATTTTAATTAATATCCCGGCGATCAAAGAAGAGCTAAAGAAAATACAAAATTAAACAAGAGTCCCCTAGTTGGGAATGCGTGACTAGGAGATACCCTAGGCTTAGCTGCGTGCTGCCGTAACATATTTTTTAAACTACTTTATAAACACAGAGAATTGAGCCCGAGAGTATGAATGATTCATTCTTAAATTACTTAAATGTTTATTGTTCGATCCCTATCAAATAAAGGGTGGGATTCAAGTAAGAGCCACTTTCCATTCTATAACCTACAAAATGAAATAATCAGATTCAATAATTGGATATACAAAACATATAAATTTATTTTGCTCCCTCTAGTTCCTAAAACCTTTCAGTTATGTTCGAACGAAAGTTGTTAGAAATCGATAACTATCGCTTTTGGAAAAACAGAAGTTGTCGATATTTTGAAATGAACTTGATCGGTTGCAAACTATAGCAAGTATCTATAGGCTTCGATTTCGACATGTTTTTAGAGACGGGGCCAAATCGAAAGAGCTTTAATCAGATTAAGAATATTTATAAATATATGAAATTTATGATTGTTACAAGCGTACTCACAACTTCTTCATACCCTTTGTTGGCCATTTTCAAAGGGTACACGTCATAAGAATATAAATAATAAAACAACATTTATCAAACTTCACTCGTAACTTGGGCGCCAACCCTTCCAAATTGTGTTTTTTTTCCTTCCTGTTTTAAGTTTCTGACAGCTGCAGCTGCCCGACGCTTAAAATTGTTTCGTAAAAAGAATATTTATAAGAATTAATTGCATTGAACTGAACATTTGTGTGGTTGTGCGTGTTTGTGTGTGTGCCTGTCACATCATTTCTATAGCCCATAAGCGTTATTAATAATATTTTTCCACATTAATTGGAATGTTTTGGTGCGATGCGCTCTCAGTTTCCCGGAAGACAATAGTGAGCCACAATTTGATTCAGCGGGAGACCTCATAATCAAACAGTACATCATTGTATATCATCATAATTATCATATTTTTCTATCATTAGCATCATCATCACGTTTTTTTGAATGGTTTTTTCTTGTGGGGCATCTTTTGCACTTTTGCTTTCAATTTACATTCCATTTTTTATTTCTCATTTTTTCTCCCATACATTTTTGTTTTTTTTTTTGCTGAATGCCCGCCTTTTATATTGGCTGCGCTTTCGATTCCAATTCAATTCAATTGGTCTGGTCTGGATTCGCTCTGGGCGGTCAAGTTGTTGCAGGCAATGCAACTGAAAAGGCTTTAATTATTAATTTCTCCAGCATTTTTTGAATATTTTGTTGTGCAGCCTGTGTATGTGTATTCGTACATATATGATGATGGTGTTGATTATAATGTAAGTATGCGGAAGCATTTCAATATTTAATCGACTGCATCAGAGCTGCATTTCAGGCTATGCAGACTCCCATATGATATCTTTCCCTCGAGTGAGAATTTTTGCTGGATTGCTGTTGGGTGTGTAAAAGTGGAGCACAAAAAAAAAGCAAAGAGATTTTGAAGCAAAGTTATGTCATAAGAGCGAACAGTTTAAATCTTTTAGAATAAACAGCAAAAAAGAAAAACATATACTTGGAAAATAAAATAAAATTATAGATTGTTTTTAACGATCTTGAATTCTAGAAACTAAAACTTACTGGTAGGTAGAACTTGATTACGAAGCAAATGCTGCAGATTTAACATTTTCAATATATATAAGTCCATCCAAATGCTACAGTTATAACGCTTTAAATGTTCTAATCTATCCATTCGATACCGTGTAAAAGGTAAGCAAAGAATTTATATCTGAAATAAATAGCTTGGTCTGTTTAATATGTAATTTTGTCTTGCTTTTAGTTAATGTTGTCCACATATAATACTCAATATTCAAAGATCTTAAATCCCACGCTTTACCCAGCATTTCATATGCATTCGAATCAGATCAGTTTATTCATTTGCAATGCTTTCACACACACACGCTTGCAAAACAAACACACTCACACAGCTTGTAAACAGCTCTATTCAATTGCATTGCATGCACTCTGACTTCAGCTTTTAATTTATGCCCATATGCAATGTACGTTACACATCCAACTGCAACTAGTGTGTGTATGTATGTATCTGTGTGCCTCCGTTTCGCAGTCATGTAACAGTTTGTAAGCCGGTTTATTGCTTAAATGAAGAAATAGGATTACGTCCTTCAATTCATGTGAAACCTTTGCCGTAGCTATCGGCCTTATATGTTAGCTGTTTTCGTCCTATGTGTTCAGTTATTTATCTATAAGCGAAATGCTGAATGAAATCGGGCTCTAAATTTTAAATGTGCTGTTTATTTACACACAACTCATCAGCTTGTGTGTGGCCTTTACTGTGTTGTTTGTTGTCAAAGAAATCTATTTAAGGTATGTTTCCAAAAGGGCGAGTATTTTAACTTTTGATAATAATTTATTTATGACGAGCTCTAGATAAAAGCTTTAAAAAATCAATAATGCAATATTAGGCAGAAAATTCGTTTAAAATGTATTATTTAATTCGTTGAAATTGAAATAAGAGTATTTGAAATTCAATTTGTTTGCTATCAAATGTTCTTTCTGTTGATTTATGAACAGCCAAAAGTCTTGAGTGCCTTAATGAGGGGCAAGACAATTGGGTCTGCGGTGCGGGGCGATAGTTGACATTTGACAGCTCTTCGGACAACAATGAACTAATTTAAGCAGCGTATTGTCATACATCAACAAGAAGATGATGTTGTTGTTGTTTGGTTGCCTTGAGAAAAGTGTGTGCCACTTTTCAGTTGCACTCTCCCCCCAATTTTCTTTTGATATATTAAGCTGCATGCTACGCAAAACCATAAGAAAAATTAAAGCACATATATGCTTCCGGCAAAACATGGAAAAAATAAAAAAAATATACGTCAGAAAACTCAAGAATCATTTCGAGCATTCAACAGCTGCTGCCCGGCAATCAATTTTCATGGTTAACCCACAGTCGACATGTGGATCTTAAGAGTGCGGGAACTCGCTCTAAACAAATGACATGTGTATATAAATCGTGGACAAAGTGCGCGTAAAAATATGTAGTCTCTTGTTTTGTCGCCAACGCAAAATATGAAAAACACGCACGAATTTTAATTTTGTTTAAAAACAAATTAAAGATGCGTTTCAAGTACTCACACACAGCTCTAGAAAATGTGCATAAATCACTTTTACAAAAAAATCTGTAAAAAAATGCAGGTGGCACAGCCTTGGCCCCTGAGTCATTTTGGGAATTTGCTCTGCCCAATCCACGTCTCTTTTTTTTTCTTTTATGGCCGTAGGCTTTTGTGGCCAGTGAAGTGCAATGCCAAATGCAGTTAGTGGCTGCCGCAACATATGCCATAAAAATAAAATTCAACTGCAATTGGCGCCAAATGCTGCAGCCTGCAGGCTTTACGCTTTACTGGCATTCATCCCGCACCACCCTGAACCACCCCTCTGCATGCCACAACTCAGCCCCATGTCAGTCAGTGGGGATGCATTTGTCATCAGTTTGGTTTTCGCGGAGGCGCTTCAAAAATGTACGCATAACTTGGCCCTTAACCGAGCTGCAATAGTGAAAAAAAAAAGTATAAAATATTTTATAGGACCACGCTTAGATTCCTTTTCCATTCTTTTTCCATTTTTTGCTGTAGTGCCAACCGAGAATTTTCGCAGTTATGCGACGCTCTTTATGCAGCCAAGTGAGAGCAATAAAGTGCATTGGCAACATGGTCGTGTTGCGAACTTCATCATCAGGTGCTTACGTCGAGTACTTGAGTTACGAGCAGTGACCCAACCTTGCACTTCTATCATAGCCATTTCTAGATGAACTTTACTCGAGAGGCTACCTTGTTGTTGGCTATTAGAATTTGCAGGGTAGAGAATGTTGATGTGGAATGTGTGAAAGCAAGAAGCTTGTTGACCCAGTTGTGGTAAACATATATATATATATATATAGATAGATAGATAAAAGTTGTTATATTTTTACGTAAAGAAAAGTTGAGAGTTGACATTTGTTATGCACACCAAAATTTAATTAATTTTCAAAGGGTGAAAGATCCAATTGAAATTTTGATAAATACAAAAAGTAATAGTTTCTAATTTATTGATGTCCTCGCTAGGATTCTATAAATTCTTAATTTTGATTTCAAGCAATGTGTCATTTTATGGAAAGAGTTTGGTTATTTTGTCCTGTTCTTAAAAGAACAAATTTAATGTGTATTACATATATGTTTAAAATGAAATCTTGACTACAGCTCAAAGGGTTAATTTATCGAAGCAATCTTTAGTTGTGTTGACGCCTTTGATAAAAGGCTCTGTCCTATATATGAAAACCAAGACAGCTTAGTCAATGGCTAACTAGCATCTTGATTTGTCTTCTACATGAACTAGGTCTATAGACATCCATTAGGCCCATTGTATGTTAACCATGTTCCCCTGAGCTGCATTGTCTACCTCTCCAACAGCTTGTCTTGTTCTGGTGTCAATTAAAGGAGGCCTAAGATGTATGTATAGTATTCTGACTATGGCACTTAAACGATGCATCATGGATATTTACATTGTTCTATACTTGAGCACACCAACAACAACAACAACAACAACAGCGGCAATAATATGCTTGGCTAATTAGACGCTGTCTGGCTTGACCCAGCTTAACTTATCCGCAAGTTAATTAATTGTTTTTAAACAAGCCAAAGGGCCGCAACTTAAGTGGCCCAAAGAAATAATTAGCTTTTCCAATATTTTTTCATCTCGTTAGCTGGCATTCATTTGCGTAATCTTTCAATCAAGCAGCGTCAAATGCCAACACTATATATATGTATATAAAATATTATTTGTCGAATCTCGACACCAACGCCCTAACAACAACAACAACAACGACCGCACGCACCTGTCAAGAGCAAAACCTTAGCATAATTTATGTTAATGTTATGCGCACTTTTAAGTAATTTGGGTTGGATTTTAATCGATGAACAAAGTATATTAAATATGCATGCTATGCATATATCAAGTTAATTGGGTTAATTGACGAGGTTGCCCTAAACCTAACCACGAATAAAACTTAAACAATGAGATTTGTGTGTTTATTTATAGATTTTTTTTTTGCTTTTAAATGATTTTTATGTTATTCATATAAACGCTTGCAATATCCCTATTTTAATTATGAATATATTTACAAATAAGTAGATCCAGGGGAGCTCATCAACGGATTAGCATACTGTGGGGGTTAGATTAGAAGTTAACTAAAGCGCTCAGAAATGAGCTATCGATAAAAATTTCGAGTAGTTCAAATAGCCCGATTTACAGAGTGTAATCGATAGTAACCCAAATTAATCAGTGTCAACAGATATAAAATCTTGAAAACTATCGATACACCAGCTGCTGTTATCGATAGTTCTGTTTTGCTCTATATATGCTGAAACTCCGTCAATTGCATCAGTTTTGCATATTTGACAAACCCGAGCTCATTACTCACATGAAAAATGCCTTTCTCTTCAAATTTATTACTGCATCCAATAATCTCGCACAAATTCTTTCAATGAAAATAAAAGAAAAAAAAAGTAGAGTAAAGCAACAGCAGACAACACATCTGAATGCGAAATTTGCATAATTTGTACATTTATTTTCGATTTATTATGACGAAGCGTGTGGCGAACGCATGAAATGAAGTAGCTGATGATGTTTTTGGCTACATAAAAGAAACACACTTCCAAATCACCGAGCTATGTATCTCTATCCATATATGTATGTATATCATGCTTATATGTGTATCTTGTGCGACTAATTTGCCTAACAATAGGCTTAAACACGTTATAATTCGCCTTTGTATTTAGTCGATAATTTTTAACAACAAGTTATAGTCACAGTCAAATGATAAATGTCTAAAATGGTCCCCTACTTGTCGCTTAACATTGTCTAAGTCAATTGGTTCACACAGTTTGTCATGTTTAAGGCGGCATTTCTTAAAACGACATCTTTTTTTTCTTTATATATATATATATATATATATATATATATATATATATATAACTGGGTGCAACTCTCTTTGTTTTATGCACTTTCTTTATTCCTTTTCTTTTGTAGGCATTAACTATATCTCTTGGCTTCCGTATGCGATTTGTGTGTTCATTATCTTAAATTGGTCGGCAATTCGAAGACAACTGCCTTGTAATAATATTAATGCCCAACTTTCTGAGCCACTGCAAAAATTCGAATGACTTGACGTGTTCGCGTTTACCTCAGATCTGTCGATAAAAAAATGTAATAACATTTATTGCACAGTCGTTATTATGCCTCAGGCTGGGCGGGGTTTGAGAAAATAGCGGAACTATTTTACTTGTTGCACTACAAAAAGTATAATAAACAGTTCAAAGCTCATTTGAAGCTGAAATTAGGCATATGAAATTCTGAAATTTATTAGTTTGATTTGAATGAAACAGTTAATAGGCTTGAATTGTTCCAAATGTTCTGTTCTTAGCAGGAATATGTCATTCGGCTTGACTGAACTTAACCGAGTTATAAAATCTTAAAATACAAAGAATATTTTTACTTTGCTGTCTGTAAAGCGATTTATAAATACAGGTATATACAAAAATACCTTTATTGGACGTGGAAATTTTATTTTAAGAACATTTTCTGAGCAAATTCACTTTTAAGCTTTAGGCTTCTTCTCACTCTTAGTCATGCCCAAAAACAAGATCGAAAATGTTAAGGAAGTAAGTCGAAATAATGCAACCGACTGTACAATACTCTGTTTAATGTACTAAGAGCCTAAAGGAATCGATTATTGAGCTGGCATGCCAGCTGCATGTAACCACAAGTGACTTTTAAACTGTATCTTAAGGCAGTATTTATTCATGTTTTATAGTAGTGTGTGTTGTAGACTTTCTGGCCAGAATCTGAGATAATGTCATTCTATTAACTCAATTTAAGGGCCCTACGACTTTGAAAGATATAGAGCTTTACGGGTTCCCAAACATGGTCAAAACAGTTTAACACCAATTTTCAAAACTTTTCAACATAATGCCGCGTAAATTCAGACAGACAAATTGACAAAAACAATATACTCCTTGTTACTTTGCGAATAGAGTACACAAATATTTATACAATATTTAGATCTTTTAAATATAAAACCACGTTCACTCGAACAAACTCACATTGCACACAACCAATATACTCCCTTGTTAACTTGTGAAGAGGGTATACAAAATATTTTTAACAATATTCAAAGCTTTTAATTTACGATGCACAGCCGACAAAAAAGTTTATAAATGCATGACGCTTTATTGATGAGACGATGACGTTTTGTCCACGCCAACGGAGCCGCCTCTTTGTAATAACAAATAAATAAGGTAACGAAAACCGCATAATACAAAGCAGAAACATGGCTTGAACTGGCTGTGACTGGTCAGGTTTATATATTTATTTGTTGTTTTCTTTTTTGGCTTTTTTTTTTTTGCGCATTCCAAAAATATCAGTATTAATGGCAGCTCCTCCGCATACCTTTTGGCTCAATAAATTACAAGGCAAAAAAAAAAAGAAGTAAATAACAAAAGTTGCAAAATGAAATTGAAGCTTTGGTTTACCTATAAATATATATATATAAATATATGTCTGGCAATATCGTGTGAATGACTCATATATTGCACATTTCGCTTTTAATTTAATTTCGGCATTTGTTTTGACTTTGGTATTCGCATGAAGAGTAGAAGGTTAATGTACCTGAGCAATAAGTAAACCCGAAGTTATGAATTGTTATTGCTTGCGCTATTATATATTGCATTTGGATTATGTGGGTTAATTATTATTTCAAACTCGACCAAGTTTTAAAATACTTTTCTTTTTTTTTTGGTTGGGCTGAAAACGTTTCCGCTGACCCGCTTTGATTGAATGAGATTTCTATGGCAAAAGCCATTAGGCAAATTGAGCTGCTGCTTACTGCAGTATATACATATATACATCCTGCAGGATCTGCTGCCGCTAAGGCAATATTAAAACATTTTGCTCGTAATTAATGACTGCAAATAGTTGAAAGAGCTGCAAACAATGACAGTTGCAGTCGCCTGTGAAATGTAGCCGGAAATATTTAAAACGCCATGTTGGCTAACAACAGCAACAACAACAACAACAAAGATAGAGGCAGTATTGAAAGGCCAAAGAAAGCCAAAAGTTGCCCCCTTTTTCTCCACTCAAGCTCAATTAGATAACAACTAGCGCAGCGAGCAGGAAGTAAAAAAAATGTTTAAAAGTAAATACCAAATGCCAAACATAATGAAAATGTGTGGGTGGGTGGTTTATATTTATTTTTTTTTTAGCTGGGCGTGGTTTAAGTCCCTCTCTGTTTCGTCTTTCTCTCTCTCTCTCTCTTTATCTGGGCAGTTTTCCTCCCGTTCATATACTTTAAGGCACATTCTCATTGTTATGTCAGCAGCAGAAAATGAACGACTTCCGGTCTTTGCTGTGCCCTGTGCTCCTGCCCTCTTTGAGCTTTGAGCCGTGCGTAAGGATCGGCATATTGTGTTGAAATTTTCTTGGCCAGTTTTGTGAAATAATAATACCAAAAAATAAAAAAAAGAAGCCATTTCATTGTTCAGGATATGAATGTTAAACAGGTTATTGAAAAAGGTATATACACACACATAAATTGATAAAATGCAGCAGAACTTTGAAAATAATGAAGCCATGCAAGAGATGGGGCTTATTTAAAAAGTGATTTTTACAAAAAAAAAAAAAAAATGAACTGTGTAGGGCTAATATATTGTCAATATTATATGTAAATAATAAATACTACGTTTTGCTGCTTATCTATGAGTTCGAGTCTGCTAAGCAAACGAGTAGTCGTGAGTAGTACTTGAGAAACTACTCACTACAAATACACTTCATTCAAGATAACTTTTGTACGTCTAATATATACTTATACAAAATTGATTAAAAATAAAATATACAACTGGCTGGAAGTAATATTTAAAATACGTTTAAACTTGCATTGAACGCAAGGATCTCAGAACCTATAAGAGCTAGAGAAATAAAATTAGATGCAGGTGCTCCTAGTGCCTGCGCAGATCGAGTTTATTTCCGATTATCGATAACTTGCCCCGTTTCCAAGTAATCGATAAAAATGTATATCGAAATTCTGTTTTTTAAGCAATTTTGGTAAATAATAAGAGCTAGAGTCACCAAACTTGACATGTAGCTTCTAAAATAGTATATATATTCGCATTTGGTGTTGGAAGAAGAGGGTTCAGGGTAGCTCCTGACTAGAACCTCTTACTTGTTGATATTTTTATTTTTTTTAATTTGTATTTATTGAATTTAATTTATTTTTATATTTATTTTCCCATTATTCAAGGTCTATATAGATAATAATTAATTATATTTAAGATTTGTTTTATCTTCCCATGATTTAAGCTAAATTTAATGCATATGCAATCTTTATTTACATACTGTCAGAGCTTATCCAGCTATTTAACATACATTTTTCAGCATGCAAATTGATAACAATTCCGCCAAATAATTCATAAATATATTGAATAAATCAATGTTGCAATGATTCAATCGAATTCGTCGACAACAAAATGCATCAGTGAATTCTGCTGATTTTACTCACAAATCATGTGCTGCACTTTTGGGGGCATGGCATTTATTTAACATTTATGAGCTGTGAAATCATGTTTTATTTATGAAATCTAAAAAAAAAAAAGAAATCAAAATGTACATTGCAACATTTTGACCAACAGTTTTACAGTTTTCATAAATTATAGCATAGAAAACGCATTTGGTCGAAAAGCAAAATGAAAAACTGTGAAAAGCAAAAAAAATCGATTACATAATGTTGCAAGTACGAGTCGCGATTTGATTTTGTTGTTGTTGTTGTTGCTGTTGCACGCTCGCCGTATTTGGCGACTCTATGGCTGCTGCTGTTGCAACAACAACAACAACAACAATATGTACTTGCATGCAGCGATTTAATGTGCGATTTGGTCGCATCTGTTCCGCATTTACCCCGAGATTGACAATTTTTACTTCTTCAACAAAACAAGCTGCTGGCTGTCTGGCAAATCGTTTTTATGCTTTTAAGGAAATTACACGCAAAACAAACCAAAAAAAA
Organism: Drosophila ezoana; assembly: GCA_035045725.1. Classification (NCBI taxonomy): domain Eukaryota; kingdom Metazoa; phylum Arthropoda; class Insecta; order Diptera; family Drosophilidae; genus Drosophila; species Drosophila ezoana. The sequence goes on from JAWNOU010000051.1 coordinate 4,557,392, forward strand.
ATAGCTTATTATACGCCAGCAGAGGGTATTATAAATCCGACACGATGTGTGACGTTCCCACGAAGCATATATTTCTTTTTCCGAACGAAATATTAAGCTGAATCAATATAGCTTATGCTTAGCTGCAAATAATATAGTATATAGAATCGAGCGGATTGTAAAGCTATATAGCTCATCTGACATGGAATTAATCCATCGATAGTTAAGTTCTCATATAGTCAAATTTAATGCTACTTGAATTAGTCTCAGCTGCAACCTCTAGCTGGCAATAGAGCTGATTATATAACTACAGACTACAATTGCCATAAGATTAATCATGCGATACTTTCGTTCTTGTATGAATAATTTGTTTATGTTTTAACATATCTGGACCAAACATAGCATTAAATGCTATTTTAAATTAAGCGTTATCCTCAGCATCAGAATTCTTATATCCAAAGTTCAGTTTTTATATGAATAACATCCTTGTTGTTCTCAATCATTTTATAGAACTAATAAAAGCTAAATCTTTTACAAAATATAATAACAAAATAAACTAAATATAAATATATTGAGTAAATGAATAAAAGGCAAGTAAATAATAGGTAATTAAATAATAAATTAATTAATCAAATATAAATATATAATAAATATGTAAGGGTAGTTGATATTCGGCTGCACGAAAACGTTTTATTGTTCTTGGTATTTATTTGTTTTTAATTTTGCATACTTTTGTTTTCTAACTATCTGATGGATGACACATATCTCGCTGTTGTTGTTATTGTTGTTGTTGCTGCTGCTGCATTGCTAATAAACTTTAGTGCAATATTAGCTGTGGCAACAAATTGCGCTTGCGTTCCCGCCCCGGTCTCCTGTCGCCTCTCGCCCCTCGCCTGCCGCACGTTTGCTGCTTTTGTACAATGTGTTGCATGATAATAAAAATGTTTGCCAAATGGCGCGCACAGCATTTATACAATGGCTCTGAGGCCTTTTGCGTTTGGGGGCTCTGTTTGTTGGCTATTTGGCTTTAGTTAGGAGAGAGAGAGAGCGGTGGGTGTATGGGGTGTGCCGGGAGGGGTAAGCGCCTTTGTTGCTGTTGTTGCCACTAGCACTGACTTGGCATTGTTTGCTTTGCAATCATCAGCTACCACCCAGCCCAACTCGAACTGTTTCTTCTGCTGATTCTTCTACCCGCCACACAATGGGGAATGTGCATGTTTCCAATTATGGCGCTCAAAAGCCAGCCAACAGTAACAGCAACAACTATGGAACAATAGAAGATGATAATGATTATGGTAATGATGTTGCTGATGATTGTAATATGATGACTAGCACAAAGCGTTTGCAGCTACTTCTCAATGCAAATGTATATTTCTACACATCCAAAATTGAAAATACGCATAAAACAAAAGACTTACATAAAAAAAAAAAAATTAAAATTTGCAGCCTGTAGCCGGCTAATGCATTTTTCCACTTGCCAAACGCATGTGCCTATTTTTGATGGTTTTGTAAAAAGTATTACGTTTAGTCGAATGCATTTAGTTTGAGTTTTTTTTTATGGAACTCTTCTTGTTCAATACATCTTAGAAATCGGGCTGAGTACCTATGTGTATAAAAAGCGTGGCAAAGTGTGCAAGGCTTAATGTTTGCAGGACTATTTGAGATGCCAAACACAGTCTATTACGAGAAAGAAGGGCTATCTTCGGAACGCTGAAGATTTATTATCCATGCAGACCAAAATTTTGTATAGTGCTTCTTGCCCTTATCTAAGAAGCGCAGGTTCCTCTTAACATGTACTGCGTGTAACAGAAAGTTGGGCCTAAACAATGTTTTAAGACGATAGCTTTAAAACTGAGAGAATAGTTCGCATGAAAACTGGCAGACGCACGGACAAACGGACATGGCTATATCAACTCGGCTGTTCATACTGATCAAGAATATATATACTTTATGCGGCGGAGATGTCTTCTTCTATGCGTTATTTCGAGAACGAGATCGAAATCGAAAAATTAGCAACATTTTGTTTTTCGTTTTGTCTCTTATATGTTCTTCTGTTTGTTTTTCTGCAAAAGCATATCTTGATTTGGTAGAGAAAGACAATATTCGATAATATTGTGGTAAAAATTATCTCAACTATATAATCAAGTAATCTCGTTGTGATTGTCATTTCGTACTGTCTGTTAAATCTTCTGTCAGTTGATTTTTCAAAAGTCAAAATAATCCACTCAAACTGAAGGTAACAACTGCAAGCACAAGTTTATCGGATCCATTCATCATGATTCAGACCGTTAAATAAACAGCGGATTTCCATTGAATTGCATTCAAGTAAACGTGCATTTATTCATATTGCTTTTCCTTTGTGGGTTATTCAACTTCAAGTTCGATTTACTTAGCGCACGAATGTCAAGCGTGTGACTTTATTTAAATCTATATACATACATATATATGGTGTACATCATAAATCCTTGTGAAAATAACGAGTACATGGCCTTGTCAAAAATAAATATGAATAAAATGTAAATATAATAAATAAATTGTGATAAACATGTTCAGAACAGCTGCTGCAAATTGTGTGTTTGGCTGTTTGCTCTAAACCCCAAACTGGATGAATCTTCAAAAAATGTATGCGACATGTCTCATGTTGTATTTTGTTGTCGTTGTTGCTTATTCCCGCCTGACGTGGCCAACAAAATTGTATCTTATGGATGCGCTGCACGTTTTCAATTCGACCAAAAAACCCTTTTGGCATGCATTAAGGCAAACAGTTTTATGGCAAATTAAATGCAATTAAGTGCACACACACACACACACACACATACACACAGTGTGGTAGATTGATGATGCCATAAACATTTAAGTGCATTAAAAAACCAAATACCAAATTGTCATTAAAAATGGCTTAAAACGAACGCACGAATTTGGATCGCAATTAATTTTATTGTTGACAAAATTCACCCTTTGAGTCATTTAACACCTCATTTGACACATCTGTGAAAGTGTTTTAATAAACGCATTGTACAGAAGATGATAAATATATATGGCATATATATATATATATATATATATATATATATATATATATATATATATATATATATATGCATATATCTTCATCCATCTATGTAGCCGTGAATTACGCCTTATGGCTTAATATGCACACAAATGTGTTTGCAGCAGCTTTTCTTTATACCCTGTGCCAAAAATAAAGATAAGCAAAAGATTTACATTGGCTTTGCACATTTAGATATCAAATCTTAGAGGGCATGCGTATCCGATATAATGTTAATATTAAACATTTTGTGAATTTGTTTATTTTATGGGCTTTTTCTACAAATTCGTGTCAGATTGTGTTTCAATCTTCAAATTAATGAGGGCATTTTGGAATTATGTTTTTTATAGCAGCGCGGAAATTTAGTTTCGATATTCGATGGATGCCACACATGTTACCGATATATGCTGAGAATTATTCTTCGAATTGACAGATCCATTGAGCTACATCTGTTAATTATCGATAGTAAGATATAATGATCAATGCTATTGCTGTATGATACTCATAAATGAGTCTTTGAAGTGCGACATCAATCTAGCTAGCTCAACAAAATTATCGATCGTATTATAATCGATTAATCGACAGACGCCATCCTTAATGCTATCTATGTAAATTATTTACAAATTAATCTTACAATTGTCTATCGATAACTTAGTTGTTATTTTATTATGGTCGAATTTTAGTTGATTACAAGGTATCTGTCTGACGAATACCCTTAGTAGAGCTACTTGTCTTTCCTTTATTTTAATTAACAATATTTTAACGCCTACTTTTGCCACAAAGCCAAAATGTGTGTCATAAATATAGAATTAATAGAGAGAGAAGAAAATTCAATTCGTCATGCGATGTCTTTCGAAGGTTTAACAGGCTTTTAACTGGGTCGGGGCAGATTCGCCTGCTGTTACTGCTGCTGCTGCTGCTGCTGTTGTTGCCCCTTCAACCTTGATAAGTGAAATCTAAAGGCGCACACACGATTTCCGCAAGTGGCTTTTGCCAACTTTAAATGAAAACCTGTTAAAGGCAGGCCCGGGCATATGCAACACATGGGGGGAAAAGAAAAACATAAAACTCTGTCTAAAAAGGAACCACGCACAAAACTTTTTTCCTTTTTGTTAAAAGGAAACGACTCGAACGGGCTGCCAGTTGGCCAGAATAAGCTGAGATGTGCCGGCCGGGGCCATGCAAAGCCAACGTGTGCAGTTGCCTACCTGTTTTGCTGTGTGTCGACAAACACACACACTCACACACTCGCACACACAACTTTGCAGTTCTACGTCTTCAGTCCAGTCACGCCAGTCGGCCGCATGTTTAAGTTCACTTGCTGAGTTCAAGGTGAAGCGACCACAGTTTGAATACCCTGTATATACCTCTTGTTTTGCACCCCATACTTAACCTCATGGGGCTCTTTGGGTCTGGTCTTGGCATAGTGTCATTTGCTGCTGCTGATGCTGCTGCTTCTTGCTCCTCGTCTGCTTGGCTTCCTTTTGGACTGTATGTCTGAGTGTTTCTTTTTCTTCTCTGCCTGCTCCCATTTGCTTGAGCGCAGTCTTTAGTGCCAGCTCTTTGGGCACATAATTACACGCTGCTAGCACATATAACCCAATGCAAATGCCTCGGCAGTGAAAAATTACTGCAAGAGTCATTCGTTAAGTCTGCAAATATAAAAGCAAAAAACACACACACAAAAAAGGCAATAAAAAAATAGGATTCGGTTTATGACGCACACGGTAGACTCTGAAAGACTTAATTCCCTGCGCTTGGTATAGAAAAACTGCAATCTTCAAAGCAAATAGCATCGTTTAAGGAATTCAGTCGCTTGTGCTAACTCTAACATCTGGAACATTTTGAGGACTAGAAAATTAGTTGCGTGAATTTTAACCAGGGAGGACTTGAGAAAACAATAAGCGTAAACAAATATTCGAATGTGTTAATAATATTTAAAGAAGGCTCTTAAAAGGTAAAACTTGTACTTTATGTCAATGTTATATAAAGAAAGTTGCAACCTTTTCAAGTATACATATTTGGGCTCTATTCAAATAAAACAGTTACTTTATTTTGAAATGATTCGAGAGAATTAATTGTTTTTTTTAAGTACCTAAGCTATCAAATATTTTACTGATGACAATTTGGATGCCTTGCAACACCAGCTGCAAAGCTTTCGCCAGTGTTGTTAATTTCAAGTAATTGTTTTCAACATTCTTTGATAGTTCTTTATTCAACTTTTCTCACAGTTGTTATATGCAGCTCAAGAGTAATTAATTATGAATATGTGTCATATTCATGAAGCACACAAGATATTCCCAAATTGAATATATGTATACTCCTAGCTCGAAGTGGCTGCTCTGCTGGGCTGTTCGCTTGAAATCATAATTTTGCGCAACTGTCATCATCCAGTCAAAGCTCGATTCAATTCAACTGAATTTAGAAATGAATAATTGCATAGAGTAAAACTTTGGGTTCAATGTGACATGAGATCATCCTCGAATTGCCCCCGATGTTTGGCAAAGGGTATCAACAGATTCGCATATACATATATATATATACATGTATGTATATGTGCGCCATAAATCACACACTCAGTTGCCGCTGGGGCGCCAAAGCCTAGACGAGGGGCCAAAATGGCAGGTAAAAAACGCGTGTGGACAAGGCCGGAAAGCTGCGTCAGCGAAGCGCCAAGCGTTGCGCGCATCAAAGCGTATAAAAAATAGCTATAGGATGTAGGGGCACAGGCTGGGGGGGAATGGAGCAAAGCGAGGCGTTGCCAAGAGTTCACTTCAGGTTGTCATCTGTGTTGAAATATCATGTTGAACTTTTAGATCAAGCAAAGAGTGTATTTACCAGTCGGTTTTATGCGAACATAAATCAATTTTGTGCGCTTTTAAATGCTCTGAAAAATTTGCCATAATCAAACGATTTTGATGTTGCCTGAAGAGCCTCTTCTTGTGGGTGCACACACTTTAAAAGGGGGCGTGGTCTTTGTGGGTGTGTGCTTGTGTGTTGCAGAAACGTAATTAAATTTCAATTAATGCTTTCAACGAGCGAGCTGCTTTTGTGTGCGTTAATTGTGTGTGTGCATTTGTGTGTTACAATATTAATTAAACGTGTTGAGGACTTATTAAAAATTGTTGCACCAGCAGCAGCAACAACAACAACAACAATAACACAAACCGCAAACTGACTATTAAAACAGCGGTTGCTGTTGTTGCTTTTCAGTTTTAACTGTGCAACCGCAATAACAAACACTTTGCTGTTGCCTCAAGTCCAAATCGAGCTACGACTAAAAAAATGGAGCAGCTGTTGATTTTTCTCAACAATTTCTCTCGTTGCTGTTGCTTTTGTTGTTATTGTTGTCATTGTCACTTTGATGTGAAACGCCTTTAAAAGTTTTTCACATTGATGTTAAGGAAAATGAAAGTTGGCTCTCTGTGGCAAAGACATTTATGACAGCTGAAAATGTTGTTGAAAGGAAATCAAATTGAAATTATGCTCGCAGTATGAGTACTATAGTGAGCAGCATCCGGGTTCGAATCCCCTAGGCTAGTTTGCCTGAAATTTTGCTTAGCTGAAGGTCAAAGTATCCTCTGATATTGAAAAGTTGGGTTGATAATTTATGCTGAACATATAAATCGGGTTATGTTTATATATATTCAACATTGCCTTTCTAAAAGTTATTAAATTGATTCATTCTCATTGCTTAGAAATGTAATTTATTTCTGCATTTTTCGTTAGCATTTCATCTAGCTTATTTATACGTTTTGGGCATTCTATATAAATCGCTTCAGACGGCTTTTTGGCATGTTTGCAAATATTTACAAATTTTAACACGTTTTGTTTACGCTCAAAATTTGACACACGCAGCCCGCGGCAAGAATTTTGATTTTGACCCAAAATTTTGCTTTTAGAAGCGAGCAATCAGAAAAAGTAAATAAAAATATAAATAAATATGCACGATTTACAAACATTCAAGATTGCAGATGCTATTAGGAATGTTCTTCTATCAGATGAAATTTATTACAAATTAAAAATGTTCTTTTCTCTGTTGAAATTTATGAACTTACAAATATGAATGAACTTACTCTGAATAGTACATTTTTATTTAAATACTTTTATTTCTGGTTGTTTTTTTAATAACTATTTCCATTTCAGCTTGTAGGGAATATGTGTTGCCCAACAGCGCAGCACATCTTTGGCTTCCCCTTGTTTTAATTTATCCCCTAACTAGATTCTATGCCCTAATATAAAATGTGTAGCGTATATTTATACCCTGAACCCATTAAAATGGATAAAAGGGGTATAATGTTTTTTTGCAAAATGTAAATGTATGTAACAGGCAGAAGGATGCATCTCCGACCCCATAAAGCATATATATTCTTGATCAGCACTGTATGAACGCAAGGATCTCAGAACCTATAAGAGCTAGAGAATTGAAATTTTAGATGTAGGTGCTCCTAGTGCCTACGCAGATCGAGTTTGTTTTCGATAATCGATTACTTACTCCGTTTCCAAGAAATCGATAAAAATCTCCCGACTAGAACCTCTTACTTGTTATATTGCTTATTATGCGCTACTTGAGGAGGGCAGCTGAGCTCTTAACTAAGGCGCAATATTATGGAAACACATTTTCATAACATATACCCTAGCGACAGGTGGTCCATTACGAATACGCAACAACATTTGCAGCACACATGTCTTAAATAAATATATATTATATTATATACTCGAACAGTATTGATAGCTGAGCTCGTAATGCGTATCTATCCTTCAGAGGAACGTTTGGTTCGGTCTACTATATCATATACATATCCCCTTTGATCGATCATTTTTGTCTGAGGTATAATATCTTTTCATTTATAAATAAACTACATTTAATTTTGACAATAGTTTAATTAGGTTCACATACTTTATGTGCTAGCTGACAGCAATTCAATTAGAACTTTGTCCAGGGTATTAACATTTTTGGCAGCAGCTCTGGCTGATTTCGCAATAGTTATGAAATGTTCATTCGCTATGCAGACATCTAAACATTAACATGGACACACAGAGCCACGAAAATCTAACAAGAGCTGCGCCGGAGCAAAAGTAACTACAACGATAACAAGAACCCTTTTGGCCCCCTTACATAAGTCCAGTCATGTGTGAATTTGCGTTTGTGTGCGTGCGCGTATGTGTTTTTTTTTTTGGGCCTCTTTTGTGCCATCATGAAAAGCAATTTCATGTTATGAATCCTTTTTTCTGGCCAAGGCGAAATAGCGCGCCGTTTTTGTATTTATTGTACAATAAAATATTATATTTACAGTAAACGAAAATGCGGCCCCATTCGATTGTGTGTGTGTTACCCTCTTCTTTTGTGTGTATGTGTGTATGTATGTGGCACAGTAATAGCTAAAAAGTTGCCCACCTAGCGCACCCCCCTTAACAAAACTCGCTGCTTGCTGTGCTCGTCCTTCGACTAACAGAGCGCCCGCGCCCCCGCGCCTTCCCTCCCTCATCCGTTGTCCAAACCCCCTGCCTGCGGTTGAGTCTCGCCAACTTTTTGTACTAGAGCTGCCATTTCGCTGCTTCTCTAGTCCAAACACAACAACAGCAACGGGCAAAGCAGAAATTCGTTACGCCTCACTCATCGCACACCCGCAAAAGCACACACCCTAACACACACGCACACAGACACACTAGCGCATACTTATACAATCTCCATTTCCGTTTTGCGCCCCAAAAACTGAAACGTATTTATTTAGGCAATAAGAAAGACTTGCAGATGCTCTGTTTTAGTAGAAAACACCACAGATTTAGTTTTAAATTAAAATTATATAATTATTGTTTTTTTTATCAAAATTATAATGAATAAATAAAACATTTTTCATTAATCGTTTTGTTTTTCATTGTTGTATAAATATTAAATAAAATTTCTAGCGCATCTCAGCTTTAGTTTTGTCTATTTATTATCCAAATTTCGTTGCTGTAATTTTCAAAACTCTTAAGAACAAGACATTTAAGAAAAAACGTGTATGGACAACGTTTAATACTAGCAGGAGAACTTTTATAAGTAGACAACTTTTGGGGTCTAATCTCCCTTTGATTTATCTGCATGATTTTTTAAATTATACCTGCAACACCTATGGCCATACAAAGAGTATTAAAAGTTTGCTATACTTCTCCGCACATGTCAAAATATATATCTATGTATATGTAGAAACTGAAACTATTTTCTGCGTATTTGTAAGATTTCGCCATGGATAAAGTTGCTGTGTGAAAAAGACAGCCTAAAAGCTTGGCCGCAAAAGTAGACTACACACGCGAAGGTACACACACCAACTACACAACACACACCAACTAACACACACACACACACCAACTAATACACACACACTTAAACTGTGTGTGCGATATGTTCAATTTCTATTACGATTTCGATTATTTGTTATTTGTTATTGTTGTGTATTATGATATGCTAGCAATGGTTGTTTTTTTCTGCTCTTCTCAAAATTGTTGTTGTAGCTCTTGTTGCTAGTCGTGTTTTCTGAATTTTTTTTATACCCTGAAGGGTATAATGTTTTTGTGCAAATGTATGTAACAGGCAGAAGGAAGCATCCCGACCCTATAAGATACATACATTCTGAATCAGCATCAATAGCCGATGCTTTCATTTTATAGCTATTGCCACCTTCCCGCTACCACTCCATAGCTATAAATCAAGTAAATAATCCAATTTGTATTGCCCACCAATTTAAGCTTCAGCTCAAATGAAGTTAACTTTTTGAGAATTTACAATACAATATTCTAAAGTACAATATTATCTACTGTTGAAAATTTCATCAAGATCGGTTAAGAAACACATACTACCGAGGTAGCTATTTTTTTGTTTGTTAATTTATTTGTATTATTGCTAAAGCAGAGAAGCGCGCAGGACGACCTGCATTTGGTGATGGTGAAAGAGGGTTCAGGGTATTCCCTAGTCGGGAACTCCCGACGGGAATTTCCGACTAGAGCCTCTTACTTATTTTTTCTCGCTATTTGTAACTGACAACATTCGTATTGCTCGTTACCCAAAACTGCCAACTGCATGAAATTTTATACTTGGCAAAAAGTTAGCTTGTATCAATTTTACTTATTTTTTGCTTGCCCAGCGAAGTGACAATGTGTTGTTATGTGGGTGTTTGGGTGTTGTGTGTGTGTAACTTAAAACGAAAAACGTTTTTACTTTGGAGTGAAACTTGTTGCCAGGTCGAAAAAATGTACTAAGATGGATCTACTGATAATGCTTGAGAATGTTTTAAATAAATTAAAAATTAAACTCTACACTCTATGCTTCTGTTTGTTTATTATTTTAATAAATATATATATTTTTTATATCCCAATTTTGTAATTATTTATCTCTTTTTTAGTATTCAGCAAAATAATATTCCATTTACAAGCATTCCACATACACATTTTCCATTACTGGCCTAAATTTAAGTTCTCCACTATTTGTTTAAAGTCAATTCAAGTCAAATTCTTAACTGACACTTTTATCATAAAATTTGCACATTTATCATATCCATTAAAATCAAACTTTATACAAATTTACATACAAATTGAACCAATTTTTATCCGTTCTTGTTTGCCTTTTAAGTTCGACGTAAAAAAAGGAAAAATAAAACCAATTTGCCAATTGTCCTCGAGTCGCCCACAAGTTGAAACTTTTTGCTCAAGAATTTAGTTTTCTTTATTTTTATTGTTTTCAATGCATGAAATACGGACTTATCATGAGTTTTGTCCATTTTATGGCTGTTGTGTTGGAAATGAATAGACGTAAACCTGATACTTTCTCACTGTCAGCGCTTGCTCTACTTATTACCATAGACATATAGCATATCAAACTAGAGAATTGAGGTTCTATCGAGTTGTCAACAGTAATTCCATTGACAGTCGGGTGCAAAATGTAAAGTTTTCCATTTTAATAGCCACATATGTCAATTTTCGTAAAGCCACAAGCATTTAAAATTGATGAGACCTCTTAACGACGGCAATTTAACGCATATGCCTCGAATGCGACATGGTTTCGGGTGCCCATAAATGGCATAATTAACGCATACTAAATGATATCCATGAAACTGTTGTGGACGCTCGTCGCGCTTGTCCTCGTTAAACTGCATAAAATCGATGAAAAGCCGCTAAGAAAGATTATTTATGCACATATCGAGCGTTGGCCAGAGTTCACATGGTTTGATAATTATGAAATATAAATGGATAGGGTTAATACTGGGCGAAAAAATATATGTGAGGTAAATAAAAGATGAAACCAGAAAAAATTAAGTTAAATATATTGGAGCTCAATATCAAAACTGATTTAAATTGTAATCTATATTTATATGACTTCTCTCATCAATTTAAATAAAAAATTTCTTTGATAAATACTCGAATAATTTGTCAAACAGTTTTAAAAGTTATGTTTATGGAAAGGTAAAGTAAATAAAAACTTGCAAATCTTGACAGGGCTAATACTAATAGGGTTAATACTAAGCGAAAAATGCCGACCATTTATAAATAAATAAAGTTTATGTATATATAAATCTTAAAAAAACTCAAGAAATTAATCAAGCAGTTTTGATAGTTAAAACTGTGGTAAAGGTAAAGTAAAAATTTAAAAGAACTTGAGCGCAATTAATGGTTATTCAACAAAACCGAAAAGAAACTAAATTTTTAAAAAATCAAGATTAATAAAAACTAAGCTAAAGTATTCCAAATATTTTGTTTGTTATGGTAGCTTAAGTGCACTTCAGGGTAACTTGGTAAATGGTATCGAAATCAAGCTTTAGTTAAAGAATGCTATTCAAATTTGTTGTGAGCATTACTCGAATTGATTTTTGCAGTGCAGGAAGTGCAGACACAGCTCAACCTGGCCAAAAGCGTATAACCAACACGACCCCGTCGAAAACTTAAACAGTTTTTGTTTTTCATATGCTATTATAACTATTTCATTTACATTTTTGGCGACAAATGGAATAAATGCTTTAGACACACAATATGTATCTGTATTTATATGGATGTGTTACTCCATGAGATTGACGGGGCAAGCGCAGATATTTTGTTCGAGTCGACGATTTATGTGGGGCGGGCCCTCAAGGTTAACTGCAACAAGCAAAGCGAACTGAAATAACAAAGCGAATGCATGCAATTAAAATGCAGTTTATGGTTGCTATAATAATAATAACAGCAACAACAACAACTACAACAATTTGCAACAATAACCGCGTAACCAGTCAACCTCAGAGGCAGCAAAAGAAACAACAATAAAGCGTAGTCTAAAGCCCCACAAGTATGAATTGCAGTCAGTTGCAATTCGTCATTCATAGATTTACACACTCCTATACGTATTGTACAGATATTTATATATATATATATATAGTTCACTCTGTGTCCGATTTGTGCGTTAAGCTCGTTGAAACGTTAAACTGACAACGAAAAAATATAGGCAACGCGATGCTGCGGCTTATACAACTGCGGCTTATAGAGCTGACAGAGTTGTCAATTAGCGCGACGGGATTTGACAAGAGTGTGTAGTAAAAAGGGTTTTCTCGCTTTTGTAAATTTCTTATAAAGTTCTCCAGTGCATAACCATGTTTGAACTTAAACGATTTTTATAAATTGGAGTACCTTTTTGGAATATACTTATATATTTAAGGATAAATAAAGATAGATTTCCTTAAATCGTATTTGATAAGCACTTAAAAACCACAAAAAAAAAGCCTCAGCTGGAAACCCTTTTCATATCTTGTGGCACAACATAACATTCTACTTAAATTTTATATTGCGGTTGGTTCTCCTCACGGCGTCAAGGCCTTTTGCACTTAACGTTTAAATCGATTAAAAGCGTTGCGTACATTGTAAATGTCAATTCTCAGAAAGACCGCAAAATTGTACGTTTAAAATACGCACGCATTTTTAATCGGAGAGAACAAAGAATCTGATTTCATTTTTAAATAAGTATGTTAATAACGCTTAAAAATTAATGAAAATGTATTAATTCAATTTTTGTATTTAATTTTCTTTGCAGGTAAGCGACAACTCTGGTCAATAACAAGTATGCATTGGGTATGCAGCTAAAATTCGTAAATAATTTGTAGAGCTAATTAATATCTTCCATACAATACTATATTAATATAACAAACAATATTTATGCTTTAACCTTATCATATTTATAATATCGAAATTCTATTTATATAACAACAACAACAACCGCCTCATTCACCCGCAGCATTTTGTAATTTGCATTTACTGTAGTTTATTTTGCATACAACACATTTAACTTTCGAGCCAAAAAAAAAAAAAGTAATAATAATTAAAACAAACAAACAATAACCATGTGCATACCCTAACCGCATCCAGAAACAAGACCTTGCACCGAACAAAATTTTCGCTTTTATCTAGTGCAACAAATCGTAGCAGCTGAGGGAGAAGCGGCAAATTTCTATTATATATTGTATTTGCATAAACAATTTCTGGCAGGAAATTAAAAATGCTTTTTGTTTGACAATTTGCCAAACATTTTATATCCGCATTTAGGCAAGAAGATTCGAAACATTTGCGCCAAATTGAAATGCAAATGCCAAAACTGATACCCAGCAGAATTTTGTTGAGAATCTTCTTCTTTTTTTTTTTAACATTTTTTAATTTGTTTTATCAAATGATTCAAATCTATCAGCTTAATTTATATATATATATGTATATATATATATATATATATTTAAAATATATAAGAAATTATATAGTATATTTCTTATAATTAGCTCAGTCACGGAAACTGCGCAATAATTTATTTTTGGGCCTGTGAATATGTATATGCATATGAATATATTTAATGTATTCATAAGTTTTTCACTTGCCTGATTTTCGTAATGTGCGAAAATTCATGGGTGCAATTTATGCTCCTAATTACGAGTTTGCCGCAGGCATTTCCGCTCTTCACCCGCTTCCCCCCTTTTTTCACTCATTAGCCTTTTCAGTGGTTGGCTCGAGTGTTTATGCTGCTGCTGCTGCTGCTGCTTGTTGACATTTTGGTGTCACGGATTTATTTGCCCGTCGAGCTTATGCGGGCTAACGGGGTTTTTAGCCTACGACGCGAATAATTAGGGTAGAAGACGCATGACTGTCAGCTGAAAAAGGTGCCGAAAAGTGTTGCCGCTTTAAAGAGTTGACAGCTGAACGTTGTGGGAAATGTAGCTAAAACAGGTCTTAAATCTGTGTCAGTTAACATGGGATCAAAGCGCTAACATTTTTGCTTACTACTTAGAAGACGATAACATAACATAACATAATAACATAACTAGCTATTTTAGTGGCTAACCTCTTACAAATAAATGGAAATCCTGCACGGGAGAACGTATGTACAATAACTAAATGTAGGTACTGTAAGCTATGTATGCTATCAACAAAGCTTACATCAAAATAGCATTGTCTGATATTAACATAGATTTATTTGGAATCCTAACAACAGAGTTGTTTCTATTTAACATTACTCAGTTTCGTTAACATAGCTCAGCTGCTTTTATTCGTGTAGGCTTTTAACATAACCTTAGCATCAGACCAACTTCAGCTAATGCAAATATAACCTTAGCTTTATGTATGTCTCATGTTAACATAGATCTCAGCTGCTGTTAACTGTGCAAGCCGTTAACATAACTTAGCATGAGAGTTACTTCAGCTTAAGTAAATATATCTCAATACAAAGGCTAACTGATTAACTTAAGGCTAACTGATATCTAACTAATTAAAATAATTCAGTAACATTAAACAGACCATCTACAGAGAAAATAAGGAGAGACACAGCTTTAGAAGTTATTGCTATAAACATGGTATTATATACATTTAGCAAAACAAAGCTAAATGATATAGAATTCTGCTGTTCCATTCTCATAAATCATATCTACCATAAACTAAAATACAGCACATACCATTTCCAGTTTCCAATTGTTTTTTAAATAAAACAAGTAAGAGGTTCTAGCGGACTCCCGACAGGGCCCAACCCAAAAAAAAGGCGCGGGTAGAGAGAGGGGAGGGGGGGGGGGGGGGGGGCAAGAAAAAAAAAAAAAATAAACAAAAAAATATTTATTGTTAAGGGAAAATTGGAGATGCACCCTCTTTAAAAAACAAAACAAATACAAAAACAAAAGAAAAAAATCGGGAGGGCGGGGGGGAACGGAAAACCACAACGAAACCAACGCGGGCGGCGAAGAACACCCAACATACACCACCCCCCGGTGGGTTTGGTGGGGGGGTGGGGGGGGGGGGGGGGGGGGGAGGAGGGAGAGAGGGAGGGGGGGGGATGTGGGTGTGTGTATTTATTTATAGTGGGTATGTATTTGTGTTGGGGGGGGTTTTTTTTTTTTTTTAAAAATATTTTATTTTAAATTATTTTAAATATAAGTCAATATCAAATCAAACAAAGTTATATCAATTAAACATAAATCTAATTGGCAGTTCATGTGTGTTATCAGCTTTTCATAATTGGCATATAATTATATATATATATATAGATTTGAGGTTTAATGGAATCAATATCATGCATACGTCCCATACGCAGAGTTTGTTCATATAATTTGTTCCAATTGTGGCAGCAAATCATGTTTATCAAATACTTTAATAAATAGACACAAGCTAAAACACAATTTATTGATGTCTATTTATGATTCGTGTAACTATTATCATTGCTGTTGTTGTTGTTGATTTTTGTTCTCTAGCTATTGAACTTATTAATTTATCTGTTATTGTTGGTGTTGTTATTGTCTCTTAATGTTAGTTGTAAGCAACTCATTTTAATAATATAAATTCATTTTTGTAGGGGCTGTAGCTATAGTCGTATAAATATATATATATATATATATATCTTTGTATGTATGTACAATCTGTACTAATTTTAGCTTTTGGTCCTTAACCCTATTCCACTCCCCCTTGTGTGTATGTTTTTGGTGCCCCGAAAAGTAGGCAAGCATAAATTACAATAAATAAAAATGCATACTGCCAATTTATAAATTTTGCAAAATTTATTGCATAATTTATGCGCGTAAATAAACAAACAAAAAGGAGTGCGGTGAGGGAGGGGATGTGGCTGCTGTATTATTAATCCTGTAAATCTGCGTGGCTTACATTTGTTTATTAATTCCAACCAACAGTTTTGTATTTGATCAGCGCACATAATTGTTTGTGTGTGCGCGAGTTTGTGCTTTATATAAACATTTCCCTGTTTGTAAATGGTTTGGTTTTGTAATTAATTAATGAAATTTAATTGTTTTTCTGCTAGCCACAAACATGTTTGAATTTTACATCAACATTTTTAACAACTCGAATTATATATTAATTTTATGTTTAAATTTATGGCTTAACATATAGTTGTTCCTGCTGTTATGTGTACACCGTACAGGTTGTACTCTTTTTATATGAGTACCTGTGTGTGCGTTTGTACTACAGAATTTTTGGTATTGGACATATTTGGACGTTGGTCAAAATGGAGTTTAAAAATTGTTTTGCATTTTCATAATCGTGTATAAGTTTGTACAGAAATTATTATTAGTTTTATTGTTGCTCCATTTGACAAACGTCTGATCTGTGTGTGTGTGGGTGTGAGTGTGGGTGTGTGTGTGTGTGTGTGTGCCTCACTAACCCATTGTAAATATTCATTACTAAGTGCAAAACATGCGTAACAAGTTAAAATATTTGTGCATTTTAAATTATATCCATATATGCCCATTTCAAATATTGCCAGACATCAGACAAAACACAAAACTAAAATAAAACAAATATTCCTTTACATTTAATTGAAAAGCATCCAAAACAAAAAAGTGGTCGGCCATACAAAAATGTAAACCCATTTGATATTGTCCTTGTAAACACATACATACATGTATACCACCATAATACACACACATTTAACTATGCATAGCAAATGCGCAACCCAAATGTAGTTATTCGCATATTTATAGACAGAAATAACATTCGTTCCTCTCTCCTTTCTTTCACCATAACCCCATAACCAAAAAGTAAATTGCAAACATTTTTGCCAATCAATATGAAAAGCAAACTTCAAATACCTAAAACACCCCCAAACCCCATCCAAAAAAGTAAAAGTAAAAAAAAAAAAGAAACCCCAACTGAAAAACAAATTACATAGCGAGCAATTGAAAATTTTTTATACCAGTGGCGACATTTTCTTTTCTGGTTTTTTTTTTGTATATTGCAGGTTTCAGACACCAATAAAAGCGTTTGCCTGCCTGACAGCCACAAGGTAAGCTCTAACAGCTGCTCACCGAACACAATTATCAAATACCTTTTACTTATATACATAACCTACATCTAACTGCCATCAAATACATATCTGACTAGATTTCTCTTGACTTTTCTTCCTTAGCTAAATTTATGTATGTCGTTTTCTAGCCTAGTCTTCTGACATATAAACCCAATTGGCTAGCATTCAAATAAATTACTTAAATTACTAAAAAAAAAATATTTAATTCTGTAGTTTTCGGTAGTCGGTTAAAATAACATGTTGTATATTTATTTTATTTCAAAAACGTATATATAGCTTTGTGAAGCAATTATTTGTATATTCAAATATCCTTTTGAATAATTCAATAATTGTAATTGTTTCACTTTTGGTTTTTATTCTGAGTAACCGACGTTTCCTGAAATTCTCAATTTGCCATAAAATATTGCCTACTTTTTTGTCGTTATTGAAGATCTTTTGCTGCGAAGATTGGCGCTCTTAACTTCAATTGTCATCCATTAATATGCTAACAAAATCGTTTAGCAATTAATCATATTAAGTAAATTTGTTAACTGATTTTAGTAAGTGAAGGATATAGCTACAATATTTGACTATCTACGCAACTTTTGGTCAAGATCTCAAGCCCAGATTTGGTTTGCTCAGTTTTCTAATCGAGCTTTATACCGAGAACTTCAAAGTTTTGTTAGTTTTCTTGACTCTTCTTTTGTTCTTCTCTAAATACAATATCATTGACGACCACAAGCAAAGTGTAAATCAAACTAATTGTTTGTAAGTTTGTTAGTGCGTGTAAACAGTAAACTGGCCAATTATAAAATTGCTTCTAGCCAAGAGTCTGGTCTGTCTCGTATTTATATTTCACATACGCAACGTTTGCTCTGAGCCAAAACTGCTCAAACAACAAACAATTGTTGAGACAAACATTATGGCCAATAAAGCCAACAAGCAGCAAAAAGCACTTTAAAATGCATTTTGCTATGGCCATAACTCTATTTGTTCTTCTTCTTCTGATGCTGCACATCTTATGGGTCGATCTGCTGCTGGGCCAGATTGCAATTATTGAGTGTGGTTGTTCGTGTTGTTGTTGTAATTATATTGCCACACACACACACAAACAATTCGTTGAGCATACGCAGCGAACAACATGCAACAGGTCAAGGAGTAGCTGCTGCAAGTAGCAGGGTGTTGGAGAGGGGACAGTGGGGGGGAATTAAAACGCGTAGGCTATGTTTCAATCCGAAAAGACATTTTAATGTTTCACAAATGTGCGGTACGTGCTTATGGCCGATGCGTGTATGTGTGGCTCTGTGTGTGTGGTTGTGCCTTAACCAAACAGTTGATTATATGTTGTTGTATGTTGGTCAAGAAGCACGTTTCACTTGTTAATCTTCAAAGGTGTTGTTCTGCATGTATTTAATGACAAAACATTATGTGTGCTTAATATTTCGTTTGATAATTTCTGATTGCAATCTGCAATAATTTGTTGCCGTTGCATATGTTACACTAATCAAACTCTAACCAGGTGCATTATCACGCTATACACAATGAGCTGACCGAAACGCAATCACTTATTCGGACTCTGTCATCAGTTGAAAGTTCAACATATTGAAAGTGGCAAATAAGCGTTGCAATTTTATTGCTGCTGCTCCTGCTGCTGTCGAAAATCGATTTTCATTCGAAGTGCAGACTTTCAACTGCAGTCGAGCTACAGCTGTGCGACAAACAGACAGCAGAAATAATACTATAAATGAAAGTGACTTTGAAACATTTCAATTGAAAATGCCTTTGTATGCTCTAAATAACTGCTTCAGGGCTTAAATTAAACACAGCATAGTTTTTTGTGCCTTAAAAATTACATTTTATCCAGAAACCAAACTCAATAAGCTAGTTGTTATCAAGAAAATGTGTTCAGCATCTGTGGTTATCTTCTTAACTTGTTGGGCTTGACTTTTCATTCAGCTTTACTCTCTAGCGCCTATAACAAAATGTTTCTAAGTAATTTTCTTGAGTAGAGAATATTTAAATCGGTTGAGTATCAACTATACCTAATTATACGGACAAAAGCTAAAAAAGCTAAAAGCTAAATTTATTTTACTTTATCATATAGTTAACTATTAAAAGAATCGATTGGGAATTGGGATTGGGCTCTGACATATATATGGCACACCTGCTCTATTTTCCGAATTTGCCTGTCTCCTAATATCGTTCTTAATTCATTGTTTATTTTTAATTTTGTTGTAAACATTTTCATAGATTTAACTATTTTAAATATTTTGTCAAGGCTTATTTAAGTTCACCGAAAAAAAAAGAAGAAAATTCCCTTTTATTAATTGAAATTTATGAAAGATTTATCGTTTGACTGTTGCATAAACATTTGGTGCTTCACCTGGGATTAAATACAATATATCAAGCGGACAATACTTTGCTGGCTCTGTTATCGGCATTTTCTATGAAATTTAGGTTTGGGGTCAAACTATTTGCAAGCGCTTTAAGCTTTTATCTTTGGATATAACCATTATGAAATGCAATTTATTATACTTTTTAAGTATTTTATTTCATAAATATTAATTTTCTTTAAATTTGCAAAGGCCAGATATATGAAAATGCCAAGGCTTTTGAAATTGACTCGAACAGAGTGCAAAATTATTTGCCTGCTGGGATTCTGCGAAATACGTACATATGAAGCTGAAACCATTTGAGCTTTGATGGTCGAATTTAATGTTTAGGCAAATGCTTTAAGTTTATATCTTTATGTGAAAGCAATGCAACTATTGAAAGCTAGTCAATTACTAACACACATACACATACACATATATAATTGAATAATCGCAATGGCAGTCGGCGATAATGACAACAATTTAGCGCACATCATAAAAGCAAAATAACAAAAGCAATTACAGAAAGGCGCCTCGTCAGCAACACACGAAGACACACACGCGCACGCACAGACTGCTGAGACATGCACCAAGTGCACACAAACTACAACACACACACTCACCCACACACACACACACACACACACACACTCACCCACACCCACACACACATTCACCCGCACACATCTACTCATACACACACACACACATGTGTGGCATGCGCAATATTTTATCCGCTAATGTGTAATTATAAACAAATTTTGTTGTTTGTTATTTAAAATGGGGCAACAACAAATGAGCTAAACGCTTGTTTGATTGTTGCTGTTGTTGTTATTGTTGTGTTGCTAAGCGTTTTAATTTTGTTGTTGTTGTTGTTGTTTTGCGTTGTAAATTGCAGGCATATTGTCATGCAATGCCTTAGCAGGGACACAAACCCAACCCGTACAGCTCGAACTGTGACCGTTGCGCAGGATGCGTGCAGCTGCCACATTTGCCACATGTTCAGCGATTCCAAAGGAAAACAATAACAAAAAAAAAGAAAATAACCACACTGGCAAGGAATGCCAGCGATCAGCTGTTCTTGTTGTTTTTGTAATTGTTGTTGCTGCTGCTCCTGAGGTGCTAAAATGCCAGGCTTAACAAAATGTTGTAAAACACGCAAACAAGTGCGGCAGCAGAAAAACGAGAGGCCCTGAAAACTGACAGCAACAATTGTGCAATTTAATTGCTTTGCAATTTATATGAGTGTTGTTTCAGTTGTAGCTGTCGTTGTTGTTGCTTATGTGGTCGCAGCAGCTGTACCAAAAGTAGACTACACGAATGTACAGCGATTTCGGAACAATAACTAGAACACAAAAGCAGGTACGATGAGCTCACCATATGCGGCAAAAAAGCACACGTTGGCGTTCCGATTTTCTCTACAGTTTCACAGCAAAATACATATGTTGGAAAAAGCAGGCGAAAGAGATTTACAATGCTTCGATTATATTATGGTACAAGATTTTAGTTATAAAGGCGAAAGAGACCTTCCTTGACGAAATAGATGCAAAGAAGTTTTCAATTTCTGCTCGAAAGCTGCCAGGCTTCAGAGTTGACACATTGAACAAGACCCATCGCAGCCGATGTAACGACTCCCTTGTGACAATCCCTCCCTTATTTTTTTGCGTCGATTTGATAGCGAAAGGGATTTCAATTTTTGCACTTTGCGCAGCTGCCACTATCTAAAACCCTAAGGTGGTTGGCACATATAACAGAAGCCAACGCCATGTTGCGGCTGTTCCAATTATTGTCAACCCTTCTGACCGACAATTAAAAGCCTCCTCCAACCCGATCCCCGTTTTTTTTTTTGCTTTCCAATTTGAGCTAGTATTGTTTTTGGGGTTTTTATGCTCTGGCACTTTGAATTTTCCGCTAGCGACCAAAGACCTGCAGTGGCCACTCACAACGTGGCAACAGGATGTGTTTTGTTACTGAAAAGGACGGCGAACGATTTTTTTTTTTGTTAAACAACTTCCGGCGCTGACTGAATTTCGGTTTGGAAGCAGCTTTAATTACGCGCCAGGTCAACGACAGAGCTCAGTTTGACTTCGTTTTGTTTGTGTTTTCTGTTTTTTTCAATTTTTGGCCTTTGTTTGCAAAACCATCGAGCTTCTGCGTGCTGCGTTCGTTCGGTTGTCTTTACGCACTTGACTGAATTTTGCGTTTAAACGATTTTTATTTTGTTTTAAGCTTTTAACAGAGGCCTTGCTGAAGCCAGCGGGTATATGGCTTTTGTCAAAATTTTAACGTGTTTTATGCGCAATTCAAATATAATAATAATTAATTCCATTTGGGTAGAATTGAAACAGGCAGATAAAAAAATAATATAATTATTTTTTTAATAAATAAAAATAGGTAAATAAATTTAAGTTAAGGAAACGAAGCTTTAAAAGTTTTCAAACATAACGTAACGTCCAAATAAATTTCTCGGTACACTTCGTCTTGCCAAATTCCTCAAGCAACTATATTTCACTCTCTCCAGGCAAATTACAGTAATAGCTAACAACTGGAAAATCACAAAAATATATTAAGCTCAGTTTAATTCGCCAAGTTTGTTCCTTCTTCTTCGTTTTCTCATTGGATTTAACTTTTGTAAATGAGTAGCCCAAAGCTTTCATATTACTTGACTTTAACTTTGCAAATCTTAATATGGCCAGGGACCTAACATTACCATTGCAAATAACTAAGCCCAAGATCTATTAATCAATATAAGCTACAGTCCATTAAGTGTGCCCTCTTTTGGCCATTCGCAATCAGCAGCCACTTAATTTCCTACACAGCGCACGATTGCCAAATGCCAAATGGCGCAACGCTGCGTATACGTAATTTCCTTGCACGACACAAAACAGAATTTATAAGCCAATTCCCTGAAGGGCCAATATCCAAACGTCCATTTTTGGCAATTACAAACACATTGAATTTTCAATTTTGATGCTTGGCATGAATTCGAGAATTTTGCTACAACAACAACAACAACAACAACAACAACAACAACAACAACAACAGCACGCGACATTGTGATTTGAAACGAGTCAACTTGCCGCAGAACCAAATATGAAGGGCACATTTCACATTTATGACGCATACGCCGTGTGTGCCGCTCGGCTAGAGATGAGAGTTTCGCGAAGGCTTTTACGATATAAGAACGTGAAAAGGTGGTGAAAAGTATTGTATTGGTTCGTGTTATGTTAAGTCGAGTCTGGTTGTTTTGAAGAGGCAGCCGGTAAAGCAGAAGAAGATGACAATTTATATTGATACGTGTTATGTTGATTTGAAGTCATGTTAAGTTATGTCTGGATGTCTTGTAGCATCGTGTTAAGTATCTTGGACGGGTTGAACTCGTGTCAACTCTTGCTCGTATTAAAAGTAATTGGATTTAGTCTCGCTGAATCGTGTCTAACTTAAATAGAGACTTGTTTTGTGTCAAAGTTGGGCTTTGACTTTTGGGGTCATTAAGTTTAACTTTACTTTTTTAATTCGTATTTGGTCATTTTTAGTGATGTAAGGTCTGCTCAGACGTGCTAATGACTAAGGTTTGTTCAAAGTTGAGTTACTAATGTTGGTTTTGAGTCGTTTAAGTCTATTGAGGCATGTTTTTTGTTTAAATGTCGTGTTGTGTCGTGGTTCCCAGCTTTCTCGTGTTCCAGCTATGCTCCATACGAACAAGCACGAGCACGCACACGAAAGCAAACACGACACGTGGCCAGCACTAATGTCCATTCGATTAAGTGAGCCAAACGCTATGAGGCTGTTGTTGATGACGATGATGTTGATGATTCTGATTTATGCTTTTGTAGCGCCTTTTGCGAAAAGTGTTTTATGCAAATTTCTGTAACGCGCTTTCAATTCACATTCGTCGTTGTTGTTGTTGTTGTGGAAATTACTTTATTGTTAGCTGAAAAATATGCAAATATGCGTCTCATTATTTTGTGCCAGGGAAATTAACAAAAATGAACCAACAAAAGCCAATCCCATATACATATGTGTACATAACATATATATATATTGTATATGTATATATTTTCTCACCTCTTGGTTAAGGTTAGGGCGCGGCCTGCTGTAACTGCAGCCAGCGGGTGATGAGTTAGTATGCGTGATGGTCCCCATAAACTTTTCCCTTGCAACTTTTGCTGCAAAAGTTTAAAGCGCTTCAACAACAACAACAACAGCAACATAAACAACAACAGCAATTGAGAGAAGGCCAACTTCGGTGTTGGCCAAACTTTACAGCGCACACATGACCCATTAATAAGCGCCATGGCATTTGCTGCAGCTGCAGCGGGCTTTTTGTCTGCTTGACACTCTTTTTGGTCATTTCATTTTTTGGCCCGCCCGCAGCGCGTGGACAGTACGCCAAACCACACACCGCCCCCGCCCCCTGCCCAAACCCCCGTCGCCCAACTGGCGCTTTGCCCACTGCACGCGTTGTCAACATAAATTTTGGTCATGATTTTACTGCTGCTGCTGGCAAAGTTTACACTTCCTACCAATTTAAATGCGTTTATCTATTTAAGAATGTTCAAGCAGACACACAGTTCACTGCTCAAAAAAGTGTTGGATTGTGGGAAAGCCGGCCAAAGACCACAGCCAATGCTGGTTGACTTAAATTGCAGCCATAGATAAGGGCGTTAATTATAATTAATGCGCTTAAAATCAATCAATATAGTTATAATTAGTTTTCTTTTAAAAGCTGCAACTTTAAGTACAATTTGTAGATATAATATGATTTTCTTAAATATTTAGAGGAAGTCCTTTTCATGTTACTTATTTATACTCTAATGCAGCTACAAGTTGGAGATACATTTATTTGTTTTTAGATTTAGGGCGAATACTTCAAATTCTGTCTGATTAATAAATGAGCTTGTCTCAGGTCCATTATCATAAAAAGAAAAGTTTTTCAAGCTTTTAATTTTCCAATAAATACACGAAGCCTGTCCGCGAAACGTGAGCAACATTTTATATGTCAATAATTGCTTGTTGCTGGCTAGGAAGATATCCTATAATCTCGTCGGAACTGAATAAAAAGGCTTTTTCTTGGTTAAATATATACATTCATATCGCAAATACGTATATATACGTTTGCCTTTATATGTTATTATGTATCTAACACAATAGTCAAATCTTTATCTTAAGATTGGCTCAAAGTCTAGAGGGAAGTGAACTCAAATTGGATTGATTTATTAAGGTAGATGAACCTAGCTAAATGTCTCTAAATGTATGCATATTTATTTAAGGGCTTTGCCTCGTTCTGTCTGTTGTACCCTTTCTACAGCACATCAATGCGTGCAGGGTATATTTAATTAAATTTTCCACATGACTTGATTGCTTGACATATGAAATCACAGCCCAGCGCGTTATCAACAGCTCAAGGTCAATGTGGGCAGCGTATAGCCAGACAGACACACACCCTTTAAATTATGCATAGCCAGGCCAGAGTAAAAATAAAGTTTCTAATAGATATTGGTAACAGATAGCCATCGATATAAATTATACGCAGTCGATGCACTTCAATGGCGAGTCAATGATAATGAGTCAAAAAGCGGAAGCTATGAATAAATTTGCATAACACACACCCGAGCACACCCACCCGAGCAGTCGCTCAAGCACACACACAAACACAACTTGCTGTGCACGCAACGTAACGCTGTGGCATCCACAATTTGTATGGTTGGGTCAAATGTTTGTGGCTGAAAGCCTTAGACGCCTTCTATATCTGTGCGTGGTCGAAGGATGCGGCAATGTAGGCAATTGCTTGCTATTGATAACGCATTATTGCAGCACTTTAGCAACATAAATTGTATCTTTAAGGTATGCCATATAGAAATTTACGTCCGTAACACGCTTTAACCCTGTATCGACTATATACTATAGATTTACAACTGAGACCATTTGACATCAGTCAGTCGCTTTTTGCTAGGCGACAGAAATTCAATTAAACTTTTGTTAAACTCTACCACCCTGCCCCCAAACACTACACACACACACACACACACACACACACATTGCGTGGCAGCTAAAATCAGCTTCCCACTTTCTCTTCATTGTATAACTAAAGCATCCGTTTGGCTTTCCGTTAACATTCGCAATGCACAGTTGGCAATCCGAGCGGGGGGTGCCGTGTTATTCAAATAGTTACGTTAAACCATTCTGAATTCTCTCATCCGTGCCCCTGCAACGTGCCCTGCGACCCCTCCACCACTTGCATCAACCCGTTGGCATCCACGTTTCAACTTGCACAGTTTAAAATAAATATTTAACGTATTTAATTGCAAAGTCTAAAAACAGCAATTAGCATTTTATTTTTTCGATTTTTCATATGCATTATGAATTTGAAAAATTTGCCTTATCAAAATTTTCAATAAACTGTAGCCAATAAATATGAGATTTATCTGTGCATATATCAAAAACCAATTAATTTTAATTCAAATTTAAAATAGCTTTTTCGTTCACCAACTAATTAGGGAAGCTCTTGATATTGGGAGTAACTTTATATATTAGTATATTATAATATCATTTAATCAAAGTTTTCTGAAACTAAGAATGAAGTTATTTAAGAAATAAAGGTAGAAGGTTTTCTTGGGATATTTCAGAGCGTCAGGACATTGATAAATCACTCAAATACTTTGGACGCTGTCTTAGGTTGTTATTTTTTATACCCTGAACCCATTAAAAATGGGTAAAAGGGGTATTATGTTTTTGTGCAAAATGCAAATGTATGTAACAGGCAGAAGGAAGCATCTCCGACCACACAAAGTATATATATTCTTGATCAGCATCAATAGCCGAGTCGATCTAGCCATGTCCGTCTGTCTGTCCGTCGTTCTGTCCGTCCGTCCGTCCGTATGTATGAACGCAAGGAGCTCAGAACCTATAAGAGCTAGAGACTAGAGAGAGATTAGATGTAGGTGCTCCTAGTTCCCACGCAGATCGAGTTTGTTTCCGATAATCGATAACTTGCCCCGTTTCGAAGTAATCGATAAAAATGTATATCGAAATCCTGTTTTTTAAGCAATTTTGATAAATAATAAGAGCTAGAGTCACCAAACTTGACATGTAGCTTCTAGAATAGTATATATATATCGATTATCTTTCATTTTATACCTATCGCCACCTCCCCGCTACTCTCTATCTATAAGCGCGCGCTGCATTTGGTGTTGGAATATGAGGGTTCAGGGTATCCCCTAGTCGGGAGCTCCCGACTAGAACTTCTTACTTGTTTCACATTGAATTTAAGATAAATGCTTTTAGTTTTTCCGATCCAAAAACAGCAAGTAAAATGTAAATTTGATGCTAAATAAATTGAGGCTAAAGTAGAAGTAGAAGAGGATGGCACAGACACGACTCTTAAAGTTAATTAAGTTAGGAAAATTAAAAGTGTTTCGGAGCTAGAACTCAATTCAACGGCCGAGCGACTAAGTGTGACGGGCCCTAAAGATGCTGCAAGCTGTTTGCGTCTTTGGTCAGTTTACACGGTCCGAAATGAAAATGGAGGGTCATTAAAATTTTAATTTCAGCCAATTAAGAATATGCACAAACAAAATTTGAAAACGCTCCAAAATGAAAACTTTAAATGGCCAAGAGAAAAAACAGCAACAGCGACAGCTGTTGGAAGATGAAATAGTAAAAATGTGGAGAGACGAAAATGAGACGTAAAAAATAAATTGCAAATACCCTGTGATAAAAATATTTCAGAAGATAGTTAATGTGAGAGATTTTTAACTACTTAAGAATAGCATTAATTTGCATAAATATGTGAAATCAGTTTCTAGTTACTTTATTTATATTTTTTTGTAATTACAGGGTACATTTTCAAATGTTATAAACATTTTCAATTGCTTGGTTAACGAAAATATCTTATATCTTAGACCACTAGCTAAATTGCTTTGCCCATATCATATATATATTTACTTGTGGACAATTACAGGGTATTGAACAAGTTCATATAAATATTTATCTAAACGCACAATGCAGACAAATGAACACGCACACGCACGCATAACACAGAACGCTGAAAAAATAACATACATGTACACACGCATACACGCATACACACAACACACACACACACACACACACACACACAAACAAACTAAAAACGAAAGAAGCAACAAAAAACAGAACGTAATAAGCTCTTGTTATTTTCTATTTTTTTTTGTTTGTTTTTCAAGAGTTGCATACAAATGGATATACTATATATTTTTACAAGCTCTACAGAATGTGTGTAGGGTTTGAGGTTTTGCTTCGGGTTAGGCACTATCATAAGGTAGAGTTTAAAATACCCTATATTAAAGAAAAGATAAAAAAGTTATGTGAAACAGAAATAGGTTCAGGACGAAAAAAAAAATATATATATAGAAATTAAACAAATGAAAACAAAAGAATTGCATTAAAAATTGGGCTTAATTTAACAAAAAATAGGAAGTTAAATAAAAACCCAGTTTGAAAAGCGATATTCAACTTTGCAAATTGTAAATAAAAAAAATCTCTTTAACAAAGGAATAATGATAATAGTTATTATAGTGTGTATTTAATACATAAACGTATACAAATATTGCTTCTAACTCTTCGCGAACTGTAGCTGCGCATACTCCAGGCCAATTTCAATTAGAGGGTATTGAACGTCAGACACTGCCCATCATTGCGCAACAGCAAAGGACAACAAAAGGCTGTCAGTTTTACAATTGTTGTAGCGTTTGTTATGTATGTTGGTTGCTTATCAGCTATCTCAACGTCCCGCCACATCCTCTGCGTCCTTTGAATACTTTTTAGGCGCAAAATTCCCGACCATGGTACGTAAACTTTCTTTTTTTTTTTTGGTATATTCCGCCACTTTTTGCTAGCGGTTCATTGCACTCGCCCACGTTTACGCCCATTTTGAACAGCAAATAGCAATGCACCAGACTTTTATTACACGGAAATGACTTTGGCGTATAGTTGCGTGGGGGTTTCTTTTTCGAAGGGAGCCGGGTTGCTGACTGCGACTACCAGAAGGACCAAGTTAGCGAGTGCCCGTTCCAGACATAGCAACGGACATAGAAATATTTGGGCATACGTTTGTTCTATTGGCGCTGCAATTGTCGCATGTTCAATGGCAATAAAGCGACTTTCGAGTATGGCAAATCCGCAAACCGAAAATTTTGATTATGGCAGCTCATAAAAAGGTTTAGACTGGGCTTCCCGTTTCCACGCTGATGTGGGCATTTTATTGCGATACTTTCTTGTTGTTTTGACTCTTGGCTGGGCTCGAACAAGTCGTAAAAATTCAATTAAGCGCTTTCAGGCGTGACAGCGGTGAAAACAAAATAAGACGCTTCACATCAAAATATGAATAATGTAGCCATTATTGAAGTAGGTGCGCGCCCGTAAGTATGCCAGCAATTTTTTATGTGCTACATTTTTTTGGCTTTGACACACATGTAAATTACGTGGCCTGTGTGTGTGCAGGTGTGCACAGCTCCTTGACACAGGATGCATGTATAAATGCGTTGAATAGAATGTGTGCAAGTCTTGCCAAAAAGCAGACGCATGCTTTAGCATGTATCTACAATAGCATAGCATCAAAATATAAAGTTAAAAAACATGCAGATTAAAATGAAAATGAATGAAAAAAAAGATAAGAAAACATACAAAAAAATACTTCTTTAATGGCATAAGCATGCATTCGTTTAAGATGGGTTTGTGGTAAAAACTGTAAAGCTAAGATATAAAAAAAAGGAAACCTGCTGAGCGACAACTATTTGTAAAAACAAAATTCCTTTGAATGCTTTGACGAGTTCTTGATGCTATTTATGGTTATTTAAAAATGAAATGTTTTAAGATTATTAAATAAAATGCAGGTCGGTTGAATTTACAATTTTACTATATTTATTTTAATGTCAAACTGTAGAGCACTAACCATGTGCGATTGGCGAGAACAGATAACTTGTTTACCAACACTATGTGTTCTAAATGTTCCATCATTTATTTCAGAACCTAAGCAATATTTTAGGCACACATATCTAGGGCAACTGAGCAAGGAGATTACATATTCCAATCTCAGGCTATTATATGGGTATGACAGTAGTGTCGAAATTTTAAGTCGATATGCCCTAACTATGCCATATTCCAATATCATTATATTTCCCGTTTACTTTGACAAAGCTCAGCTAACCACAAATGAGCATAAATTATGTTCTACACACACCAATCCTTAAGACAGCGTCGTATACGCACACACCACACCCCACCCACACCTAGTCGCTCATTTGCTTGCATACAAAAAGGAATGAAGATAAAAAGAAAGCAATCCTAAGTTTCAGTTTCGCCGGCTCCATTTCAAGCTTCGCTTGGCAGTGTCTACAGTTATTAACCTCTTTTGAGCTCTGTATCTCCCCCATTTTTTCACTTGAGAAACTATATGCTTTTAGCTGCTTATGTATACATGGCGAGCTGGTGTGTGTGTGTGTGTTTGTTTGTGTATGCAAAGATTGAAGTATACTCTTATACTGAGCTAAAGGGCCGCCTTCAAGCGGAGTGCCTTAAGAGCTAAGCCAAGCTAAAGGCCGCACTTGTTTGCATTTGTATGGCTTTTAAGGCAGCACATAATTGACTAATGCCGGTTTTACATTACAAGATACACACACACACACACACACACACGCAATCTGACTAACACACATATCACACATGCGCAACACACGGAGAGACATACAGACTTTTAAAGCTGCTCAAGCTGATTGACAAGCCTTGCGATTTTGACATGCCCAGACTTGCGGTTGTTGCTTACCAGGGGCTACAGCAGAACAACATTGATACCAATCGAAACTACACACATATAACACACACACACACATATTTAGGCACACACTCAGTGCGAGAAAGCAGTCAATTTAGTCAACTTCCTGACTGATTCTGCACCATGGGCAACTTTCACACATATCACATGTTTGGAATGAAATCAACTTTAATAAACGACAGCTAGAATGATAAAAATTGTAAGATTATTCGCCTTAAATGTTAACATAAGCAAGCGCTGTTAAGTTTACAGCTGTTAAGCAGAGCACATAAAAGTTGTCTCTAGTTGTCAGTCCAACAGACCTTCCCTGTTAAAGAAAATCAAAAATAAAGTTTACTAGTAATAAGAGGACTTTTAACAAAAAGACATGCTCTAGTTTGGCTTTGCCAAAAAAATATAAATGTTGTCCATAGTCCAGCAAGGCCTCAAAGTGTCACATACATTTGGGAGAATCTCTGGCAAGTTACTCACATTTCTGGTTTGTCAATAAAGAGATGGGCACACAGCAAATGACGATCAAATCCCTGCTGCTGCTGCTGCTGCTGCCATATGACATGTTTGATAAATTGCTTGATTAATGGACGCGTGTGCGATGCGCAAATATAGTTTAAGGACTTTGGCAGGCAACTTTTAGACAGGCGCTTACAATATCAATGAGTAAACAGAGCCGCGAGCCAAGCAGCCCGGCCAGGACAGGCTGGATGCAGAAATACTTTATATGCGTTCATCACATTAAAAATAATTTTGTGCGCGCCGTCAGTCTGCATTATCAAACTTATGTCCTGCCACACCCGCAGAGCCCCCAACGCGAAACGTCAGCTGTGCTGAGCTCTTCATAAATCAAAGAGGACGCCCCACACACGCACACACCCACTCTCTTACTCTCACACACACATACGTTTCCGGGGCGCTCATTAAAAAATGAACGCCATTTGCCAAAGGAACAAAAATTGCATGTCCTCGCTTAAATATGCATATGCATGTGCAAGTGGGTTGTCGAGCAAAAAGCATGTGGCGCTCTATGTGGATATGTTGCAAGTGCTGTGGCAAACTCCACTCGAAAAAAAAACTAACACGTCATAAATCTTGCACAAGTATCCTTAAGCGTTTCTGCTTCGCCACAAAAAGTCATCACATGGCAGCAAAATGAAAACATGAATTTCCAGAGCTGACCAACACGTATATACCCTTTAAAAGAGCAAGCTAGCTAGCTAGATATTGTATAGTATACTACAGTCGAGTCGATTGACTTAACAATTAAAGAAAAATAAAACAGAGCTTTGCTAAGCTCTGGCAGCAAAGCTAAACCATGAAACTAAACTTAGTTTAGCTTGCGCCAGAAACATGCAACAAAAACTAAGCTAACTGTACTAGAAAGTGTGATTAAAATATTGCTCACCACATCCCAGACATCTCTTGCATAGTTAGGGTATACAAAAAATGAGATGAAATCTTGGCTTGAATTAAATTTTAAGTTTGCGGGTTAGTTTTTGAATATTTTTATTCCATGTGTAGTTGTATAAAGGCCTTGAAATAGCTGGCAGAGCGGCCTGGACGCACATAAATATGCAACACTATGTTTATCTGTTTGCTTAACTACAGTCTGACATATGCAACGAGACGAGAAATGTAGCCATTCTTTCCCTCGCACTCTCTCTTTCTCTTTCTCTATCACACTCTGGCTGCTGCTGCAGCTGCTGGAGAAGTTTTTTGGGAAACAAAAAAGGGAAACTGGTGCCATTAGAAATCAAATGTTGGCAGCCCGAAAGCTACTTGAAGCAGCAACAGAATTCGGCACGCGCGTGTTCTTTGAGCGTGTGTTTTGTTTTCGTTTTTTTTTTTTTTTTGATGAAAGCTTGTGCGGGAAAATGTTGCAAAAGTTGCTCGAGTATTTTCTTATGGAGCTCTTGACTCAGGCATAACTATAACTTCTCGGCGATGCTAAGCTACTGCAACAGACAAACATGTAATCAGCCAAAGAGAGCAACAGTTGTGCATTCACGCAACTAGTTCAAAAGTTCATTTTAACTTTTTAAATTAGTTCAGCAGCAGGTAACTTTGCAAACGGACTCTGTTGGATGTAAAGCCTTTAAAATTGCACAAGCTTACGATTTAATGTTTGTCATTTAATTGGGACACATAACAACAAACCCTCAACTGCATCTGAATGATGATTAACATGAGTGCCACGGCCACGCCCACACAGGTTTTCCGCTGGTTGCCGCCTCCCGCCCTCCCTTCTCCTGCGCTCTCTCGTTGATGAGACTTCCGCTGTTCATCTTCCGCTGCTACTGATTTTATTGCGCTATTTTCTTCACTTCACTTTTTTTTTATAAACTCAGTCAGCAGCAGTGAATTATTCTGAGCTTTACTTTTTCCGTCTGTTTATTTAAGTCTTAGCAATAACAACATTTAGCCCGGCCCTCTCCATTTCTCGCAAATGCAATTTGCTGCATAATCAAGTAAACTTGGCCCGTAAGCTGTTTGTGAAAATTCTATAGAAAATATAAAACATTCTTGGAATCTGTAGACTGATGCGCCCGTAGTCGTTGTTATTTATAGCCCTCACTCTTATCGTAGCTGTTTTATCTCATTAGACATTAGCCTGAATTCGATGTATGTGTAATAAGCCATCATTATAATCGCATTTCCTTTTGCATCTCGCTCTCTTGTCTTTTGCAGGTTAGTATCTACTGATAAGCCCAATCCCAGAGCAACTCTTATGGGGTAAGCGCTTAAAAACTTTTTTAATGGGTTACGGAACAATTATTTCGAAGCAAAAAAGAAAGAAGAAAATAATACAAAATAATTAAGCTCCCACTTGGATTTATTTAAGCGCATTAGTATATACTTTCATATGCGTTCTCGCGCTAATCTCGAATGCTCTCTCACTCTTTTAAATGCTCATATGTTATGCTCTTTAGGGCGAAACAAAAACTGTTTCAAGTGCTTCCAACCCAAAAAAACATAAAACCAACACTGGTAACGTGTCGTATACGTTACGTATTTAAGATTATTTTTCATAATGCTCTGTGGCAAAAGTTGCGCCTGTGCCAAAAGTTTCAATTTTCCTTCTTTTTTTTTTCCTGCTTTCACCTTCTCAACGAAATGTATTTAAATTCATAAATGTATCAAATCAACATTAAAAGCAAAACAAAATTTGCTATTTTTGTTTTCCTCTCGCTTTCCCTAAAAAAAAAAAAGAATACATAAAAAATGTTGAACTTCGCTTTAATAAAATACGTGCGGGCATACATTTTGGCTTTTTAAATTTTATGAACTTTATACGGCAAAGTAACGTTAAACTTCCGATGAGTGCTACTTGAATTTCAGCTTTGAGCTTTTCTTTTTCCCTTTAGTTTTTTTTTTTGGCAGCTCATGCGGTTTTATAATTGGCATATAAACGAGCTTTAAGGCAAGAGTTGAAAGTAAAAAATGCGCTGCTGAGTTTGGCTTAAGTTCAAGTATTTAGTTGGATCGTTAGACGCTTTTATTTTACTTATAGCCTCATCAAAATGAGTTGTAAATAAAAACTTATATATGAGAACTTATCTGCATTCAAATGTAAGCTTCATATAGATGTATATTTAACCAATATAAAAGGTATATTGTATAAAGGTATTCTTAGCCTTAACATTTAATTTTTCTTATCGTATTTATCTCAGCGATATGTATAAACATCGGTCCACCCTCCAAACGTTGTTTTTAAATTAATATCAAACTTTCTGTCTGTTAATTGCTGTGCATTTCAGAAACTTTAGCGTTCAGAAATGGCAAAGATTTAAGGCAGAATCTGTTTAACATTCAAAGTCAAATTTTAAATAAAATTTAAAATACTTCCCCGCTTGAATTTCGATATGTTCGCAAAGGCTTATAAACGGAATTACAGGCAGCGAAAATTATTTTCAATTACTCGTATAAATATTTAATTGGTTTATCACAACAATTGAATAACTATTTGGCATCAACAATTAAAGAATTACATTAAACCATTAAGCGACAATAAAAATTGCATTTAAAAAACTCAATTTGCATACCACAAAAAAATGAAATAAATAAAACTTTACATTTGCTGAAATTGCTTAATTTTCGTCCTGATTGTGTGCGTGTATGTTTGTATGTGTGTGGCATATGTGCTGAAATGAAATACACACTCATGCCTCACAATTTAAGTAAATAAATGCAAGCCAGTGAAAGAAAGAATAAAACTATGCGACAGAAATGCCAACAAACGGCAAAAATTGCGGTAGAACATTTTTGGCCACAAAGAGAACCCCAAGCAAAATCAACTGCGCACTCACATGAGCCGAAACTGGGGAGCCTGTAACCAAGGCACCGAGGCCAACATGGACACATGGCATATGCAACTAGCAGTGTTTGCCATGTGGGTTGGTGCAGGTGGTTGTTCCTGGTGCTGGGAATGGTTGCGATTTGATGGCTCTGGGTGGCCAAAAGTGACTGTCATTGTTAAAAGTTGTTGGCTCGCATACGGCTTGAGCTCGGGCGATTACAGCTTGGCATTGCAAAAAATCATATTGCTTGTGCAATGAATTATAATGTAGAGCACTTCAATTTGTATTGTGGCATGTGTGTGCAGATTCTTTTCTCTTGCTTCCCTTATGCATTTGCATGCAACTCGTTTAAATCAAATGTATGTATGTCTTATGTGGGTGTGTGCCGTAGTTGAGATTCTGTGCGAGAAAGAACGAATTAAACGATATTCTCCTTCGATTTTTATAGAATTTTTGCCTGTTTGTTTAACTGAAATGTATTAAAAAAGTCCAAAATGTAAAAACAAACTTTCAGATATTATATTTATTATTACGTATTTTTAGTTCAGTTAGTTCGTGTTCCGCGAAGCAGTTTAGTAAAAATAGCTGTGAAAGAGATTCCACATGGTTTCAGCTGAGAAAAACATGTTTTTAGTTCTAAAAGTTATTTTCAACAATTCTGTTTCCACGTAAAGCTATGAAATGTACTCCCAATCGATAAAATAGTTCTGCCTTATCAAGTTAATAATCGAATTCGGTCTTGCGCTCATTTGCACTAGTTCCGAGAATAATTATTATGAAAATACCTTTTGAAAAAGTTCCACATTGTTCATATGTGAAAAAATTATGAGAGCACAAATTTTATTTCGAATAGGGACGAGATACTTTTCGCACAAGTTATAAGAACTTTTTACAAGAAAATACTTTTGCAAAATTTTCACATTGTCCATTTTTGCAAAATTTCTTACTATAGTTTATTATATATATATATTGTACCATTGATTAAAAATTCTATTCTAAGAAAAAAGTACCCTTGGACAAGTAATTTACTTTGATGAAAGAACCGGCTTGGATTTATTCGGCAAGTTAAACTACTTTTGAAATTGGCTCATATCTGTATCTAAATCACAATTATAAAACAATCTGAACCTAATTAAAAGTCCATAATTATAAATGCTTAAGTACCTTTAAAGAATTCTTGAGAAACTAATTTCATTCCTCAACACAAATTGGAATCGTTTGCTCGTTTGCAACTCGCTCACAACCAATAGCCATAAATGAAAGCTGTCACGAAACATGCCACGTTGCACATGGCGTATGCGCATTTTATTTGCCTAACCTCATTAAAAGCACAATACACACACATACACACACACAAAATACAAAAGCAACCAAGGGCGCTCATAAACTTAATTAAATAACGTAAACGCAAGGCACAATGCAGTGCTGATTGGCCAAATAGCTAAGCAAAATCCAAGCCTATGGCCTAACTTGAGGCGTTGCCAGATTGCCTTAAAGTCAACTTTTTTAATGGGCAACACTTGAAGCCGGCAAGGCTAATTAAAATGCCAAACAAGGAAGGGGGCGGGTAACGGAAACGGATCCGGGTTCGGGTACGGGTAGGTTGATGTTGATTTCTGGAGTTGACTTTGTTAAGAGCTGAGTTTTTCAATCAACTTTTATGCACACACACACACGCACACATGCTTGCTAATTTATTTAGCAATTGGCACGTAAAGGGTTGATTGTCTGCCAGTCAGCAGAAAAGCCACTTGCATATTTTGCCCCTTAAGCATATAGTATGTATCGATTGTGCATAACTAGCACATGCTTAACCTACTCTGACCCCATCAAGCGCCCTACCCAACCGTCAAGCCCTTCAATACACCTCCTTTTTTGTTTCTAGTTACTTTGCTTCACACTTTACTTTAACGCCTCTCCTTTACGCTCTTGCATGTTTGCTTGTTTGTTTTGGTCTGCTGCTGCTGTTGCTGCGGGCTGCGGGCAGCAGCTCATTAGGACAGGCCTAAACCGAAGCCAAACAAAAAATAAATAACAAAAATTCAAAGAGCCCGACTAGTGTCAAGCGCTTAGACGTGCCTTTGGATTATTTAAATATAAATTAAAAATCACTCATACGCACCATTGCCACAGTTGGGAGCAGCAGCAGCAGCAGCAGAAGCAGCTGTGGCCTGCACTTGGCAACTGCGGGCGCTTTTTATAAATAAATTCTGCTTGCAACATATGCTAGATATTCTAAAGGAACTCTAGAGTTATATATTGTTGTATATATAAATCAATTAAAGCGATGAAGCCTGCCAAACCAAAACCAATTTTCTAACAATTTCCAACCAGCTTGAAACAATAAATTTCGTTGGCTATGCACACTCTACTCTGTGTGTGTCTCTGTGTGTGTGTGTACACTGCATATATTGACTTTTAATTTGTCTGTGCTAAAGGTAACTGTTGTCCACAGCAGCTGCCACAAGCTATTTTATGCTGCTATTGCTCCATAGAGTTCTCTTATTTTATTACGCCCGCTGGATAACAAACTAGTTGCCAGTTAGTCGTTGCTTTTCGTTGCTCTCCTTAACCATTTTTCAACTCACACCGTGTCATTTTATCCATTGGCAATTGACTTGATTATTCAATTAGCTTCAAATACAAATTACTTGATGTGGATGTGGATGGGCGAGAGATTTTTATCAGTATAAATAAATGAATATATCAGGCTTAGTTTATAATATGATCTTTTGTCGTAGCTTTTAAAAATCTAGACTATTTTGAGGAGCTCTATATATAACTTCCTTCAGTACAGCAACAGCTGCCTGTTTCGTATATAAATGTCTTTATATTTAAAGCCCTTATCCATTCGTAAAGTAACTATATCGCCAATACTCAACTTATCGGAAACTTCTTTCCTCGAATTCATTAGGACGCACAGACTTATTTACCCTGTCATTAGGATTATGCGTAGCTAAATTTCTAGGAAAATACACTACAATTTTGTAATCATGATTCTGGGAAGGTTGCACGCTAAATTCACACCTCAATTTCTTGTTATTTCCTTAATTTCCTGCCAATTCGCCTGCTTCCCCTCTTCTGGCGAATTGACCTTTCTCTTTCCCACGAAACGTATTTCTCTTTGAATCTTTCATTTACGTCAATTGTATTGATCGAGTATTCTTCGTTGCTTCTGTCAAGCACGAAAAAAGAAAACAGTTCAATAATTTTCTGCTTTGTGAGTAGCTTTTGTCAAACGTACAATATCAAATCGGGATTCTAGTTTTTACAAGTCATTCTCTGCTTCAAACACTTGCCAATTGGCAAACAAAATCCACATAAATCAGATTCAAAGGCAACGAAGACTGTTTTTTTTTTTTGTTTCTTTTCATTTTTATTTTGGAAATCGAAACTGCAAGCCCTGCTCCCCCAGGGCTCTTAAAACTTGTTCCCTTGGCCGCTTTACATCGTCAACGTCTGATTCTATCCCCTCCCTTTGTCTTCCTCTCACTTGCTCTCTCTGTCTCTCTTGCTCGCTACTTGTCACTCTATACCTGCGCTTTGCTCTGGCACAAACACGTAATCGAATAATCCAATTTGTTTGCGCAAAAACTGAAACTTTTTCGTCGTAGGGCTTCAATTGACGTCGTAGCTTCAGCTAGTTCTCCTCCCTCGACCTTCTCCTTGCCAAACCTACCCTCAGCTTTGCCAAGCAATTATTTAAGTGTCTTCGTGAACGCTGCCGAGTTTTACATTTGATATTAGGCACAAACGGTTGACTATTTCATTAAATTTGATATTCTCTTTTTTTTTCAATCAAATGATGTAATTGCTGGCTTTTGTTTTATTTATCAGTTAAAGTGTCCTACAAGTTCCTGACTAAACTCTTCGCATCTTGCATTTTCTACACCAAATCGACCATTTTGGGCTATACCGCACCACCTGCAGCGTCACCTTTCAACCGCTTCAATGGACATCATGCTGTTACATCGGCCAACAGTTGTCCGCATTTTGCTGTTAGTTTTTGCCTGTTTGCGAAGCGTTCACACATGCTACGCGCCCACACACACCACACACACACACACACACACACACACACATCGAGCTCATATACACACCTTTGCCAGCATTTTGTGTAACTTGTGTTGCAATGTGTTTCATTGGTTTTTATGCCCTGTAATTTTCGAAAGTGGGTAAATGTATATAATTATCTCTTAGTAGAAAATAGTTTCTCCTAAATGACTGATGGAAGCTGAAAATTTAATTGTAATTACCGTAGGTCTTTCAGACCTTTCAAAAAACCACGTCTCCTCTATGAAAAGGGGCGTAAGAAAGTTTGGCGAGTTAAGTTTCGGGCTCAAACTGATTTTCAAGAATCTTTGCGATGCGTTTCACACTTTTCCTGTCAAACTGGCAACAGGGTATTTTCGTGTCGAGCATTCTTAACCTTTTTTTTTTTCTGTGTTTGCTGCATGTCAACAAACAAGCTGCAGCATTTACTTCGTTTCTCCTCTCGGCTGTCTATATAGCTATCTTTTGGTCGATGGCATTGACAGTTTTGCTCTTTGAGCTTGTTGCTGCTAGGCTCAAGGTAGCACTCAAAGGCTATTGAGAAATGTAATCCTTATTTTTATTACACACCAAGACAGAAGTTGATATGTGTACAGAGAGCTAGAGGTAGGGAAAACTAGCGTAAGTGCATCCAAAGCCGACAAAGCGCCCGCAAGTTGCATGCAACAAACTGAAATGTGGCAGCACAGTGCGTGCGCCGGAAGCCATTGCGGGTTAAGCACGCACCACCAGCAGGAAGCACCACTGACAGTCTACGAACTCAGAGGAAGGGGGCGGAGCTAGCAACGGAAACGCGCGCCGCGACACTTTATGACAGGTTGTGACTGCGCTGGCAAACCAAAAAAAAAAAACCGACAGAAGAAGACACCAACTACTTGTGCGGTAAGTGGGAACGGGAAAGGGAGGTGGACGTGGGGTTGGTTTTAGCCTGTCGGGAATTAGGAATGCATTGTCTGAGCACAGTTCAGTGCAGTTTTGTAGTTCATTTCTCAGTTTGCTCAGTGCACAGTTCTCTACAATTCCAAGTACCTAAATCCACTCTTTGCGTGGCGCGCGGCGCGGGGCGGGGGTGCAGCACACTTGAAGGGCTTCCGACTGAGGACTGTGTCTTTTTTCAGCCTGGCCCAAACCAACCCTTTGGCCCTCAACATCTTGGCCAACAAATTAGCGCATGCATTTTTTTGTTGTTGTTATCTGCCAGCACATTCAGTTTGGTTTGCGGCGTACAACCGGCAACAGTGACGGGTTTTTCCACGGGCGGACACAATTTTGTTCTTGCCACTTGCCACTTGCAACATCTACAACAATACAAACTGCAATTTATGTCTTGCCAAAGTGAAAATTTTGTTGCCAAAACTTGCACACGCAAATTGAGTTTCTTTCACAACTAACTTTGTGGCTGTGTACGCGTGTGTGTGTGTGTGTGTGTGTTTTTGTGAGCCAGAGTCAAAAGACCGCCTTGACTTGTCGTGACAATAGCAAACAGCTGACAAAACATGAACTACTTAGAATCCATGCTGTGGTAAGCAAATTTAATAAAGAAACTCTTCTTTTATCCACGGCTAACAACTAAATCCAATTACGTAACCTAATTGTGTACTATTTGAAAACATTTGTTAAATTTGCTAGCGTTGCCAGTTTACAGAGTTCTATTTTTGTACAATAAATTAATCCCGAAGAATTTATAAGCCATAAAATAACCATAAATTGAAAAATTGGCATTATTAGAAATCGCCTTTGAAAAAGCTTTGGACAAAGTTTGCATAAAACAATTTTACAGCGTATATTTACGTTAATTTAATTTAATTTTTTAATTAATTATTTATTTATTTAATTTTAGCTAAAATATGCGCATTTAAATAAGTTAAAAACAAATTCGTAAACTACCAAAGTCGCACAAAAGTTATGCCATAAATATAGCTCAATAGCAGCCAGACCCTGCTCCCCTGCCTGCCTCCCCCTGTAACTGTCCAACTGCGTGCTTAGAGAAACTCCATTATGACAATTTTCAAGTGCCTAACTCAGCTTGGGGCTTGAGGCTTGGGGATGGAAGCGCCACAAGCGCCTACTAAAAAATAAAACAAAACTTTTGCGACTTTATGAAAAGTAATTTATATGCAATTTGTTGCACGTTACGCTCACTGCCGCTGACCTCAAAAACTGTGCAACATTCTAATCTAAGCAGACGATAGCTTTTTTTTTATATTTCTTTTTATGTACACAAAATATTTTCAACAAATATTTTACTTTGCTCAGGGGAGAAATTAGAAGAAAACGAGTCCTTCTGCTAAAGCCGCATTAAAATGTGTTGCCTAAATTTCGGGGCTGAAGAAGAAAAAATAACGTACAGCAACCGATTTTTTTCGTTCATTCGCTTTGGCAAATATTTGCGCACGTCAATTCTCATTGCCCACGTTCCTATTGAGTTTGCTCTCCAATTGCCAGGGCTCAAATGATGTGAAAGGAAATCACATTAATGGCAGCCGTGCGCCATTTCTTTTTTTTTTTTTTTGGGAGACCCCGAAAAGTATTTACAACATTTTGGCCGCCGAGATGAGCACATACACACACACATGCGACGGGGCCAATTAAAACGTAATGCGTGGCTGTGCCAAGTCGTTAACTTGGCCAACGTGCAATGCCGCCATCTTAAATTTATGCGTCGTGCGCCTACAAGTATGCAGCATGCAATATGCATGCAGCAAAGTTTCAGTTGAACAAATGGGCGGTTGGTTGCGTCGGGCTTCTTTTAATACCCTAAACTTATTAGAGCTAGGCAAAAAAAGGGTATATTTCAGTTGTGTAATTAGAATGTAGAAGATAAAGGCTAAAAAAAGCCTGCTCTAACCTCAGGATCTTAAGGAGCTAGAGCTAGCTATTTTGGTATAATAATCAATTTCAGATTTTTAATTGTTCAAAGAGAAACTACATCCACAAGTTTATAGCTTAACAAATATATGATGTACGCTTATAACAGGGTACATTCTAGTCGTCCTCGCTCATTTCAAGTCCACTTGTTAGCACTCGAGCATCCTAACCGCTTGCACACATTGCACTCTTTTGTCTTGTATAAAATATGTAACAGTATATATATATATGTGTGTGTGTGTGTGTGTGTGTGTGTGTGTGTGTAATTTATATAGGTCTCGCGCCAAAAAGCAGACTACAAATTACACAGAATCTCATAATTTGTGGTTGCCTGACGCTGACGGCTACGCCAGTTGTCCGTTGCGCTCTGTCTCAGCGTGTGTGGGTGTGTGTGTGTGTATGTGTGTCTATGTTGTGCTTCAGTGACATTTTCTGCCAGGAAATTTTACACAATCGACCTTTAAGTATAATTCAGATGCAAAAGTTGTACTTAAACACCTTTGTGGACTTCGTTTTGTTAATGTGATACTTGGCAAGCACGTTAACATGAAGTTCAATTAATTTGCGTCTCTTGTTAACTAAGCTTATTGAAATGCAGCAAGCAGTGTAAAACTAAGCAAGCAGCTTAAATATAACAAGAAGTTCAGACGCACTAGAGCAACAATTACAGTTTTTAAGCTTGCGGTTAAATATGCTGCCTATGCAGGCAGCTCGTTAGCGAATTTGAGTACACAAAATTCTGACTATTTGTTGACAACAGGGTTTAGAAAACTTAAAGCATAATGAAATTTGACAATAAGAAAAGATATTGGAAAAGAAAACTGAAAAGAAAAGCAAATTAAATGAGTAACAAAAAAAAAAATTTGTTAATAAATGAAGTCGATATCTGCAAATTTTTGACTCTCGTTTTGTGATGTTGTTTTACATTGAAGTTAAAAGAAATGCTACGACATAAAGGGAAATCATAGTAGGTCATATTTAACAATGGCTCAGGCTATGCTGCACTGAAATTGCAATCATATTCTTCTAAAGCTGTAAAATTGATTTAAAACTGATATTGAACATTTTAAAAGATGCAAATCTGGGCAATTACTTAATTAACTGTGGCATGCTTTTAGGGTTTATCGGATACGTTTGGTTATATTTTTTTATATTCATACAAAATGGCGGCGAAAACTACTTTGCCTGGCTTTTTGGCTTTTTACATTTTCTCATGCTCGTTGCAAGCTGTGTGTGTGTTTTTTTTTTATTTTTCCCTGCCTGTGACTGGCATGAAAAGCATTTTACACATGGCAGCATTTTTTAATTTGCAGCGCAGCTTTTAGAAATACACACGCATGCACACACACACACACACACACGCACACACTTATATATGCGCTCGCACACACAAATGCACTTACTAATTAGAAATAAAAATGCGCGCTACACATTTGCTCATTACGCTGTTTGTGTTGTTGTAGTTGTTGTTGTTTTTCTGGTTGCTGTGCTTTCTTTATTTTTTGGATTTTTTATTTTCATTTTTCATGCCATTTCCCACACTGAATGCTGCTCCACTATAATGCTGCGCGCATATCGTACGGCGCCTTCGCCTGGGTCTCAAAATAATAAACTCCCATACGCTGCGCCAGCTGCTCCATTGATAGCTCGCCCAAATCGCCGCCCATGTGCAGCCGTTGGCCCGTGGGCTGTGGACAGCGCTTGTAGCGCGTCAACTGCTGCCATTCAGTGGGCTGACAACCCTTGGCCTCGAAGGCCATCGTCTCCAGGCTCTCCTTGAAGAGGGCAAAGGCACGCCAATGGCTGCATTCGTGCCAGAAGCAGCCTGGCTGCTGGCTGCCCCAATTGGCGTAGAAGTCCACGTGGCCCAGTGGACGATCAAATCCATAGCTGCCCACGCTCGTGTGCAATACCTCCACATAGTCCGCATCGCTGCGACTCAGTCGCTCCTTCTCCTGGGCATAGCGAAAGAAAGGCAAAGCTGGATCCAGGGCACGTATCACACGCACGCGTCCCGTCTGCAAATGTTTTGAGGCCAGGCCAGCCACATGGGCGCCCATGCTGAAGCCAATCAACTGCAGATCCTCAAACCGCATGCCCGCCTCCTCGTGCAGAAAGTCCAGAAACTTGGCCAGCACCTGACCCACAGGCTTCACCCTGTAGCTGGCCGTTATGTAGTCGGCAATGGCGCCACGGCCCCAGTCCACGGTGAAAATATTGTAGTTGCCGTCGCCGAGGGTCATGTAGGCGGGCACCAAATAGCTGTAGACATTGGCATGTGCATTGCCCAGCCAGCCGTGTATTATGATGCTGTGAGTAGGAAGAGAGAGGGAGCAGAGAGAAGTTGGAATAGATGATATAATTCATTTTGCATTTAATGGGAGAACTTTGTATTATAAGAAAACGAATCGAAATAATGAAATTGATGTAAGAAATCAATATTCTAATTAAGAAAGGTTTTAATTATGGCTAATATTTGTTGTATAAATTTCCGTTTCCATTTAATTATTAACCAGAAAGTAATAGTTTTTGGTTATAACGAGTAGAATATGAAAAATCTGATATATATTGGCTATAAAGAAAAATATCGAGTAAACCACATATTTATAAATAAAAGAAAGAGAGAAAAGAGAGAAGAGAAATATCAGATGAATCTTTATAGGTGCTATAAAGTGTAAATGTTCTTAAGGAATACCTATTTTTCGATGAACATTTTAATATATAGCTGAGTCTATAAAACACGTGTAGTGCAAAGAAGAGGAGGTACGTGACCACCGCTCCACGGGGAATACTCGCGAATTCAAAGCAATTTAGCACTTAAAAGCGCAGAGCAGAAATTGCAACAAACATTTCCTGCTGACTCATTCATAACTCACCGCGTCGGTTGGAATGGATTGAAGCGCGATTGTCGCAGCGAGGCGGCGTCGTAGAGGCGCACCGTTTGCGTGGTGGTCATCTCCATGGAAGTATCCTTAACGTCATCGTCATTCGCATTCAGGCCAAAGGCAGCGCTCAGCGTGTTGCCAACGACCTGCTGCAACAGTCGATTGCCACTCGATGGCGTTGGTCTATTTGTGCCACGCCCATTGCT
Source organism: Drosophila ezoana (assembly GCA_035045725.1). Lineage (NCBI taxonomy): Eukaryota > Metazoa > Arthropoda > Insecta > Diptera > Drosophilidae > Drosophila > Drosophila ezoana. Next base: position 4,602,166 of record JAWNOU010000051.1, read on the forward strand.
CGAGTGCAGCTGAAAGTATGTCTGCCGTTCGGCATTGAACAGTAAATTGTAGTCCTGTAATCGCAATAGTTGCTCATCGCCAATGTTGCCCGCGTTGTTGCTGTTGTTGCCAGAATTATGCCTTTCCGATATTGGCAACGCGTCGGGGCTCATTAGGCCCCCGCTGCCACTGCTGATGTCCTGATTTGATGTCCTTTCAATTTGTGTGTCAGGCCTGTCCTTGTGCTGGTCATATCTATGAGGCTGCAGTCTTTTCGCCTCCAATACTGCTCTTACCTCCTCGCCTTCTTCTTCTGTTGTTGCCCTCATCATGGCACTTTCCACTTCATTTGTCACTTTTACTTGCACTGCGGGTATTTGCCGCACCTCCTCCTGCAGCTCGACCTCATCCTCAACGAACACCCGCAATTGATTGTTGTCTGCATCGACCTGCTGTGCACTGTAATCAGCATACGAGTAGTTGAAATCCTCAATCCTCCTATCGTATACATTCCTAATTCTGCCCATAGATTTTGCCTCTTGCAGCTTGGCTGCAGTGTGCCATAAACAAACTGGCAAAATGAAAGTGCATTAGAGGAAACTGGAGCAATTTTCATAGACGCACAGACTACATCTGCATCTCCTGATCAAAGATAATCACCTGACTGACAAATAAACAACAATCCGAGCAGCTTCATTTTGAGTATATTTTGCGTACTTGTTCAAAATACCTTTTGCGTACTTCACATACTCATTATTTTAGTCACTTTCTTAACGCTTAAGCACTTTAAAACCAGCTAACTGCACGGCCGAACTCGCATTTACAACTGACTGAAAACAATTTTTTCTGAACTCTCAGCCATAATTTACTGTAAGAATTTTTATTTGAGCTCTTTGCCAAACAGAAAAATAAAACATTATTAATATGCAGCACTTCACACATTTTACTTTAGTTGCGGGCATCTTTTTCATTCGTTGTTATACCCTAACAGAGGGTTACATAGTTTTGTGAACAAAGATGACATAGACCGAAGGGTCTCATAAAGAATATTTACATTTTCTTGATAAAAATTATATATATATATCAAGAATTACTTCTTTTGTTACAATGTGTTTTTGTTTATGATATTTTTTCCTAACTTGGAAAGTTCAAGATCTTCACATATGAGCAAAATCTTATCAACATCACATTGTTGTTGTTGTTAATAAAATAATGAACTTCTTAAGATATCTTGACCACTTTCAGCAATTATGAGCTTCAGTATGTTCCTCACATACCAGCAATATCTATCGATTAACATAAGCCACATCTAAAATATTACTGCTAGGGTGTTTGAACTTCGGCTTTATAAAAGTCAAATGTACTCTCTTATTACGCCAAACAAGCGCTTATTATTGATGGCTTCTCCCGAAAAAGAAATAAATAAATAAAACGAAATACCGTTCACTCTCACCCGCCTCATTAGCTGTTAATCTGTTGAGTCAACAAAAGTTCAGTCTTCACATGCAATGTGCCACTGACCAAGTTTGGTTTTTGGCCTCCAGTACTTAGCACATTTTGGACGTATATTTTTGGGATAGGTCAATGTACGAATTGTCTGCTAGCCAGCTGTCAAAGCTTTCTAGTTGGTTGTGGGTGTTTTTGGTTTTCATTGGAAGTAAATAAGGTACATGCATTGAAAATTAATTCAATAATACATTTTTAACTTATTTTTAGCCTTAAACATAATTAATTTGTCAAATATCTTTATATTTAAATTTGACTTTTTTGTGAACCGAAAGTTTTATCTGACAATTTCGGAACTGGGAAGATTTATATTATTACATTTCCCCAATACAAAAATCATTACAGGAACTCGGAAAAGGACAATAAAACAAAATTGACGAACAGACAAAAAAATTAAAACAACAATTTTTTATCTATATTTAATTATTTTTGTTTTGTTTGAATATGTCGCACATTGTGGTATATATGTATGTTTTTATGTATGTACATATTGCTAAATATATATATATATTCTTTTTAATATTACATGTAAGAACACGAACTTGTCATAAAAAATAATATCAAAGCCTCATGCAGCATACGCTTGTCATTTACCCATATACTTGTTGAACAAACCATTTTGAATTTTATGCCTTATATGCGTATAAAATGTATTCTAATCAATCTCAATATATTCTTTGATTATGTTACAGGTAAGTTCACACACAACATGTCGGCATGCGCGATGGCAAAAAAAGAGAAGTAAAAAAAAAAACAATATTAAAAGCTGAACCGGTCGCAATTTTAACGACGTGCATTTCCTGCGGCTGAATTCTGAAGGGTGGAAAAGCAGCTTAAATGCGATGCCAACGAAGGAAACGAAGGAAAACAATGTGCATTTTTACAATCGCTGATCGCATAACAAAAAAAAAAAAAAGTAAAAAACGTGACGAAAACAAAAAGAAAACGTGTAAAAGCGAATGTGCGCGGACCATCACCACCCTCCTTAAAAGGTAACAAAGCATATGAAACAACCGAAAATCGCGTGAAAACACCCCACGGTACTCCTTGCAACTTCCCATTTTCTTCTTCTTTCATATCCTGTGCAAGGAACGATGAGTTTTCTCAAGTGCACACTTGACAATTTTGCTGCATAGATAACAAAAATTTATTGAATATGTTGCAGAATATTCTTTAAGCAGGGGAAACATTTTAATTTTTGAAGAGCGCATTCTCCCAACGAACTACACCCCCCTCTGTTTTTTATAAGAGTTGATTGCTGATGGCTCAGCACAATGAGATAGGCTGCAAGTTCAATGTACAATGTATTTTGAGGTATTCGAGTTAGAGATGAGCGCGTGATGTTTATTTTCATGTTTTTCCAATCACAGTTCATTAGTCTCATCATAACACAGAATATATTTATTTTATAGGGCATTGCATACTATATATGATATATTATATCATTTAAGGCAATATCAATGTATGAAGGCTTCTAAAGAATTTTCACTGTAGTTCCAATAATTCACACCAATTTCCAGATTATGTTAATGCTGCTTGGATATTTGCTTAGTTTCGCTTTCACATGTTATTTGGAATCATGTATTTGTAATCGTATTAAGTTTGACATTCGTTAGCATTAGTTAATATATATAAAGACATATGTTTATATTTATTTATATATTTCATATTCAAAGAGCATAGGAGCTAGAGGCCCTTCATTTGAAATGTAGATTCTCGAAGATCTGTAGATCTCCCACTTCCTGAAAATTTATGAAGTATTGATCTTAGTTTATGGTATATGCACTTGTTAACTTGTTTTATGCCATCTTTAAAATATCGAATGCTGAACATCAAAGTTATTTGGGAATATTTTCTAATGAAAGAAGCACACTCGTATGGTACTAAGTCGTGTCACGCGGTCAGCTCTAATACGATGATTGCTGGGCTAGCTGTTGCTGTTGCAGCATGCACTGTTGCCAGCAGCAATTGTTGTTGTTGCTGTTGCTTTTGCTGTTGTAATGCAACACTCAGACAGGATTTGCGGCAAACAATACGCGTTCGCCATAATCGATTAAAAAGCGGCTGAAAAGGAACAACAACAGGCAATGGCATCAGAAGGAGACTGAGTGCCGGAGGGCTCAAAACTCTAGCTGAAACTGGGAGCTGGGGTTTAGCGCTCGCTTTGTTTGCTTTTTGCTTATGCTTTGTATGGCTGCGAGCTCAAAAATGTCACTCGAGTGACTTTTATTACATTGCTCCTCATGCCCCACACGCCTCACACACACACCCCAGCAAGCTTATGAGTACGCTTGGGCCTAACCTCATACACTGCTGGACTATTTGCCCGCAAAATACTTGAGCCGATGCTTGGTGTCAGCATTTATCAGACAAGTGCCTCCGCATAGCACTGCAGAGTAGGAGGAGGGGCTGGGTTTCGGGTTTCGTGTCTTCCACTATGCGACTGAAGCATTTCTTGAGCACCACTTCACTTTTGCATCCTGCGACTTTGAGCAGGATGCGTTTATGCTCGCACTGCGTCAACTTGCCTTGGCGCTTAGCTGACTCAGCTATTGCCTGCTCTTTGTTGTGCCTAGTGGAGAATATGTAAACAATAAGCCTCATGCAAGAATTGGGCAGCATCTGTTGGGCAAAATCTGTGACAGAATTTGCTAACACATGTTATTCACACGCATTTAGTCATTAAATTGGCTGCTATTGAGTTGATTTCATTTTATGTTTTTCAAAAAGATTTGATGATAAGAGTTTGTAAAAGCATTTGTTTTTAGGCATACAAAACTATCAATACTTTGTGTTAGCTAACCAAGTCCGAGATGGTATCACATGCTTCGTTTCATGTCATTATTCTAATTAAAAATTTTATACGCTTTGAAATTTCATGTATATTTTATTGATATTGACTAAATGTGCAGCTTTAAAAGTTCACTTGAGCTTTAATATTATTTGCATGTCTCTTTACCTAAACTTAGGTCTACAAGCAAATGATCACATTTTCCAATTTGCGAAAAAATATAATTTCTGGAAGTGCAATGTTTACAGTGCAATGTTTAAAATACTTAAAAAATCAACTTTAATTGGTTTCAAAAGCGAACTATGCGTACCTTAAATTATATTAGCAAGTACTTTTGAGTACTCATTTCTAATTTTATACTCGTTTTTATTTTTACATGACTGTAAACCTCTTGCACTGCTTTATATTATGTAAACTGCTTGACGGCTGTACATTTAGCCGAGCTCAACTCCTTTTATAGCAGTTGGAGCTTTTTACAGACAGGACTCGAAACGTAAAGCAGTTGTTGCAAGCCTTGCCGAAAGCTTTATAGCTATAATAAGCACATCATAAATATCAAAAAATTAAAGCTCTCTGAGGCAGAAGCGAGCTTTTGTATCCTGCTATGGCCATTTGCAATTTGTCACATTTGTCGAAGCTTTTGCATTTGTGTCGCTCGACTGACCCACTTCAAATTCGCCAAAGTGGCCAAATTATATTTTTGACAGCTTTGGAAAGGCACACAAAAACTTTTCGTTTGTACAAAACAACCCTTTTAAATAATTGTGGCTCGTTAGTTACTGCCTCGGGCCGCATTAAATTCAATTACATGTCGTCAGGACGACTCCTGGCAGAAAAATCCACTCAACGGAGTAAAAGTTTAATATGATTTTTGGCAAACGGCTGCTCGAAATGTCGCCCAGTCAACTACTTATAAATAAATAATCATTAAGCTAAGTGCCAGGATCCAAGGCTTAGTTAGCTAGTCAATCCTTCTGCCAGACAAGTCCTTTAGCCTCTGCTATCATGTGCGTGTGCCTGTGTGTGTATATCTGTGTGTGTTTCTTCCTGTCTGCTTAGCCCCCACAGGCTTAGCGCATAGCACATCCTGCTGCTGTTTTGCATGTCAATGAGCTGCTGCTGCCGCTTCCGCTGGTTAAATGTCCTTGCTGCGGTAAACACACTCGCACACACACTTAGCTTATTTACTTCTGTAATTTGAGCCACTTTGGTGACACGCCCACGTCCCACACACACACACGACTTTTGTCACACCTTTTAATTAAGGAAATTACTTGCAACTGGAGAGAATCCTGCCTGATGCTTACGCAGCCATATTTGTTGGATAAGTGTCTCCACTGTGGCAAGCAGCCGTCATTTGTTTCATTTTGAATGCTGTCATTTTTGACTCGAAACTCTCAGTTGCGAGCGGTTGCAGTCTTTGTCCAACACTTCAGCACCCTGACCCCTGCTTACCGCTGCTGCCACTGCTCCTGTTGTCCTTTTTTATGCTCTGCCAAGCACCTAATAAGCTGGCAAAACCACTGACAATTTGCGTCAGAGCACGGGCTCGCCTGCACTTGATGTTTCCATCTTTTTAAACGCACAGCACTCAGGCACACACACACACACCCACCAGCGTTTACGTCATGTCTGCCATTTTGCCATTCTATTCCATCATCTGTGTCATATGTGCATTAGCATTCGCGTTACAATGTGTGTGTGTGTGTGCGTGTGTGTGTCACTGTGTGTGTGCGCACGCAGACACCGGCTACAATGTTGCCTCTTTTTTAGGTCAACTTTATTTCCTCACGTTTTCTCTGCGTTTATTATTTTTATCAACGTCTTCGATCCCAACCACTAGAATTGTTGTCATTGCAATTAATCAGAAACTGTTTAAGGGAAGCCGCAAAAATAAGGTCAATTAGTTTAACTAGTTAATTTGATATGTAAAAGTTTATTCAGTTTAGATATAAATGAGTGCTCGATTTTATAAGAATATAGTTTACATAGAGTCTTAAAGCTATACATTGCACAGATATATATTTAAAGTGTTTTTTACATAATTTTGCAAGGATATAGCTCGATGGATTACAGCTGGAAAAGTTAGAGATGCATAGTATGGTATATTCAGATTTGGTAATAGGGGAAAAAAGCTCACAGAAGTTATAAATCATGTAATTAAACAGTTAAAATGTGAATGAAATTTAAGAGAAGTTGCCGATATAGTATAACATTTTTATATATACTTTATATTTGAAATTTTTTTCATACAAATTATTTGAAAGCTACCATGAATGATATATATTTTCAAGGAATTGACGGTCAAAGGTCGTATTTATTTCGAACTGTTTACAACCAGAATCATAATTAACTGCAAATTTTAAAAGGATAAATCAAATTTATTTATAGTAGGAAGTATTTATGTGAAGTATTTGATAGTTTTGTTGTCAAAAAAGGGAAAGTTTTAGTATCGAATGTAGCTGTATACTTTTTTTTCACACATCACATATAAGATTTATCATGAAATATATATGTATATATACTGATATAGCCGTAGACACTTGCATAGCTTACTAATATGCCTTAAATATTATCACTTCAATTGAGGCTTATGAAAAAGATTTGGTTGGCTTTCAGTATGAAGCTTGATTACTTTATATGTATATATATACATATAGTCATATAAACTTGTTTAGAACTGAATGTACAGGATTCTGTTCTGCATTTGGCTGGCTTAGTGCACATATCACATTGCAATTTCTGATTTGTTTCATATTCAACTCTTGTTGCTGGCGCTTATCTTGCTGTACAAAGGCCACAAAAGCCACATATAATAAAAACCACTTTCCGTAATGCATATTAAATTGCAATTGGGCACCGGCAACCAAACTCCTTCAACCAATTCAACTGAGACATGCAAATGCTATACACCACACACACACACACACACACACACACACAGACCACATCGCAATACCACCCACACACAGACACACAGCCCGGTGGGTGGCTTATTGAAGCAATTAGGCTACCTGAAGCACAGTTAAGCGTTGTCAATTTGATAAGCACAACAAACGTTTAAGCAATTTCAAAGTATTTAGAAACGGCACACACACACTCCACACACAACACATCCTTTTGCATTAGCAAAAAACTGAAGCCTCGAGTGATTCGCCCTTCTACATCCTCCCCCCCTCACGCACACACAAAATATGAACTTCATCATCATCAGCTCGTTGCGACTGCATGTAGAGCGTGCGGCACATTGGATAGGGGAAGCAACCCTTAAGCTGATGCTGCAGCCTCTGCATTAAAACTCAGTTTCAGCTGGCCGTGCGGCAGATCTCAGTTCATCTTTGTTGTTGCCCAAAAAATCGCTGTCATTTTGTACTCTTGGAATATGCCTTTATTCCACATCTATTTTTTTTTTTTTTTTTGGCTATATGCGCCTTGCCCTCACGCCCTTAATGCGCTGCGTCGCATATACCACGATTTTAGGGGTTGCTTTTTTCTTACTTTTCATATTGTTGTTGTTTTTTTTTTTTTGGGCACTGCAGTCGCAGCAGCCCAGCAGGACCAAGGACCAGCAGCCGGACACATCGCATACCCGGCATTTTTCCTGGCAACATTTTGGCAATTGAAACACACCCCACTCCGCCCCCACTGGTGGGTGTGGTCGTGGCCAATATTGTTGAGCTGCATTTAGCGTTATTTTTGTTTAAATTTAAAATATTATATATACGAATATTAATTTTTTTCGCATCCTTTGCTTTTTAAAAATGTTTGAATAGTTGTATTCAAAATTTGGTGCCTTGTTTCAATTACCAAAACGTTTCGCAAAACGCTTGTCTATACTTTAGCATGCTCTCTCTCTCTCTACTCTCTCACTCTCTCACTCTCTCTAGTGCTCTCTCTCCGCCTGCCTCTCTCGCTCTTGCTCTCGCTCCCGCTTTATCTCTCTCTCGTGTGTTGTAGCGCTTGCTCTCTGTTGCTGTCTCTGTCTCTGTCTCTGTGTGTGTGTGTTTCTCAGGCCTAGCTGCTACTTTGCAGCATCCTGCTTATCCTTTAGGCTTGCTATCAAATACACACACATACACATACGTGTATACACACAAACACACACACACACACACATGGGATCGCTTTGCGTGTGCGTGTCGAGTTGCTGCCGTCGCTTTTAGCTTTGAATTAAAAATGGAAAATTGATTTTTCCGGTCTTTCCGCATACACACACAGACACACAAACGCACACACACATGCATGCATAATTTATGCGCTCGTGTATGTGTGTGTTTTGAAATTCTCTGAGGTGAGTGAGCGGGAAGTAGTTGTTTTATGTCCCCTGCCCGAATCCGAATTTGTCATCTCTGATTTGTGGCTTTTCTGGTTGCTAACGACGCTCAACAATGTTAATGCCCCGGCTCAGCAGTACCAATTGCTTAACGTACAATACTGCTGTGACAGGACAATATCACTGGCAAGCGCTACGATCGACGATATATCCCAATCAGACACATATATGCCGCCTGCATTTATCATATACATATATCAGATATATACAGGTTATGGCTGCAGCAATTGGGCCTGTTAATTTTTTACACTAGTTCACAGCTATCCAAGGGCTTGGCGAGTTTTATTTTTCTTTGCCATATATATATATGTAGATATTCTTTTTGGTATTTGGCATTTAACATATATTGGACAGGCAGAAACGGTCCGTCATCGAGCCGGGCGAGAAATTGCACGTACGAAAACCCAAAGTTGACTGAAAGGCAGCCAAAAGAAGCGGCCGACGTTGCTGTCGTCACCACGCACCAACATTTTTCGAGGGTTGCGCGCGCATTCCAATTGCGAAAAACTCTCCCCCAATAGAGCTAATGTTATTGTTGTTTTTGTTGTTGATGACGACAGGGGTAGTTTGAGTCGCCAGCCAGGCCATGCCAGGCTAAGTTTACGCGGGCTCTCTCTCTCTCTCTCTCTGTCTCTTTTTACTTGTAGGTCCCGCTTGTGAATTTGTGCATAGCCGATTTTCTCGCTGTGTATCTTATGTGCTGGGGGTTGGTTTTCCAGTTTTATGGTAACGTTTTGTCATTTCCAGGCCGCATATAACATCCCACCCCACCTCACACACACACACACACACACAGGCCAGCCGCCCTCAAACAAAAGCCCTCTCTTTTTGTACTACATGATATATAGACATTTTCCAAGCGACTTCGTTGTTGTCGTTGTTGTTTCTGTTGAATTTATGCGTTGTTGTTCGACGTGCACTTTGCTTGCAAGCACTGCAAGTGCCAGCCAGCAACCCCTGCTCCAGCCTCAGCCCTCCCCTTCCGCTCGAATCCAGCATAAAAATCAAATGTATAAACAATAAAGTTGTTCCATATGCTGCCTAGAGTAGAGAGTGCTGCTGCCACCCCCGCTGCACCCTAAAACAGACTTCATATTGCTGGCAATTTTACTCAATGAAAATGTGCAGCCACCCCCAATGCCGTTCGCCCCCACCTCCCCTCTGCCTAGCTCTGCAGTTCCCTTCCTTGCAGTTTTGTATCTACATAAATTTTAGCGCCGCATTTTTGCCTGTTTAAATGCGCATTGTGGCCAACGACTGCGCTTCGGTATGGCGATTATGATTGGAAATGAGACCAGGAGCGGGGAAGGGGCACTAATAGGAGGCATTGAAAGCGGCTGGGGGGCGTGGACAGGTGAGAGAGGCGCTTACCGTGCGGCAGCAGATGCCAGCAATTTGTTTGCAGGCATTTCAAGTATGCAGAGGTTGTTGTGGCTATTGTTGTTGTTGTTGCTGTTGGGCGCCAGCTTTGTTGTCATTTAAAATGCAGTTGCAATTTGTCGGCCTGAACTGATTGCAGCCCACGTGGGCGTGCAATGTGACAGGATAATCGGTATTCAGATTCGAGCTGTCAACAAACGGAATAAAGCTGATCGAACAAGTTGATGGGATGGTTTGACGCTTAAGGGTCGATAGTGATATGATTTTAGTTGTTTATTGGAAAAATATTGAAATATACCAAACAGAGTTAAGATGCATTTGACTCGAAAGGATATATATTTAGATTATGTATTAGGATTATCCATATTACTGACTGATTAAAATTTATGGGTTATAAATTATATCCAAAAATAGTTGTATTAAAACAAAAAGTAAAATTATTTGGCTTCCTTTTACTTAATAAATCAGTCCAAGAAACCAAGTCCTTTAGGCAACTGAAGCAGGAGGTTCACGTTTCGCTTTTACTATTAATAAAAATTCTTTTCTATAGTTTAAAGTAGTTTAATGAGTAAAAGTTAATTTTTACATTTCGGTCAACATTTTATTGAAGTGCAGATTTTAATCAAGCTCTATTAAAATACTTTTATATAGTTTTATCTTATATAGTTATAAATATTTATAAATATTTTAAGAGAGTTTGCTCAAAAACTCTCTTAAAAACATTCCTAAAATATTTTGTAAATATTTTGAACTATATTATTGTTAAATTTGATTTGATTGCTAAAATATTTAATTTTCATTTGACTTAATATCTGATGCCATTTTTAGTCGCAATATTACACAGAATTCTTACCTCATCTTATTTAGTATATAAATGTTGGCAATCTGTGCCAAGTTTTGGCCATAATCAAACAATGGCTGATAGACAATCAGACAACCCACTGTCTCCCAATCTCTCTGTCTCTCTGCTCTTTTACTCTCGCTCTCTCTCTCTCTCTCTCGAAGTGTTTCTCTTACTGCTTTTTACTACAAATATATTATTGCAAAATACTTTTGATGAAGCTGTCGCACGTTATTTTTAGTTTAATATTTTTTTTGGTCTTTTCGGTTTGGCAGACACATTGTTCATATAAAATAAATAAATAACCGAACCGAAGATAACATAGCAGCGTGGTGCGCCCGCAGGCAACAACTTGTCAATTCCATTTCCTGATGATACTTGTTCTTGCTCCCTTTTTTGTTGCTTGCTTGTTTGCCGGCAAAATGGAAATATGTTTTCCGCTTAACTGAATTTCCCAGCGAATTTTCAATGCAGTTTGAAAACTGCGCTTCGCTTACCATTCCTGCTGAGCCCTATTGAACCTTTTGATTTATGTGGGCTAGGTTTTTTACGCGCCAACGTGCTGTTTATTTGCCGCAATTAAACTGTTTATTTAGGTGTGTTGGCTGGGTGGGGGCTTCTTGCGGCACTTGTAAGTGCGCCTAATCGAATTAGAATTTTAGTCGCCGCCCGTTGCTGATGTCATCAGGCTGGAAACAAATCTATTTGTAGTGCTCGCCTAGGGTCACTTAATATGCTGCGGCGTCGTCCAGACTGCGTACCCGGCCCCCCACCCAATGCCTGCGTCCCATTAATATTTTAATACAAAACACATTTTCTGGGTCAGTAGCAGAGCGGCCATAGAAATGTGCGTCGCCTAACGCCTACCGTCTGCCAATGTGCGCGCGACACGCCCATTGTTAAAAAAAAACCCAAGTTCAATAACCACCGACAGGACATACACACAGGTCTTTGCCAAAATTGTATGCAGCATCTGCTGCCCCTGACGCTGCCTTGTTTAATTATTTTGCAATTTTTTTTGTAATAAATTTAATATCCTTTGGCGTTATTTCCTATTCCTGGCTAGCGGTTCGATGTCTGTGTGTGTGTGTGTGTGTGCGTCTTTAAAAATCAATAACGCACATAACGCATTCGTCCTGCTCTGCCAGCGTCGCTGACTCGATTTGTTTTTGATTAACGCACACACACACACACACATACGCATTTACAAGCCCTGTCTCTGCATGTAGAGTCCAAATTTGAAAATTGTCCTAGCCATAGATATTTGAGGGATATTTTTGTGTTCTGTTGTTTCTATTTTGTGTGTGGGTGCTGTGTGCGTGGGCACTGCGCAGCTGCATTGGAAGCAAGTGCCGGACAGTTGATGGCACAGCAAGCCAGTACAGCAGCAATTCGCAGCCGAGTAACGCGCAGTAACCCATCTGGACGCTGCGCGCGCAGCATTTCCTAACTGAAATAATTTGAATTTAAATTTGAATTGTGCACTGCTTATGCACTGCTTAGTAGTGTCGTTGCTTTGTTGCAGGCTCGACTGCTTGTTGTTGCACTGCTTGCAATGCCGCTGTTATTTATTAACAGTGTTTCTTAAACTCGCTGTTTTAGCAGATTTGCTCAGACCATTTCCTGTTTTGTGGTTTCTGTGCCCAAAAGAACTTCTCGAATTTCATTTACCTTGCACATCCTGTTGCAACTTAAACATAAAAGCAAAAGAAATCAAAATGAATTGAATTTATTGCTTTAAACTGGTCGAACAAAATATCGTTTTTTCCTAAAATTTGTATATATATATATTGCAAAGAGAATTTTCATCCAATATAGTACATCATCTAAGCCCGAATAAGAGTCGTGTGTTGTGCTCTCGAGCGTAGACTGACACCTTTAAAAATTACGTATAGGCGGTCCTTTAATAATATGCTCCACTCTTAGTATTCCATTTTGTATTCAAGGCTCACGATATACTATTTCTTGGTCTTTTTTTGTTTTTCTTGTCCTCTTCGCCTGCAAATGATGTACCAACAAAATGTTTATTTAATTAGTTAAGGGAACGGGAGTCGTCGCATAACGCTTATTTCTCTGCAATGGCTAAAGAGCTACCAGCATGCCTAAAATGCCAATGCCCGCAGCTCCATGGGCGGCCAAAACTTTGCCGTTAACTCCTTTCCTTTCTTCTTTCTCTTCTTTGTCGCCTGGAAGACAAATTTTCCAAATGTGCGTTTAATTTAAATCGAAAATGCTCGTTGAATGTACAATTTTCAACGCCTCCAGGTCGACAAAGTGACAAAGTTAAATAAAAGTCAAGTTAATCCAGCTGAAAGCATACAAAAAATATGCCCTCAGCTGGCAGTAGGGATATCCCGTACTACATTTTATGCTGGAAGCGCTGAAAATTTTGATTGTATTTACAAATCGAATACTTACACGGTGGTCCATTGACATCACCTTGTAAAGCAGTTACAAGACCAGGAGGATTCTCGTATTTCTGATTAATAACGACAAACTGCAAAGATGCATGACGAAAACAATAGCTATGAAAGTCAAATTTGCTTTAGTTTGTTTTGTTGCTCACCTTGCGTACGGGTACCTTATAACCCGGACGCGTCTCTACAAATTCACATGCAGCAGAGTTTTTGGTGTACCATACATCATCACGGGTCATTGCCAGGCGTAAGGTGTAGAGGCATTCCATAGTAAAGCCGATTGTACTAATAAATATCATTGGTAATGCCTGTAAAAGGAGAACGGCAGAAAAACATTTATTATATGAGTTATTATGTTGTGGGTTTATAGATGAGATATTAAGAAACAAAAATAAAGCTCTGCTAAGTTTAAGATCTTGTCAAAAGCTATATCAAGGTATCTCTTTCTCGCTTTCTCAGTCATTCATTAGCTATAAACTTCCTTGAAATTATTTCAAGTGCTTTTGAGCACTTAAAAAATACTCACCAGCAATCAACTCATTTACTGCGAACACTTAACAACACTGACACCTGTGCGACAACTTTGCAACACTGCGGCGAGGTCCTGCCCGCCTATCCGACAACCCTCCAACAGCGAGCACAGTGTGTAGGGCAACCCCAGGCACAACAAATGACAGCTGTCTTTGCTTTAGACAGATTCTCTGCCGCATCGCTCTCCTTTCTCTCTCTCTCTCATTCGCTAGTGCGTGTGTGTGTGTGTACTTCATTTTCGAATGCCGCTGCGCACGCTCATTCGTTGACTTACAAATGAAATATTTTCGAGCTCTCGCACACATCCTGCGACGCATTCAGAATTCTACAGTCGCGCCGCGCAGACGTTTAGTAAAATTGGCAAACGCATAAAATAATAGAATATATAAAAACACGATATACGTTTTGTTATATGGTTATTCTTGCTGCTATTAAATTTTTCGTTGGATTTATTTGCTGTTCGTGCCGTGTGGACATTTGAATTAATTTATGTGCTTGTTGAATTCAAATAACTTAGCAAAAGTATAGCTAAGCACCGCCCATTGCCATTGGCAACAAAAACAAATCGCGAAAAAGGAAAAACCCAAAGAAACAGACACAAGTTAGAGAAACGTAACAGAAAAAAAAAACAAAAAACTCGAGACGTCAAAAATATTACAAAGAAAAACGCCGAAAGCAAAAACAAATCAATATATAAATCAAAAGCAAAAGCAATTAAGAGAGAAATTTCGTTTCTTGCTCTGCACTTAAACGGCCTTCAAAATTCAGCTCAAGCAGGAAATGCACGCTCTGAAGGAGGGCGCTACCATGATGCACCATCAGCCGCCGCCGCCGCTGCCGCTGCCGTTGCCGCAGGCGCTGCCTTTGCCGCAGTCGCAGTCGCCACACAAGGATTTGCTGAGTGCAGCTGACAAATATTTTTTTACCGCCCACAGCAATCCGATTGATAATGCTGCCGCCGCAGCAGCCGCTGCCGCTGCCGGCCTAATTGATCCCCATCACAATCGCGATCTGCACAATGCGCTGGTCGCCTCCATAGCCAACAGCAATGTGGCTGCCATCAACGGTACATTGACCACAGCCGCGGTGCTCAAGAGCGCCGCTGCAGCCCAAGCACAGGCCCAGGCCCAGGCACAGGCACAGGTGCAGGTGCAGCAAACACAGCAACAAAGCGCCGCTGCCGCCGCCGCCGCAGCCGTCGGGCAGGCCCAACAGCAGCCCACTGCTGGACAGGATCAGGCCAACGTACAGACCAATGGCAACCAACAGCAGGCGACTGCACAACAACAGCAGCAGCAGCAACAACAACAACAACAGCAGGCAGCTCAACAGGCCGCCTTGGCGCTGCTTAAGGTGGAGAATGTGAATGGAGCCGCTGCACAAAATGGCAGCGGTGCCAATTTGAGCATCAAGAGCAGCTCCTCGGGCCGCTCCACGCCCAGCAACAGCGGGGGCAGCCTCTCAGATCCGGCACCCGGCAAACTCTTTGTCGGCGGCCTCAGCTGGCAGACATCCTCAGAGAAGCTAAAGGAATATTTCAACATGTTTGGCACCGTTACAGATGTGCTCATTATGAAGGATCCGGTCACCCAGGTAAGCCACATGTAGTCTATGCCTAATATTTTAGCCAACTATGTATATGGCAATTTTGCTATTTCAATTTCTTTCTCCCTCCGCCTCTCTCTCTCTCTCTATTGCTCTCTCTTTGGGGGTTTCTACTTCTAATTTTTGTTTTTCTGTTGTTTGTTTGCGTTTCTTGGTTTGCTCTCTGTGCAGATTTACAGCTACGCGCCGTTCCGTTTCGTTTGTCCGCGTCCGCTCTCACGCTCTCCCGCTCTTATCTCCTTTTCTCACCTTGTTTTTTTTTTTCGGCGTGTCACTGCGCGCAGCTGCAGCTGCTCGGCCGTATGCAGCACCAGAATAACAACTACAACAACGATAATATGTGATTTATTACAGTCGCGTCTCTTTCTTTGGCCCTTTGTCTGTGGCCGTCGCCTTCCCCTGCCTCTTAATTTTTGCATCTTTCACTTCATTTATTGGTTTCTGTCTGGTTTAGAATTACAGTTTTTCGCTACGTGCCAAACAAAAGACACAAAATACGACCACCAGGCAACAAGAAAGAACCGACAACAGCCCATCAGGGCATATTATATCGCCAAATCAGGTTTCACACTACAATCTTGAAATAAACTGACTAGGCTTCCGTTTATATAACGTTAAGTACTTCAAATAAAACAATGAGTAAAGATAATGGAGGCAATAATTTGAGAAATCAGTTTTCACACGAGCTAAAAATCAACATTTTCATATGTTTTGACCTACTGCGCCTTATTTTAATTTGTTTTAAAATATACTGTTTATTTATCAATCAAATAATTAAGTGTCTCCAATTTGCTGGAGTCTACTGTTACTGCACAGGCCCCGCTATGTTTTCACAGTCGCATCCTGCAATAAGAAGCACAACCTCGACGGAAATTGTATTTTTAGCATGCGTATTAAGCAATTTGTCCGCTTGATAAGCGCACAATTAACTCAAATACATGCACATATAAAATGCTGTTATTGTTGTTGTTCTTGCCAGCCAGTTGCAACGGACAGCGCGCGCGCTCGCGCTTTGTTAGGCCATTAAAAATAGCAGCTGCCGTTTACGAGTCCTGTGCGCGCAGCTGTTTATGCCCCCCTTTTTATGATGTGGCACAGGACAATGGCAACGCGAGCCAGGAAACCTTAGGGTAGTTTGGCCTGGTGCGCGCAATTGCGCAATTGAGGCAACAACTTGGAGGGCAACTCGAACTCGAACTGGAACTGGAACTGTTTATTCGCAAAAGCAGCCGATCCTAACGGGGGTTGTCCTTGCAGCAGATAGTCGAGAGAAACGCAAACAAACAATGTGCTCTTTTATATACTTTACAAAAACTACAGACACGCTCACACACACACACAAACGTACATAGCGTACACCTTTTGTGGTGCTCCAAGAAACAAAAGAGCAAACATAATAAAAGAAAACCGGTTTACCAACTGCCCTGTTTTTGTGTGTGTTTGTGTGCATGTTTGCGTATGTGTTGTGTGTGTGTGCTTGTGTGTGTGTGTGATGTGTCCTGCTTATAGGTGAACCAACATCCAAGTACAACTAGTTTTTAAGCATAGGAACAAGAGTCTTGTCTTAGCTAGCGTATACATATATGTAGTCGACTATATGAAAAGCATAAGAAATATGTACCTAAAATATAAACATATATAATTCAAATGAACAAACAAACATATATACATATATACTTGAAAAGTGAACGAATTGTGGAGAGAACCAGCAGCAACTGGCGAACCAAAAATTCGGAACTGGAACTTTGACGCGTGCGCAGCTGTTGCGCCGGAGGCATCATTTCCCCCCGCCCCGCACCAAATAAGAGGAAGCACCGATCAAATCTCGTTAACGATGTCTTAGGTACATGCTCAAAACAATCCCAAAAATAAAAAAAAAGAACGCCCAAAGAAAATAATTATTTTACTGTATAAAAAACACGTTTAGCGTAATGTTCAGCTGGCGCATCGTACTCTCTCTCTCTCTCTTTCTCTCGTATCTCTTGTATAACTCTGAGCAAAACTTAATATTATAATATTGAAACATAATAATAGTATAACCGTAATCTAATTAAATGTACTCGTACTCGTGTTGTGTACTTGGTTATTCTTAGAGTTTCTCACCCAACAAAAAAAAAAAAAAACAGCATATCCCAAACGCATACTTACCAAAAAAAAAAAAAAACAACTATATATATATATGTATTCGATAAGAAAGCAACTAAAAAGAACCTCCTTGAAACAATGAGTATTTTACGAACTAGTTATAGAAGAAATCTAGCAGCAGCAATATTTTTTTACACCCCCCTTAAATACATTATAATGAAAACAGATTTCGAAACTCTCCTCTAGCAGTAAGATCTGATACAACCTGATTTTGTTCGTATCTTATAGATACTATACATATTACACGATCTGTAAAAGAACCTAGCTCTAGCCAGTATTATACCAGTATTGAGTACCATTAAGTTTAGTCTTTTTTTTGTGTTTAATTTTTGCTTTTTTTTATTTCCTGCGTAGTTTATATACAATTACTATATATACACCCAAAATAATCTCTTATTTAGTTGATTTTTTCTTATTGGTTTTTACGTGCAGCTAAAAGAATTGACAAATGGAATTTCACATTTAGTTACATACATATTTTTATATTATTTTGTAATTATTCAGAGTTTAAAATATTACTGCCCCGAGTTTTAAATCCCATTTTATATATACTACCATAGATATTTGTTTTCTTAAAATCACCGTAAGAACTCGCCAGCCTTCAAATCGTACCTTTTAATGGTAAAAGACATTTTAATGATAAACATTTTAATACTATTAAAAACACGCCTAGATGAATTACTTTGAGCTACATCAACAATTGGTCGGCCTTCTTAGCAGGCCTTGTTGTGCGGAAGGTACTACATATGTATATCATAGGTAGTTCTCATTTCAAAAATTTGTACAAAAACAAACAACTTCGGCACGCCGAGGAAGATATGTCCTTCCAGATATATTACTTTATTTAGATGTAGATTTCTGTCTTATAATCCAACCAATTAGTTGTAGATAAGTATTACCAGAAGCAAAAATTATATTCATAATTTAAAATGAATAGAATATATATATTATGCAAAAGGTCGATAGTGTTTTATATATTGAACATTTTTATTATCTCCCCAATTCAACCCAGAATATTTAGACTAGGCTATATTTCAGCTGCTTCATAAGTTAGCCATTTTAGCCTATAGATAAACCTCTGCAAGGTTATAATAAAATTCGCTTTAGGCTTAAGTCAATTGTTGTAATCCAAACTGTAAAATATATATGTATTTGTACCAGATTGTAAAGATGATACAAAATGTAGCTATAAGCAACTTATTTTACACATCCAACTCATGTTTTGTAAAGAAAATAATATATATAGTAATGATAATATTAATATTAAGAACGTATGTTTCTTTGTAAACTAACAAGCAATTGTATGGGATAAGCCCAAAAGCTATTCGTTAATATCGTACTTAGGAAGTATCTATAATGATTCATCACATAAGTATCCTCTTTATATTCGTACTGGCCTAGTAAATGCGTTTGATCCGTTTTTTACACTCTTTCTTCTCTCTATCTAACTGACTATCTATATGCTGCATATAAGAAATTACTATCACATGCTATATATATAGTCATATAGCTATATATAAAGCCTCATATGTATCTTTGTATTATTGTTAAATATTATTTGGAAAAGTGAAGAGGTGGAAAAATAAACCCCAAATTATAATGTTAATATTCGATATATATATTTGTGTATATACTTAGAGCGGGCTTGTCATTGATGAAAAAATTGAATAATTCCATTGTTCAAGTCTGAAAATTATTTAGTCCAAGTTTTAGTAACTAGTTGAGCATAATTTTACGTAATTTAAATGTGTGTTTAACTTCCGACAAATTTGTTGTTACTTTGTTGTCGTGATTTTTAAATACAAAAAGTGTAACAAGAGGCGAAGCCCACGTTAGGACATTGGAGAAGTGTAACGAGTTTTTTAGCGTAGTCTACCTAAGGGAGTATACGTAGTACTCACACGCGAACATACGAGTATTTTTGCGTTTGAGTAGTACAACTTCGAGTAGTACTCGAATAGTACGCATAATTTACTCAATGCAAATCTCTGTAAAATCGGTTAATTAATTTGGAAAAAGTATTTTAATTTGATTTTAAATATTTTATATTTTTTTTTTTTGGTTGAGTTTTTGATTGGTGGCATCAACTGTTTTCGAACTGTTGATGAATTGATTTTTAACTTTGTTAAACTTTTGCTAACGTTACGTAGGACATTTACAAATAATTAACTTGCAATTAGCTGATCACTTTGCAAATTTAGATTTATATATGCATATATATATATATATACAATATAATTATATACGTATTCCGTAATTGCCGCCTCTAACCTCCAAATTTGAAGCGCAAACAATCTATGGACTAACATTTACTAAACTCTGTCTCTCTTTTGTGTTTCTCCCTCTCTCTCGCTCGCTCGCTCGCTCTCTCCCTCTCTCTCTCTTGTGTCACGTCACAACTTGCAGCGCAGTCGCGGCTTTGGCTTCATCACATTCCAAGAACCCTGCACCGTGGACAAGGTGCTGAAGGTACCCATACACACACTGGACGGCAAGAAGATCGATCCCAAACATGCTACGCCCAAGAATCGACCACGCCAGGCCAATAAGACCAAAAAAATATTTGTGGGCGGCGTCTCACAGGACACCTCCGCCGAAGAGGTGAAAGCCTACTTCAGTCAATTTGGCGCCGTCGAGGAAACGGTCATGCTAATGGATCAGCAGACGAAACGCCATCGCGGCTTTGGTTTTGTCACCTTCGAGAATGAGGATGTGGTGGATCGCGTCTGTGAGATACATTTCCATACTATCAAGAACAAGAAGGTCGAATGCAAGAAGGCGCAACCCAAAGAGGCTGTCACACCCGCCGCCCAGTTGCTACAGAAGCGCATCATGCTGGGCACCCTCGGCGTACAGCTGCCAACGGCACCCGGTCAGCTATTGGGCGCACGAAGCGCAGGCGTTGCCGCCATGAATCCGTTGGCCATGCTGCAGACACCAACACAGCTGCTGCAATCGCCAGCGGCTGCAGCAGCCGCACAGCAGGCGGCGCTCATATCACAGAATCCATTTCAAGTACAAAACGCAGCCGCCGCTGCCACAATGGCCGCTAATCAGAGCAACTTTGGCAAGCTGCTTGCCACATATCCGCAGTCAGCGCTGCACGGCGTCAGGTGAGCAACGCAATTGAAAGCAATTACATTCAATCACTTTACTAAACACACTTCTTTCTCTCTTGATCTCTGCCCCCGCTCTTTCTCTCTCTCTCTCTCTAGATATGCACCTTACACCATACCCGCCAGCGCCGCCACTGCCAATGCCGCATTGATGCAGGCACATCAGGCACAGAATGCCGCCGTGGCCGCCCATCAGCAGCAGCAATCGCATAATGCGGCGCACGCACATGCCGCTGCCGCCGCCGCCGCTGCCGCCGGTCTACATCAGCAGCATCATCATCATCAGCAGCATCAGCAGCAACAGCAGCAGCAGCAGCAACAGCAGCAACATCATCACCACAATGCGGCCGCTGCCGCCGTTGCAGCCGCTGCCTCCAACAATGCTGCCTCACAGGCCCATTCGGCGGCCGCCGCTGCCGCTTTGGCTGCCAATGCGGCAAATGGAGCGGGCGCCAATGCGCATTCGCTGGCCGCCGCCCAACAGGCGGCACTCGTCGCCGGCAATCCATTAAATGCAGCAGCTGCCGCGGCTGCAGCTGCAGCTGGCAATCCGGCTGCCGGCTATCCCAATTATGCGCTGGCCAATGTGGACATGTCCAGTTTCCAGGGTGTCGATTGGAGCAGCATGTATGGCATGGGCATGTATGTCTAAGCAGTGCTCAGTACCCCGCTCCCCCTATCCCCTGACACTATCTATCTATCTCTCTCTTTATCTTTCTTTGTAATTTGCATACAATTATACACACACACACACACACGCACTCACACACACACACAACCACAAATCTCATGACACCACAAAATTTGGTTTACCTTTCGGTTTAACTTAGTTCTTAGTGCCACACACACACACACACACACACCCACACTCCTATACACACACACCCTCAGACATATTTCTCAGCATATTAAGTATTATATTTAAGGCTCTAGCCACGCCCCAACGCGTTTTATAATAATAACAATAAACATGATAAGCAATATAAAAACAACAAAAGCAGCCCGCGAGGCAAAGCTGCAACTAAGCAGAGCAAATAAAAAAAACAAGAAGTTTATAAAAAATTATTGAAAAAAAATTAAACCAAAAATTACGAAAAAACACAAAAAAAAAAAAACAATTTAAAAAACCACCGATTGTGATTGCGTTTATTTGTAGCAGTTTATATAATTTTTAGTGCATAAAACTAAATATAACTAAAACGTAAAAAAAGAAAAACTATTCTATAACATAAAAACATATTTATAAAAGTATCAATTAAATTATATATATATATATATATTATATAAAAGAAATGCTCACAGAACAAAGCAAAGGAAAAGCGAGTAAAGAAAAGGAAAAAAGAACTAACAAACATTTTGCTCAAGCCTCGTATTATAAAATATTAAACAAAACAAAAAAACATATATATATATAATTGTATAATAAATATTAAACATTTAAATAACTATATACATATAAAACTAAAATCAATCTGAAGGAAAGCAAAAAAACAAAATGAGAAAAGAAAAAATTAACATACCATAAACTACACAACATAATTTAGTTTTTTAGTTGTTTGAGCTCGAATTTAATTCACCCAGCATAGCAGTTAGACAGAGACAGAGACCGGAGAACCTAACAAACATCACACATACTAAAACCCCTCACACACGCAGTACACACACACACACGCACACTTGTCCCACACTCTACTTCTGTACTTCATAATAAAACTGCATTTTCCTCCTCAACTTTGTTGTACTGTGTTATACATGCTAGAGACCACAGACTCTATATATACTCTATATATCCCTCACATTTCATTCTCTTAGATCGCTTTGTTCTCCCCATATAAATGTATTTAAGACCCAGCCCAACAAAATGCTCAAGCAGCGTACTAAGCCTGGAAAAAAGCTACCATTATTTCAGACTTAAGCGACTGTGCACTAAATATTTGTTTTACATCATATTTTGTGTTCGAATCCAGTTTCTCAACATTTTACTAAACTCTTACGTTTCACTTTATTTAATTTTTTTTTGTAATTTGCTTTAACTTAATATTATTTTTTACATTTTTTCTACTCATGCGCATTACTTAACAAATAGTTTAAACTTTAAACAAGTAGTTATTGTATTAATGAAAACAACAACAAAAAAAAAGAAAACCCCCCTCTTAGTTATAATTTGTAATTGTTTAGCTGTAGCATTTGCATTTGAGTTTTGCATTAAAGAGAAAATACACTACACTACACTACACTACACTACACTACATTATGCGACACAAACACTTCATTATAAAATAGTTATAAACAAAAACAAAAAACAGGCAGCGTGCCGTTGTGTACTCTATAAACATTAATTAAAACATTTGATTGGCTTGCATGTTTCAACTTTAGTTTTAATTAATTAATTTACTTAGTTATCATTTGAAAGTAATTATTTGCGTATGTATATATAGTTTATATGTATGTGTAAACACCACACACACACACCAACATAATTATAAAACAAAAACATTTTGAAGTAATTTTTGTGTTTAATAAAACTGGTTTACAACAACAAAAACAAAAAGCGTTGCTAATGAAACAAGCAAGAACAAAAAGAGGAGAGAATTTGTGTTGTTTTATTATTATTATTTACTAGATTGTGTATATATTTGATCAATTTATATAGATTTATTTAATTTTTACTGATACATTGTTGAACTTTCGTAAATGTTGTGCTCTTCTCCCTTATACCCTTCTACCCTTCTCAACTTATATCAACATTGTGTGTAGATCTTGTGACACCAGGTGGGGAGATTTTTTATTATTTTGTGTTCTTGTTTCTTTTTTGTACTTAAATATATCTATGTGTGTCTGCATTGGCTGCATTTTAGAGGTGAGTATATATATATATATATTTAGTATACCCAGTATTTGTCTTTGTACAGCATCCCATTGAAACCATTGCCTTTCCCCCAACCCATGTGTCGTCTCATATTTCTTATACCAAAGATAATTTGTATACACCATTTTGCTGGGCTGAATTTTAGACTCGTAATGCTCCATTTAAGTAGCACGCACACACACACACACACACACACATACACATATATGTACACAGGAGAATTTCTCCATAATTTATTTATTTATTATTTATGCCTAAGATCTAAACACACATTCCAAAAATAAGCTATTTGGTGCCATTCAAAACAAGTACTTATAAATAATATATTTTGAAAATAAACCCAATAAATCCACGAAAAACATAAATACAAAGAAATATTGCCTAGATCTCAGCATTTTATATACAGCTTAAGTTCCAGCCCTGACAATTTGTATGCTTAGCCATGGCCTACACTTTGCATAAACGAACTAACTTCTTTCTTTTTTTTTAACAAGAACTCATTGTTATATCTACATATAAATATAATATATATACCATTTATTTATTATATATCATTTGAATAAATATTAAATATTTGTATGATTGCATTTTTCGTCCAATTCGATTTATTTTTAGCGCAAGAAGTCAAAAAATGCTTTAGACTTAGTTAATTATATGCTCTCATATAAGATCGACGATATTTCAGCCCTTGCACACGTATTTCGTATTCGAATTTCTATTGGAAATGCTTTCAACTTTAATTTTATTAACTTTTTTTTTATCCTACATGTCGTCTTCATACATTTAGCGAATTGTATGCTTATAAAACATTTTCCACGTTCCAACATTCAAAGTGATTAAATTCGCCAAAAATAAGTTTTGTACTTGGTAGCAACAGTCTGAAAAATAACTCAATTCAAATAATTTCTTCAACCAAACCAAAAATGAAATGTTTTGATATTTAAAGAAATAATATGTATGCCCAAGTTGTAGTTTGAGAATTTTGATATATATGCTTAGTAACACAACATATATATAGCGCTCTTTATATATATCAGTAAATATATACATATACATATAATTTTTGATTCAAAAAAAAAAAAAAAACGAAAAACAACCATAGTTAAATAGTTGAATTGTTCAGTTTTTGGATTAAATATCATCTCTTATTAATTTTGTGGTAGCGACAAATCTCAATCTCATCAACAAAAATGCGAACCAAACCAAAAATATCGTCGTTTATGCGAACAAATTTCTGTAAAATATGACCACATACATACTTACACACTCACACACACACACACACACACACATATATATATACTACTATAAATTAGTTGTCTTTTTTTCGTACTTGTAGGTTAAACTTATATAGTACTACGTACATTTTTAGCTATATAGAAAATACATATTTATATTTATATATAAATAAAGCATGATGGAACATGTTCAAGTAGTCAATTGCGTATAATTCTATATACAAACTATATACTCTATATATAAATATATAAACAAAACTTAACGAGAATGCAAGTGAACCAATTTGCAATCCATATCATCTTCTCACACAGTATACTACAAAAACAAACAAAATTCCCCCATTTAGATGGCATTATAGTATATACATACATGCATACATCATATGACAATAAGATCAACTGTGTTTCAGAGCATTCAAGTGTCAGTATTCGTAAACCAAATTACCTAAAAAAAAAACAAAAAAAAAAACAAAATATATCAAAAAAACAACAGAACTCTTAACGATAGTCAATCGGATTTTAGCTATTGTACTATATATATATATATTATCGAGTTTGATAATGTTGATATGTTCTCTCTATATAAGAAGAAGAGCATATACATATATAGAACTAAAGTCGAGTGACAACTTTATAGATATTTACATGCATACAGCGATTATTTAGCAAGACCGTGATATATTCAATTAGAGAAACAAAAAAAACCAAAATATATTATATGTATATATCTATTATATATATAAGACAGCGTCTCAAAATGTGGCAAATTACTAACTAAGCGGTACTTCAGAATGGAGATACATGAAAACATTTCATAACCCTAGGCTGAACTGTTGTTCTGAGGCTAACAAAACGCATATCACTTTGAAGCAGTGTTACGAGAGTAAAAATTTTACACACAAAAACCAAATACTCTTTCGTATAGATGGAAAAGTGTCTTGTTTTCGTCAAAGTAAAATCTCTTTAATGGAAACTGAAAGTCGTTTGATTTTTGATATGCTTTAGTGCAGATTGTGTATAGAACCCAAACGTAGTTGTTTTCGAGTGACAAATGAGGACCAACCAAAAATATCTTAGCGAAATTCGATCAGAAATCAGGTGATTAAAATCTATATATAGAATACCCAAATTAAACAAATTTAGTTACAAGTCTCACGACTCTAGAATTTAGTTGGACATTTCTTTGGCTTCTTGTGTATTGTTTTTGCCTTGTTATAATTTGTTGATAAACTATATACACACACACACGCAAACACACACACACACAACAATTTCAAGCTAGTCAATTGATGTGCATAGTCACCAATCAATACTCTATCTACTCTATCAGAATTAAGTAAGTATAAACAAGAAAAAACAATTTATAAACACAAACAAAACAAAAACGTAAACAATAAAGCATAAAAGCAATTATTTTCCTGGAAAAATATAAAATTCAACTATCATTTAACAATTATTAAAAATAATCGAAAAATAAAAGCATTCAAATATAACATATTGCAAAATGGCATGAAAATAAATCTAGTTTTAAGCTTAAGATTTAAGTCTTTAAAGTGTTGAATAATTTAAAAGCAATGCAGCTGAGCATATTAGCTCTTATATACCACTCACATATGTGTATGACAAATGCTATTTATTTATCAATTGCTATATATAAAAAAATATATACAATATTATATTTAAAGCTCGAAATAAAACGCTTTTCATGCTTATTTCAAAAAGTAACACAAAATCAAAGACAAATTAATATAAGAACTATATAAAACAAAGTAAATGTAAGTGTTAAGCAAAATTAATATACCTTAAAACAAAAAAAAAAAAATTTCAAAATGTATATTTAAAAAAAAAACACAAGAGAAAAACGTTTTCTTATATGAACAAGGAACATACAACTTTTAACAGCTCGCCACATATCAATTTATTGAGCTATATTTTGAGCAGTTGTAAGAGACAAAAAAAACAGTACTCTTGCCTATATTTGAGACGAAAACGAACGAATTCAACACCAAGTTCAATTTTAATGTATTTCAAAAATGATATTAAATCAGCAGAGGCATGGGCGCTACGAACTATTAGCCCCGACTAAAAGGTGAGTAAAGCCACAAAAATTTCTTAATAGATAAAAAAAAACCTATATATACACACATATAACTTAGACTCGTCTTCCAGTAACTAATTGACACGACAAAAAGAACTTGCAACAGCAAAGATCCCAGTTCAGTTCAGTAAAATTTTCATTTAAAAGTAGTTTGGCCACATTCAGTTTTTTGCCCACTATATAGTATATTTAAAAAACTGTATTATCCATTTTAATTTTAGAGTATTTGTTATCTGTAACTATTTGGGCTTTACTTTAATCTTGAAAACGAGCTAATGAAACTATATAAGAGAGATTGAGTGTCAGCTCCTAGAGCTACAGCTGATGGTATTTACTTATTTGAGAAACTTGTTAGACGTAATTATCAGTACAATTTTTGCAACGAGGAATTTTAAATGAATAATAAAGTAAACAAAATCGTGTTGGATTAAACTTTGTTGACAAGCTACCAAATTTGAATCTTTGAGAAGCATAGTTTGACCATAGTTTAAATGAAATATAATTTGGTATTTGGTTTACAATCCTCTTGATTAATTCAAGGAAAAGAATAATGAAACAGAAGAAAAACTTACTAACTGTTGTACATTTGTTTCTCAAAATGAACCCAAAACTAATAAACGATAAGCAAGTGCATTATATTAAAAATGATAGATGAAAAACAAATACAAAATAAAGAAAAACAATTAAAGTTCTAGTGCTAAGTTGTCACGTATATCTTCTAGGCCATAAGCAACAACCCATGTATAAGTATATAAAAACCAGTTGAATTGACCTTAGTTTTCGACAAACACATATATGAAAATATATGCTCTATATATGTATACATATTTATTATATGTATTTATTGTAACAATTTGCAGCCAACATATATGAAACTTGGTAATGTTTAAACAATTATTATTATTTATTTATTATATATAGCGTAAGACAGGACAAATCTATATACAAACACAACAAACCCTGTCGCTCTCTGTATGTCGCTCTATACTTGTAGCGAATGTTTAGACAACCCATATATAACTCTTTCTATGTATACAAAATGGAAATTGAAAACTCTGTATTTACTCTTAGCTACAACAAAAAAACGGAAACACCCCTCAAAATAATGCTGAAAAACAAAAATCTCAATATTTGAAAACGAAATGAATAAAAAATGTGTAACCAAAAAGAAACACAAGGAAAATTAAAAAAAAAAAAAAAACAAAATTTGCATTTGATTTAAAAAGAAAGAAGGAAAAGCAAAACAAATATTTATATAAAATAATTCAATTTAATTAATGTAATTTGTCGTAATTAGTCTGCACGCATTTTTTGCTGTACAATGCACACAATAAACAATGTATCTACATAATTATATATGCTCTACATATGTATCTATTTATATATATATATATATATATATATGAACTCAAGAAGTGCGTAGAACGTAAGCCTAGATTAAATAGTTAATTAGCTGATAGTTGAATTAGAAACCACCGTCATATTAGACTTTGTATAATACAGTGTACTCTACGTATAATGTACGCTCGTTTCTCGTCATGTATTATTGTACTTCAAATGATTGCCACAACCAATTTCAACATACATATATCTTTCAAATAACTTCTTAAATATTTTTGTAGCTCAAAGCGTTACTTTTTATATTTTCTTTAACTTTCTGCTCTCTCTGTAAAACATTTTCTTAACTCGCTTTATAATATTTTTATTTAGTATATTTTGAAAGTAATACTGTAATATCTGTTTAGATTTACTTTAATTTGTATATAACTACATCAATCCTCTTAACACACTCTTGAACACTCTCTACAATTCCGAAGCAAAATGCATGTCGCTAACAAAACTGGTTCAAAGTAAAAAACAGTTTCTGGATTTTGAAATATCATGATATATCGCTAAGAATGCGAAAAAGTCTTTGCTATAAACAAGTTGAAAAAGCAACTACTTA
Organism: Drosophila ezoana; assembly: GCA_035045725.1. Taxonomy (NCBI): domain Eukaryota; kingdom Metazoa; phylum Arthropoda; class Insecta; order Diptera; family Drosophilidae; genus Drosophila; species Drosophila ezoana. The sequence continues at coordinate 4,630,961 of JAWNOU010000051.1, forward strand.
TGTGGACAATACACGTCTTGGAGTACATCCCAAAAACAGCATCAAGAACAACAAAACACATATAAAAACGTATAAGCAATATACAAATAGTATATAACTTTGATGCTGACAAACACTTTAAACATTACATACATACATATATGCCTATATACACGTAAATATTTACATATATTTTCAAAGAACGTATGCATGAATGTTCAGAAGCGTTCGAGAAGCATACGAGCTACAAGAAATTCCCAACAAAAGCTAACATTAGATTCTAAGCGCAGTGTTGAATAATGAACCAATTTAATGCTAACTCCCGCACATGATATAACTAAGTACTGCTGTAAACATACGCATACATAGACGTAAGGCATACAAGTTTGTGTGTGTGTGTTTAGTTTCTTTGAAAAAAAAGAAAGCATTAAAAAAATACGAGCGTAGTTTGTGTTGCAAGTTGTACTAAACCATAAATTAACATAAATAATTATATATTCTATACATATGCAGTAAAAAATGCGCAAACTGTTATATAATAATTACTGAGTATTAAGTACAGAACTTCTTTAAATGCTGTTTCCAAAGTTGTTTAACTTTTAGCTTCTTATGCAATAAACACATATTAATTAATACCAAATATATATATATATAAAGTATACTTAGAAATAGTGTTGATTAGCGCCTAATTAGTATGCACACACACACACTCACACATACACAATTTGGTATTTAGTTACGTACAAGAAATACATTAAAAAAACACAATATCCCAAAAACTCATCCAATTGTCACAGCGTAAAAGTAATTATATGAATAATTAATATAATATATATATATACAAACACATATATACATATATATATATATATATAACTCAATAAATGTTTCACATAAAATAATATATATATATATACATACATATATTATTGTAGTCTTAAATTATTTTCTTGCATTTGATTCAACACAAGATTTAGTAAATCATTTTTTTGTTTTAGATTTCTATCAAATTTTGTAATCTTATTTGTAATCACGCATAGTTAGTTTGCATAGAGAAACAGCTATATGATTTTGATTTCTTAGAAAAACATTAGCAAGACTTTCATTTTTCTAGCACACAAAAACTTTTTTTAAAATACTTTTATCTAAATGTGTAAATTCTAATTTGTATAGAACAGCAATTTAAAGTATTTGTTAGAAGTCGTAACATAGGCTTAGAACCGATAGATACACATATTGTACTCAAACCACATTTTTATAATACGAGCGGATATCATTCCGCTCTGCTCAAGCCAAATTTCCCAGCCCTGTATTAAGCGAGAATCCCTTCAAAGATCTAACCTTATATTTTTTTCCGTTTTTAAAGGCCGCTTGCAATTGCTACAGTTAAGGGGTTGGAGAATTTCTTAGAACCTTAGCTGGAATTTGCATTTAAGTCCTGTAGTAGATTATAACAATAGCTAAGTAGCAAAGAAGGATCCGGGAAGGGTTTACCGCATTTTACGAAGTTTTTGGCCATTTAAATTGTTCGGAAAAGTCTGAAAACTTAATATATCGGGACCAGGACTTTCGCATTCGAAAATCCTGATTCTGAAACATTTCCCAAAATGTCTTGATCCTATAATTAAGGACCTCCACGATTACAAAACGTCAAATCTTCCCGCGATCGGACTTTATTTACCCAAGTTATGGCCATTTAAAGTTTTTGAAAAAAATTTGTAAAACTAAAATATATCGGGTATCTTTCGTCCGATCTTGCACGGACCAGGACTTTCGATTCGCATTCAAAAATCCTGGTTCTGAAAGATGTCCACAATTCAGAATAATGGCCATATATTACATATTTTTCAAAAATTTTTCATAGCCAAATTATACAAAATCTGTTCAAACTTACCCCCCAGTGATGTTTTAAAGCATCGGCTGAGAAAACAATACTCGGCTTCTCCAACCAGGGCACAGAGGGTTCTACAAATGCAAACGATCCGTACTGAAGGTCCAACGCATATATCTGGATAGTTTTAAAATAACTTACCCGGAAACCGGGAGCCATGCCGAATTGAACCACCGTTATTTACCTAAATCATAAATACATTTAAAATTTTATCGAATAAATATTCATTCACCGGCAATATTGCACCTTTGGCATTGACTTCAAGAATCCACGTACTGAGGAGGTGCCGGAAACTAAACGATACGCCATTCTTAATAATTCTAAGACTTAACTTATTTGATAACCTAGTTGCTTAATTGTAGGTACATGCACTTAAATTTTAAGAGGAGTTCCGAAATGTCTGCTTACTGAATAACAACTAATTTTCCAAAATATCTCAAAAGTGCTGTAACCGAAACTGTCAGCCACAGGTTGCTTTGTTTTGGAAATCTTAAAAGAATCTCTTTTAATTTTCGATAGCAAGCAATTGCCATGATATAGCCAAAAATATGGAAGCCTGCATGGATCTGGAAAGTTACCGTTCTAGATTGCAATATTTTTCTATAAATAAAATAATCGTCATAATCGATACAATCCAAGTTTCCAATTTTCGTAGGCATAACCCGAGTGATTCCTATAGCTAACCAAGAAAAAAAGTAAGAGGTTAGGGTTTAAAGGTAGAGAGAGGGGGGGGGGGGGAAAAAAAAAATTAATATTTTTTTTTAGTTTATTTTTTAAAAAAAAATATTTTTTTTTATTGGGGGTTTTTTAAATTTTGAAAAATATATAAATGATGCAGCTACTAATTGTAGGCTGAAGATGTAGTGTTCTGGCGCCCAGTAAGTAAGCACCATTGAACATTTGTAGAATACTCAACAATTTGAATTTATTTAAAAATAAATTACATTTTTTTTTTATAAAATTCTTATACACATTACATTTATAGAGAACGCGTGCGGCATGCGCCGATTGCATCCTGTCCTCCTGCCCCTTTGCTATATGGTATATATATGGTAAGTATGATTGAATCTTTAGTTTCATTTAACACCAGAATTTCGTCGCGCTAAGCTGACGGCTGGAGCACGCTGTAAACTTTTTGTATCCTTATCGGGGCAGCGAGCAGATTTCGCAGGAGGTCAGCTCGCCGCGATTTATGAAGGTGCAGTGGCTGCAGGTCCAGGTATTGGCATCCAGATCCATGGCATCGGCGCCAGAGCCGCCAGCGCTGGTCGCTGCACCGCTCGGATAGCTGGTGGTGCCGCTGTCAACGAAATACCAAGGTCAGCTTGTGTCTGAATGTCTGAATAAAACAATGTGTGTGCGTGTGCGTTCAACCTACCCGCTGCCTGTTGAGCTGGCCTGGACCAATGATTCGAGAAGCTTCCAGACTTCCTCGCCTTTGAAATCGGCTGCCTTGTTCGGATTTTTGGCGCGCACCGCCTCCAGAAGCGGTCCCATATGCTGACGCAACGGCAGCATGTCCATTTTGTACAGATAGACAAGCAAATGGAAGTCCGAGATAGCCTCCAGGAAATCCTCCTCGGCCCAGGCCGAAAGATAGCTGCTCAGCGCATTGAAGTCCTGCAGATGGCCATCAATATAGCGATTCTCAATGGGGAATGGCTGGCGTTTATCGTACTCCGTGAATGTGTACTGCGGCTGCAGCGGCGTCGAGGCGGGCACATCCACCAGCAGATACTCCACTGGCAGTGGGCGTGCCAGGCGCTGCACCTCGTTGCCATACTGATCCTTTTCCTGTATGCGATAAAAGAGAATCAGTTAATAAAAAAATGGAAGCACTTAAGAAATTGTATTTTATTTTATGTGCAGCAGTCGATGGTGGCAGCCGTGTGGGGAGGGGGCGCGTTCTTTTTTGTGCTGGGCTGCCCCAGTGACCTACATGCTGAGCAGGAGACACACAGGAAGTGACGTGTGCAAAGCTTTACAACCTGTTTGCTCGGCTTAGTAACAAGAAGTCGTTGCTTAACCCAGACAGCCACTTGACCTGGCCAGCGACTGCGGCTGCAGCAGCGCCATGAGGGGTTATCAGGTCAAAGTCAGTCGAGCAACGCATACGTCATCAGCCTTAGCATCAGTCAGGCCAACAAACGCAGCTGGCCCAGCATGGAAATCAGTTTAAGTCCAAAGAGAGCCTAGATTCGATAAGACAGCCCTAAGAGCGTGTTCTCTTAAATTTAGACATTCTGGCTAACAAGCTCTCACAGATGCAACAGGTGGGCGCAAAGTGGAGCGCCACACCAATACATATGCAGCAAATTGGCAGGTAAAAGGTAAGTATAATATGCAAACATTTCTAGAGTGGCTTTTATTATAGTAAATATGTATATTACATTTGGAGTATTTAAGAATTATTTTTACTGGCTCAAGGTGACGGTTTTTCATATAACAAATTTTAAATATTTCAACTATACTGAAAAAAAAATCTATAGACGGTTTTTATATAGAACAATTTTCACTTTGATCAGTGGATTTGAATTCGCAACGATTACAATATGTTGCCTTGTATGCTAAGATGGCAATAAGCTATGTTTGACTGTTCCTTTATATACAATCAGCATAAAACACATTTTAAAAGATCTTTCGACAAATTTACTAGAGACTTATCGAAATATCAACTAGTCTTGGGCGATAAATAGGTGGAATTGCCTAGGGTGGAAAAGTTATACCCAAAATGTAAAGACTTGGTACAAAAATCTTTTAAATCGAATATTATAAAACAAAAAGTTTTTAAAAAGCATTTCTTTAAGAAGGACAGAGGCGCGGCCTTATGCTCGCTCTAACTGTGTTACCCTGGAAATATCAGTTTAAGGACTGTTGACTGGTTTTGAAATACAATTTGCTGCAACCAATGACATTTGGCAGGTTTTATTTGTCCATTTCACAACTGAAACTGACTCTGTTTGGCAGAAGCTGGAAAGTTTTGCAGGCACGACTGATTGAATAATCCGCCAGTGGGAAACCGAAACGGAATTCTCGCATTCCATGCAGTTCGGATATGCAGAACGTTTTGGCCCGGCCTTTCATTCGTTTTGCACTCATTCAACTAGGGACAGCGCAAAAAACTGGGTGCCAGGCAACGCAATTAGTGGAAGTTGGTCAGCCAAAAAGGCTGCCAACGCATCAGCTAGGTGTAGCATAAACCAGAAAAAGATACAAAAGAAAAAAAAATAAAGATGCATGTGGGAGGATGATCTTTGTTATGCTTCCCACGTTTGCTTTACACATGCAACGTTCAGTTCCTAGACTCGTCCTACGTTACCCTTATTGCATTGTGTGGTCAATTATGTGTGCTTCATTCGGTGAACCGTAGGCGTGGTTGTGGGAGCAGCCCAAACGCAACTGTCAACAATCTCGGCGCGTGTTTGCTCTCATACCCGTTGCACAAGGGTACTGCAGGATACATTTGCGGACAGGTGCAGCGAACCGCATGTGCAACATTTTCAGTGCAACAGAGCAAAGTTAATTGAAATTAAGTGCAAGGGAGAGGAAAGCACCCTCATCCGTTTCAACAAAAAGTTAATTATCGATGACGTGGACGATGTCGACGTCGATGAAGATGAATTTGACAGACGGTTAGAGCTAGAACTACATCGGTGTCACAATCAACTAGGCGAGATAGTCTAAACTGATAAACTGATAAGAAGGCTAGGTTCTTCTTTACCCAACGAAATATGAAACAAATTGAGAGATTAGAGTGATTTAGTATCTGTTGAGCTGTATTTACTCATTCAGGTTGATTATATTTTTGAGAAATCTTATCGTTTACATGTGTGCAGTAGGGAGAATGCGACTGAGAGATACTCTGAACCCCCCTTCACAAATTCACATTCTAACAAGGACCGTGCTTCTTCACTTTTCTCCACACTAACGGGCATAAACTCTTGAATGGACTCGGTTCTTATAGACCGATTTTCAGAGCATAAGTAAAAAGGGATACGTGAATACTCTACGGGATAAATTGATAAAAAAGGGTAAAGTAAAAGAAAGAACTCATACATAAACGAGAATATATATTTCATGGCCCTATCGATTTCAATTTAACAAACACACAAATAGGCAACAAATTCCCAATAAAACTATTCTAATAAAATTATCAAGAATTGAGTATATAAATACAAGAAAATATATTTAAAATTGCAAGTCTCTAAAGTTTTTTAATTAGACAAGCACATAAACAAGAAATACATTGGTAATTTCCAATGAAAAGCTTTGAATTAATTTATCTGCAAACGATTCAATATATTACGTTTATCGCATTCCACACTTGAAACGCTTGATTAAGTTTTCAATGAAAGCCGAAAACTAAGAAAATCGATTGCTTAAATATCGAGTGTGTGTTGGGGTATTGTTCTTTTCTGCGTGGCCTCTACTGATTTTAAATCGAAAGTTAGCAAACTGTTGCCCAGTAAGATTTATATAGAGCACCATATAAATGTGCATGTATTAGATACACACACACAGACACAATCATAAAGCCAGAATAAACTCGTCTCAGCTCCAACGTGCGCCTAAAAGATGCCACAAAAATGTGCTGGCAGTTAAGCCAAAAATGCAAGCAAAACTCTCTTTGACGGACTGCGAAAGTCGGGCCATCGTTCGCAGCTAAAGAGCAGGGTTAACTAGTTATAGCCCGATTCACAAAGGATTAAGAGAAAATCTGCGTCCAGAAGAGCCTTCCGCCTAATAGAAGTGTTCATTAGTAGAGTTTGCACAGCATTTTCCTTTTTATTTAATACATTCATATTTAAATGGTACGTATATAAAACGCATGCTACCCAAAAATTCAAAAATACTTCATGTATAATTTTAATATAGGTTACTTTTCGATATTGGCTTGGATTTCCATGTTATATCAGATTCTATTTTTATTTTTTTAATGAAAAAGATTTGTTAAAATAACAATATTATTTTGTTTTCTGGTAATATTTCTAGAAAATAACTCGTTTTGATCTTAACATATACTATGCATGTGTGCAAATAAGTCAATTATTTTGATTTGCTAATATTTTCACTGACCACAAACTCACACATGCACGAGACATCTAATTAAAAGACTGACAAAGTACCCACAGTTTAATTAATCAAAGGATACACACACACACACACGCATACGACTTGTGGTTGAGCTGCAGCGAATTCAATTTTCAGTTATCAAAGCATATTTCTTAAATGCAATATATATATATACACAGACACTCACACACACACTCACAGCCAGACAGTGAACATTTTCTGAATTAACTGTTAATACGTGTCAATTTCACCGGAACACACAATAGTCAAATTCAAAAGCTGAATGGAAGGCAAAGCAAAGAAGCTGCAGTGCAGGCAAGGGTAGAAGAGGCGCAGACGGAAAGCAAAATGCAACGCAACGTGACATTGACATTGAGCGCGTAACAGGGTAAGCAACCCAAACTCTCACAAAGCAAAAGCGAAGAGAGCGAAAGCTGTCTCTGCCTCTCTTCGTTTTACATGCTGCTGGCTGGCTATAAAAGCGACTTGCGCTAGGTTCGCACTGCACTTGCAACCAAACCTTCGAGCGCTACGCACACACAGTAGCTGAGCTTATCAACGCACGCGATGCAACAGAACGCAACGAAGCAACAACTACAACAGCAGTAGGAAGGAGAACAACAACACTAGAAATTCGTTTAAGTTGCTTTTCTGTGCGAGACCCGCATGTTAACATGCACGGCCAGAGGGAAAGACATAATTTCCCACACTTCACTCAGCTCAACGACCACAACAACAAAAACAATGTTTTGGACGGCAGTTGCCTCCTCGACGGTTACACCAACTGGTTCGGAACAGAGCATGGCCAGCGCAGCGCCCACCTATCAACGGCGCCATACGAAGCCGTCGCGCGTCTTTGCCAGCAGCTGGCAAATTAGTAATGCAGCATTCAGGGCGCGACGCTACGAGCAGCAGCTTCAAGCACAGGAGAGACTAGAACAACAACAACATCAAGAAAAGCAGCAGCAACAAGACCCTGAAATTGAAAGTGCAGAGCCAAAACAAAAATCGGCGAACAATAAAGTAAAGAAAGTTAGTTCAAAAAGTGAGAGTAAAATCTTTAAAGCTTTTACGTCCTGTAAATGCACGCAGAACGACAAAAACTAGAAAGAAAAGACGATAGCCAAATCAAAATACAGTTACAATTACTAAAACGGACAAGTGTTCGCGATAAAAATAACAGCAGGCAAGTGCACTGTAAACAACTTTTGGATGACTTTTCGAACTACAAAAAATTAACTTACACAACAGCAAATAAATTTCTACTTATACAAATCAAAGAGTATATATATATATAAATTAAAAAGAAAGAAAACTAAGGCATAAAATGTTTTTTTGAGCAGCCTAGATGAAACTCAATTTGAACGCAAGAAATAACTAAAAGTTGGTGAAAACAAATTTGATTTTAAATATTAACAGTGTAACAGCAAAAGGTAAGCTTTCCCATTTTGAAAACATGTTGTCCAAATGTGCAACTATGTGGTATGCAACCTATTTTAGAAAACTCGGCTGACAAACTTTGTGAGAATTGTGAAATACTTTCACAGAGATATTTAAAAGTTAGTTTAAAGTCGATTGAATTAAAATCAAATAAGTTTTAATAACCGTTTTGTTCAGTAAATTTCCTACCTCACGCTCACTTGCGTTCTAAGCTACTTGGCTCGCACGTGTTGCGCTGTGGCTATAATCCAATTAGACAATCTGGCAATTATTCAGGACACACAACTTTATGTTCATCCCTTAGTGGTTATTAACAATGGCATTAGTTTATTATGCTCAAAATTCAATAACATTTACGCTTCACTATGTTCAGTTATAATGCATAGACGTCCACTTAGTAAGTTAATTCCATTGAGTTCTGTAAGTGGCACATAAATACAGTTTATATATATATCTTACTTCCCTTGGCTCTGACCCTAGGTATTGCCATTGTCTATACGAGAGCCAATTAAAATTCGCTTGCGTAGACAATCAGGGTGATTGTGATGATGAACGCCCACGTTGTGTCGAATGGAAATGCAGCTAGATGCTTGCTTGCTAATGGAAACGCATGCAAAACAGGACAAATCCGTTTATGTGAACACGATGTGCAACTTATGAGCTCAGTCCGGCAAATACACAATTCAAGGTTGTAAATGGACATTTCCTGGAACTAACGTTTGTGCAAATGGTAAACGTTATTTAAATCTACAATTATCGGTCAAAGCGGGTTATCCCATATTAAAAATTATCTATTCTTGTCCAAAATAATCAGTCATGCCGAACTGCCAAAACACACTTTCTAGCTTCCTTATACATACTACATGGCTGTGCTGCATTTTTCCTTAGTTTCATACTATGGGAAATCATTTCGTAATTTCTTTGGTGTTTTTCGTCCAATAATTGTGATTTTTGAAGAGCATTAATGTTTCATTTCATTTAATGTGTAGATACCAAAGCCCAAGACTATACCTCTAAAGCAGGGTTCTTTTTAACGGAGGGAGGTATCCGAAAAGTGGCATTCTATGTGTACTATATAGAGATGTGGTCAAAAACACGGATTTCGCTGCCGGTGTTTATCGATTTCATGAAAACTGGGCAAGTTATCGATGATATGACGTTCAACGTTTAAAATTAAATTGAACTAAATTATTTTGACATATAAAATACATTAAACTTTAATTTCAATTCACAGTATGTATTTAGAGTGCATACTAATGTTAATATTGTCGGCAACAATAGGGTCACAAATGATGACATTTATACTAACAAACTAATTTAAACTTTTCTGAAATTCAGCTGAAATTTAATTAAAGGCAGCTATATGCCAATATTGTGGTCAATAATTTTATTACTATTGTATTTTCAATGGAAAAAGAGTATATTATTTTATGCAATGTGTATGCAACTTTTTCATAAAACTTGGAATAAAATCCGTTTATACTCGCAACAGTAAAAGTGCTAAGATTATATGATTATAATCTTTGTTATTATACACCGACTAAGGTTGCGGAAATCAAGGAAAATCTATATTTTCAGTTTTAGAGTTAGGGTGACCGAAGTTGGAATAAAGATGGATACATCTAAGTTAATATTGTGGGTGGTGTATTTAAGGCTTTCATTAGCCTTTGGATAAGTACAACGCAGTCGACTGCACCTGACTGCAACATTCTTATGTACATTTTTGTATATATGTTCTCAGTTTTGTTTGTTCGACCCATTATATTGTCAAATAAATGCGTGTAGTTTGCATTGTTTCGATTGATGATATCATTTAATTGCATTTCATTTGAAATTAATAAATGCAATTAATTTGAGTTTCCGTCAACTTTGCTTTAATTAAAATATGGAAAAATTGATATATCGAAGTGCCATGATTGGTGAACTCTAACAATTGAACTATACAAATTGCAAACTGCAATGGAACAAAAATATGCAAAGGCAGATATTAATGTGGGACAGATCTAAAAGGATTTAATATTTTCTTGCCTTTAACGCTTGCTTGGCCACATTCGACCAGAGAAAAATTTGCCTCGAAATGAGTCTATTCAATTTACTTTTCTAAAAACAAAAGCCCGACTGACCTACGTTTAAATTTAGCAAGAAAAGCCATTGTTGATCAAAGAAAGACCTCAGCAGGAAATTATTCTTGCGATTCATACTGTTTTGAGCCATTGTCCTGGCCAATTCCTTTTCATTCTGGCCATATCCTTGTAAAACCCAAAGACCTCCTTTAGGACCAAAGGAATCTTGGTTGAGGGTTTTCGCAGAAAACTTATCCAAATTCTTTCTGAACTGCGCAAATGTGGTAAATATTTCTATTATTCATTGTCAATAATAATCTCATTATTCCGCCAAAGGACTTTCAAATCGTACTGTAAATGAACGCACTCATATAACACACAGTCTCTCTCCCATTATTCACTGCGTGTGTCTTGTTATCAAATAATTAGCATACTTTTGCGAGCAGTCGCCATTTTTGATTGATGGCAGGCAACGGAAACTGTCGCGCAGGCGAGACACATGCACACACACACAGGCACACACATTTAAATGTCCGTTAAATCCCAGCTCTAGTCAGTCTGCCTATCGACGTAAATATTAATGGATGTCCTGGTTAAAAGGATTGTGGCAGTTGACCACAGCAAAAAAAAAAGGAATGTGGAAATGTGTGCTTAGAAGACTGAAACTTTCAAAATAAATTTTCACTAGTTTATAAATAGTTTTAATATATATGTAAAGAGCTGTATGCGATAATGCGATAATATGGGAAAACTGGAAAGTTATTACAAAGAATTAAAGAGATTTCGTTCGAAAATATTGTTTTGATTTTTTTCCCTTATTAAGTATAGTGCTTTAAAGAATTCGAAAATAGTTAAAGTCAAAAATTATAATTTGAGCCCATGAAACAAATTTGAAAAATAATTCCGAAATAATAATTTTCTGGACCTTTTGTACCTACAGAATATAGCCTCCTTAACTTCAGATACCTTTATGAACACTTGCTGTCACTTATCAGTCTATTATTGAAAGCTATTTCAGGATTCGTATTTTTATTGCCAAACAGCTGCTGAGGCTTGCCAACAACCTATTTGCTTGCAAGTTAAGTGACCATCGCAAAGGTCAGGTTATAATTGATCCATGGGTTCACAAGTGGAACCGAAATCGCTTGAGAAAGTGTACGAAAATGCGTACTCTAGAATATTCCGAGGCTTTTTAAATACATAGAAAATAGTCATATGCTGCGGCAGCCCTTAAGCAATGCACCCTTGACCCCACAAGCGTAGTTGGGATGAAGTTAAGCAAGTGCGAAAGAGGCAAATAAGCGGCAAGAGAAAGGGACCCAATGCGACTTTACATTTGAAAAGCATGCCACAACACGCTTAGACACGCACACTCAACCTGCGAAATATGAATTAATATTAACAGGAAGCACAATATTTGTGCCATGGCAATGACAAATTGAAACCAAAACCCAAATTGAAACCTAAACAGAAACAAATGCAACACGCGCACAGTAAACCCTTAGATCCGTATCGAATTCAATTTGCCAGCCCAAGATTTTGTATAGCTTTAAGTGTTCGTAATACTACCTAATAATCAATAGAAAAATAAACCCGAATATATTATTTACATAGCACCCCAGCTTGAATACTCTTTGCAAGCAGCTATCAGATGTCATATTTGTTTTTCCTGATATGATATAGTTCCCATGCCATGATTGAGTTCTCATGCCAGAAAAATGATATAGTTGACCATTCTGATTGACTTTTACAAACATATATATGTACTTCTACTATTTTTACTAGCCTAAAAACGAAATATGGCCAAGTGTCCGCCAGTTCGATTTAAAACTGAGAGGCATGGCTATAACAACTCGTCTGTTAATACCCATCTAGAGCTTTCTATATCTATAAATGGGTTTGTATTTGTATTTTCAATGCTATAACACAGCTGTCTATTAATTAAGCTTAAAAAAAAGAAGATGAATAATTCAGAGGAAAAATTGCAATAAAAAAAATTCTTGAAAAGCAGCTTAGTTAGGTGCGTGTTGATGTGTGCGAGTGTGTGTGTGGGCATATTGTGTGTGCGTGTGTGTGTGCGGTGTGTGTGTGTGTGTGTGTGTGTGTGTGTGTGTGTGTGTGTGCGCGCGTGTGTGTGTGTGTGTGTGTGTGTGTGTGTGTGTGTGTGTGTGTGTGTGTGTGTGTGTGTGTGTGTGTGTGTGTGTGTGTGTGTGTGTGTGTGTGTGTGTGTGCGTGTGTGTGTGTGTTGCGGCTATGTACTAATGAGCGTGCGTGGTTGTGGGGGCTGGTCTGTTCCCCTCGTGTGTTTTTAGTCATGTCTTGTCTTTTCAAATATTTCAACATGTATTAAATGCGCATTTTCTGCATTGCATAAAACATGAATCATTCATTTCATTGGTTGTTGTTATTGTTTTCCTTTAAAAAATTTTTTTTGGTGTTTGTGCGATACTTTTAGTTTCGTTGGCGAGTTGCACGTGCGAGCGTTTTTAAGCCCACGTGCTTAAGTTAAACCAAATTCGAGTAGCCTCCGAGTAGCCCCACACTATAAACAAACTTAATGAGTGGGCGGTGCTGTCAATTTGTTAAAGGTACAAGGGAAAGGACAGCGCTTAAAACGTGCTAGAGCAGCACCATTTACTTCACAGGATGTAAACATCCTGTTTCAACTTACATACACGATCAGATTTCGCCAAACCGAACTTAAAACTCGCGCATATTTCTGGGAAATCAATTCACTTTGAAAATCGAAATCAATTTCCTTAACTGCAAATAAAAGTAGTATTCTATTTTAATTGTTATTTTCAAGAAAAGCTTCCAAAGATGTTGACGTAAAATACTTCAATATTTTTCCAAACCATTTCCGAATCCTAAGAAATATAAAGTTAAATTAACACATTCTAAAATGTACCTTGAACTGAGGCATATGTATTTCCAAGAACTTTGCGAGTTTCAGCTAAATAAACACTATCGTCTTAACTGAAAATGCATGAAGGTGAGACAACTTTAAATGCACCTGTAGCTAAAAAGTTTTCTAACTAAAGTTCAAGTTTAGTTTTTTTTTTTTTATCGAATGAACCTGAGCTTTTTTCCAACCTATCTCTCAAAAAAAAAGACGTCAGCAATTTCAGCTGAACCAGGAGAAGCCTTTCAATAAACTGCGCATCCGTTAAAGTTTGCAACTAATTAAATGAATTTAAAGTTATAATGAGCTCAGGCTCATTCCAACGCGTCGTATGAGTGATATGCAAAGCCTTGCAACCAGATATATAAATTAGCAAAAACTGAGGGGCAGCTGGAGGGAACAAGAGAAGGAGAAAGGCAGACAACTCTATCATCAGCTCAGCTAAACCACAACACAACCCACAAGCATACAAATTATTGTTCATGTGTGTGTTGTGTGCGTGTGTGTGTGTACATGTGTGTGTGCGTGTGTACATGTGCGTGTTCGTTTTTTCTGTAATCAAACAACCAGAACAACATAGTTTAACTGAAAAGGTGACACTTTCTAAAGAAACTTCGTCCTTTCTAATCATTCCATCTCACTCTATATGTGTATCCCTGTTTCTTTCTATTTTACTGACTTGCACTTGCCAATTAACTCCCAAATGCCAGACTCTGGCGTGTCGTGCACAAAATTCCTGAAATTGTGAGCTCTGCAAGACGTCGCTTGGCTTTAGTTAAGTGTTGCCCAAAACTAGGAAGTATAAGTTTCCTAATAAGGGGTTTCTTTGCTAGCCTTAAGTGTGCTGATATTTAGACTGTTGTAAGTATTAACAAGTAAGAGGTTCTAGCTAGGGGATACCCTGAACCCTCATATTCCAACACCAAATGCAGCTCGCGCTAATAGATAGAGAGTAGCGGGGATGTGGCGATAGGTATAAAATGAAAGATACCTGATATATATATACTTTTCTTGAAGCTTCATGTCAAGTTTGGTGACTCTAACTCTTATTATTTACCAAAATTGCTTAAAAAACGGGATTTCGATATACATTTTAATCGATTGCTTGGAAACGGAGTAAGTTATCGATTATCGGAAACAAACTCGATCTGCGTAGGCACTAGAAGGACCTACAGCTAATATTTCAAGTATCTAGCTCTTATAGGTACTGAGATCCTTGAGTTCATACATACGGACGGACGGACGGACAGACAGACGGACATAGCTAGAATGACTCAGCTGTTGATGCTGATCAAGAATATATATACTTTATTGGGTCGGAGATGCTTCCTTCTGCCTGTTACATACATTTACATTTTGCACAAAAACATTATACCCCTTTTACCCATTTTTAATGGGTTCAGGGTATAAAAATGTATACGAAAAAAACTAATACAGAAAAATAAATAAAATTATTTTAAGCTATGCATAACATATTTCCTTCCATCTATTATTATATAACAACTAATTCCATTAATCACAGACATTTAGTGTATATATAAGTAGATAGATATATGCAAAGTTCGGCTTAACTTCGAAATGTTCTATGAAATTGAAACAAATTCTAGATTTTTAAACAAAAAAACGTTCGAATTGAAATTGATGAACTCTAAATAAATATTTAACAGACGTAGATAATAATTTCTAGATACTTGAACGCGCTTTAACTTTCTGTTTTGTCATTTCTTTGCCATAGGATTTATATTTGTTTTGAAATAGTCATAGAAAGTCTTTCCAATAAATTAGAGTCGCCATCAACATGCATTTATGCCAATGGCATGGACAGTAAAAGCATATTTTCAATTTGTCAATTTGCATTAAAAGGGCGGGGTAATGGGGCGTATGCGCAATACACAAAAACGCGCTGAAATATTTGCTGCTGTTTACGGCATTTGCATAGTTCTAGGGAGCAATAGCTGGGGGGAAAAAAAGAAGAAGCTGAAAAAAGGAAAGCTGGAAAAATCATGCCAATAGAAACAAGAAGAAGATAAGTGAAAGCAAATAGCAGCAACATGTTGATACCCCTCGTACACAAAGAGGAAAATAACTGTGTGGGCATTAGAGCACAAAACCAAAGCGCAAGGAAAACAAGAAGAAAAAAACGAAGAAAACCGAAATTAAATTCCATGCGAATAAAAGGACTTTGGAGTATTATGCACTATTTAGCTAGGACTGCAAATATTTAGTTAATGCAGCATATTATGATTTTCCTGACAAGTTGAATTTAATATTAATAAAAATAAAAAGTCGGAACCGACCTGCATCACTTTTTATTCCACTGCACTTCTATTCTTGCTAAATTAAAATCTTTACTCATTTTTTTTCTGAACAAAACTTGCCGCATCGGTGCCCGGCTGTAATCCCGAAGAAAACCAAGAAAACTTCTATATTAAAATTCACTTTAAAAAATATTTACAAAAGAAAAAATAAACCAAAGAAAAGGAGCTAGCATTTAATCTTTGACTGAACGAAATGTTCAGTAGCAGTAAATAGAATTTTTATTATCTAATATCTTTGGTGGATATTATCTCAGAGGATTAACATATAGAGAAGTCGACGCTGATAATTCTTTGTAAATAGAGCACCAAGATTTCTTATATTCAATATTTAAAGAGTACAAATTCTTTGATAAATAGCCATGCTTTCCTTTCCATTTAAAAAAGAGGTGTTGGGGCATTTTGTTTGAACAGGTGAACACAAAGCGGGTGCTTTGTGCCAAAGTGTCCGCTTTTTACGCAACATTTGTCAACCTTTTAAGGTTTATGTGCGTGGGTGTGTGGTGTTTGATTGTGTTTAATTAGGTACAATTTTTGCGTTGCCTCGTGCCGGCTGAAATCTAATACAAATGTGAATTATGTCGTACTTATTAATAGACTTTCGATTGACCATGTTCTCATATTACAAATTACGTTTCGAGCAATACAAACAATTCTTATGAACTGCAACACTCGATGAAAAATATTCTCGGAATCTTTTGGGTTTCCTGCTGGCTCGTCCCCTTTCATATGAATGTCATCAATCCGACAGGAAAATATCAAAATTGCATCAGAATGTCGGCATGAATGAGACAAATGCAACAATGAAGCTTTTTCTCTGTGTGTGTGTGGGCCTGTGTGTGCGTGTGTGTGCGGGTGCACACGCTTGTGTTTTTATGTGATACCTCTTTGAACCAATCGACTTTCAATTATTATTATACGTAAAAATTTTCAATGGTATAATAACATTTGAGTCTTTTTCATGGGGTTTATTATATTTAGTACAAATGGAATTTTATTAAATAAAGCTACTTCAAGGGGAAGTAACTGTAGTAGAATGTCAAAACTAAGTCGCATTTAAATTACGAGTAACCAAAAGTTTCTGTTTCATTGTAAGCTTTAAAATAAACTAACAAAGTTAGTGGAAAATCGTTGACAGATACAGATACAGATACAGACACAGACACAGACACGGCAAGGCCTTAAAAGTTTTCACGACGTCCGTCGTTAATTTGTTCTTGGCAACAAAATGCTGTTCAATCTGTTGACTGCTTTTAGTTTCTCGTTATTTAATTGTATTTAGTTAACTTGAAGTAAACCACACTCGAGGCAACAGGCTTAAAGTTGTTAGCCCAAGAGAATGGCAGCAGGCAACACAGAGAGAAGCTCCGTTGGGCAACTGGAAATTTACCCAAAAAGTTCAGAAACAAACAGTTGAACTTCGATTGTCGTTGATACCAGGGACCAGGCTTATTAAGGATTATCAGAAAATTCTGGCTATAGAAGGCTTTGTTATGTTCCACGAAATGCATTTAAGGTAGTTTGTCTGCGGTTGATTTTATATCGCGATTTACTTCTATTATGCGATGGCAAAAGAGAAAGAGATAAATCACGATTAATGGGGCTCGCATCCCTGTTAACAGGTGAGACTGGTTAATAGAGTTCGCGATAAACGCATTTCGAATGCACATTTTAATAGAAAAATTTAAACACCGTTTGCAAAGTATATAATATATAACTATTCATTCGCATGGGATCTTCATATACAATCAGCAGTTGTGGTCAACTTCAACAATATATTTTAACAACCGAGTAACTTACAAAGCAATGACGTGGGATATATAAAATGAATAGTCCAAATGATGAATGCATCAAAGCTTTAATACACTCTGCAAGTGGATAAGGGAGTAAAAAAAAATTGGCATTGCTCATTAGATGCGCTTTCTAGAAGAGCCAGTCCTTCAGGTGGATCTGAATTCAAGTGCCAGGCTAGTGCTTGAATGCATTGTCTTAGCTTGGTTTATTATCATATGCCAACAATAATAAATAATCCCTTGCCAGTTGCCATTGCAAAACTACGTAGAAATATTGCTATTAACATTTAATTGGCCTCTGCATCGATTCATTTTGTGTGCTGATGCTTGATGTCCTTTATTGGATGCGTGCGTGTGGGTGGGTTTGGATGTGGGAGGCAGTTCTCAGTCCATTTAATAGACATTAACTAAAGTCTTGTTTTCTCTTGTTCTCATCTCATTTCTCTGCCTCTCAAGCCAACACATGGATGTACCCAGGCCACCGGAATCGCTGCTCCGCTGCAGCTTGTGTGGACGCATTTATGACCCAAGCGATGCCACAAGGTTGCCCAAGGAGCTTAACTGCCGGCATAGCTACTGCGCCGGCTGTCTGGAGCAGCTGCGCATCAAAATGAAGGGGTCGTGTCCCCAATGTAAGCAAGAGACACAGGACAAATTGGAACCGCTACAACTTACCAATTTCTATGAATTCTGGTGCGCCCCTGAACAGCAGCTGTGCCCAGCAGATCTGGAGGAAGAGGAGAAGGAGGGGGAGGAGGATGAGGATGGGGAAAACGCTCCATTGCTGCAGCCGAAGCTGTTTCCGGCAGCTCAGCTATTTGAAAACAACGCCTACAATCGGCTGAATCTAGACCAGCAGCTGCGCACAGAAAAAAAACGCAAAGATGTGACGCAGCGCACTCAAAGCTTGCAACTGACAGCAGAATCACATCCACATGCCGTCAATTTTGACTTCGATATGCCCAGCACATCCGCAGCTGCTGCTGCAGCAGCCGCCGCAGCCGCAGCCGCTCCAAGACTAGTTGCAGCTGCCCCAGGCGCAGTAGGTGCAGCCGCAGCCGCAGCTGCTCAAGTAGAGCTAACCCATCGTCCCATATCCTTGGGCTATCCTATATACTATCTCGACTTGGTAATGGAGGGCAGGCCAGCGGGTCGTGTGCTCATCGAGGTGCGCAACGATGTGGCACCGCGCATGGCGGAGAATTTCCGCGCCCTGATCCTGCACAAACGTGGCTTTGGCTATAGGGGCTGCTCCGTATTCCACTCCAGGGGCGAGGAGACCATTATCACCGGCGACTTTGAGCTACAGAACGGGCGTGGCGGGTATGCAGCCATCAATGGTGGATTCTTTATACCGGATAACTCTGGGTTGCCCCCGATGCGCGGCGCAGTGTGCATGCGACGTGGCCAGAAGCGTTTCGATAATAGTGGATCTGTGGGCAGCCAGTTTCGCATAGTGCTCTATGAGAGGTTCCCCTTTACGGCCATATTTGGCTTCATTGTGAATGGGATCAATGTGTTGGACAAGATAGCTGGCAGGGCCAGTGCAACTGAACGGCCCGCGATATCCACCTATATCAAGAATTGTGGCGAGTATCACCGCAACGATTTCTAAATGGTTGTTAGTGACAACCGATCCCCACTGCTCTGCTTAATCCTAAAGAAAATTGTTAACAACCCTACGAGTTCTATCAGCTCAGCTCTCAAAGAAACATATAACAAAACGATTTATAAAACATAATCAATATGACAGAGTCCAGAAAAAAAAGTAGGTATCTTGAAAGAATATATTAAAAAGAAATCTATATATATTTGAAAGAAATCTATATATACATGTATGGGTATACTTATAATCCATACAGCCAATATTTTTTGGGTATTTGAAATGAATAAGAGAAATCTTTTGATAAGCATTTTCCAAACAAATTTATGAAGATGCATCAAAGAAATAACACTACACACAAATTTTGGATGCTATTTTTTTTAAAACAAATTTCACCAGAAATTTGACAACATAAACACATAGGTCGGCCAACTCGACTGATACCCTGTAATCATGTTGAACAATAAAAAATAGTTGAAGAACTTCAGCACAAGACTAAAGATGGAATACACCTAAACCAACTTGAGTGAATATTTTGAGAAAAAGTTTCGAATATACATGGAAACATTTTTAATGACATCTTAAAGGAAACAATTTACAGGGACGCATATATATTTAAACATATTTATTCCCAAACAATAGTGAAGATATATAAAAAAAAGATATGGCATATACATATAAGTATATATGTAGTGTTTGTAATACCTGCAATAATTGAATTTGCAGATTACAGGGTATACAAAAAATTGAAATTTTTTTGAAATGCAGAAAAAGATCCAGACATATTTTCTAGATCAAATACATGTTTAGGGCAACAGCAAGAAGATTAACTACAGACAAACGAATTTTCCGAATTGAAAACTAATTAGAATTTTGAAAGAAGAAAGAAACCTTAGACGCCAAATAGGTGTTGGGCGCTACGGAGTTACCTGGACAAAGTTGGAGTTTAACTAAATCTAAGATATATTAGTTATAAGTACTACAAATATGTATTTCTTGAAGCTAAAACATTCATCGATAAATCTGACTCAATGCAAACAATTGTTTGTTACAAAATATCTAACGAATATCTATGAATTTCTATCTATTTTAAGCACATCTAAAGTGTTTCAATCTCATTTTTTATATTATAATATATTGGAAAGGATTTAATATCTAGTTGGTCAACAACAATGCATACAGTAATATCAAAATATTAAAGTTGTGAAAAGTAAAAAACTAAAAATAACTGAATTGAGCAACACTTTATGATCGTTAAACAAAAGGTTTTCAAACTATTTTTGAGAAAACTCTCTCAAACTAAGTCGAAACAACTTAAAATCATCCAAGTTTGAAAGTAATCAAGAGCTCAAATACTTTAAAAGAACGTTTTTGTCGTAAATATAAAGTTAAACATAGGAAAATAATTATATAAAAATATTTATCATATTGCAAATTACAATATTCCTAATATACACTAACATTCACTATACCATAATTTGTATTCTTCAGTTTATTCCATTCTTATTTAATTATGTAGAGTTTGTATCAGGAATTTAATTAAAAAATTATTTTTATTAACTTTTAT
The DNA here is from genome assembly GCA_035045725.1 of Drosophila ezoana. NCBI lineage: Eukaryota > Metazoa > Arthropoda > Insecta > Diptera > Drosophilidae > Drosophila > Drosophila ezoana. Next base: position 4,651,587 of record JAWNOU010000051.1, read on the forward strand.
ATTTTAATTCAATCGTAGGATAGTTAGAAAGAGCCACAAAAAGAAGAAAAATGTTATGAATAGAAGAAACGCAGAAAAAATGCCTTAAATATGTTGAAAACTTGAAATACAAAAAGGAGATTTTCAATTGGAAAATGTGAATGAAATGAAAGTAACGTTGGGAATTGGGGGTTTGAGAAATGCAACAGACAGCCTTATTCTGCAATTATGTTGAAAAGATTTTAAATTTAATTGATTCAAGCTCAATTAATCTCACTTCAAGTGACTATTTTACAGTTTTTCTTATGTTTTCTTACGCTATTATTTTTTGATGCAATTATATTTACATTTGAAATATTTACAATTGAAATGTTATGAACATAATCAAACAAAATATCTAAATGTGTTAATGTCAGAATGTATGTATTTAAATGTGTTAATGTCAGAATGTATGTATTTAAGTGTCTATTCATATTTGCAAATGGAAAGTACGATGGGCATTATAATTTGGCATTAACAAAGCTAATCAGCGATTCAAATTATCAAATCGAAGATAATGGAACAAATGTGCCAAATAAAAAAACCATGTATAAAAAATTAAATTTGAAAGTTATTGATGTCTATATATACACGCATATATGCTTAACGAAAAGCCAAAAAAGTTATTGGAATTCAATGTATTACACTGAAAAATGTAAAAGCTGAAGATCTCAATAAATGTTGTTCCAGCAAATGTTGTTATTTATTATTAAAAGAAAGTGAGGGTGCGAAACACATTAAACTCGTTCCAAAGCCCAACAATTGATTTAAAGGCAGCATCCTTTTTATACCGAAACCATAAAAAGGGGGGGGGTTTTTTTTAAAAAAATTGGGGGGTGGGGGGGGGGTTTTTTTTTAATATATATTTATTTATTTTTGGGGGGTGGGGTGGGGGGGGGGGGGGGGGGTCTTTATCTACTTCTAGTTATGTCAACAGATTACACTACAACATTTCCATATATTAGTACAAAGGTTTTTCGTCTAAAATATATGGATGTATTTGCATTGAATGCTTGCTTTATGTTATCTAAGGGAAAAAACGCCTAATGTACTTTTTCCTGAATTCCCTGCGTCTCTTGCTTCCTTATTTCGAACCAAAGTTAGATTTGAGCCCAACATAAAATTCTTAGAGAACAAAATAAATAAAGATACCACAGATGTGCACATTAGTAGGAAACTGTTCTCTTTTTGAGTAACGAATCACTTTTACAATCACCAATCTGATTATATGTATTAGGGTATCTTATATATAAATATGACACGTACCTTATAGAAAACATCCGGAACATATTGTTTATCAGTCGATTCGCGCACATAACCCAATTCGGGTGCATCCTTGGTGGGTATCAGACAATTATCACGCACCAGGGCCATGCACTGAGCGGACACAGCATAGCCTTCCATGTGCACCTGCTTAGTTTGATCACCTTTTAAACAGATTAAGATAGAATATAGTACATGCGAAAGCTGGATATTATTATATGATCTAACACTCACCAGTCACACAAATGGTCACAAATTTAGAGCCGAAAGTGCCATTTGTGGCATATTTACATGGATTGGGATGACGATTCTGCAGCTCACCCGCTGATATGCACTCCTGAGCGGTGAGAAAATGTGTCTCAATGCCGCGTATTTGTTTCACAGTGCCCGCACTGGCATCTTCCGTAATCAGATCCGTAAAGATCCAGCCAATCTGTCACATTTATTTAATTCATTAACAAATCCAAACAGGAAATTGTACAGGCACTCACCTTTTTAAGTCCTAATGCTTTGGCTACGGCATCCACTTCATCGGCGCCCTCATCTGCACAGATGTTAATCGAATCGCGTGATGATTCCTGCGGCGGCTCATAGATAGCCGCTACTTTGGCGCGTATGCCCAAAGGCACATCCGCATGCTGCTCGTAGGTGCCATATAAGAAGCCCATACGCTGATGGCCCGTGGTGCGCCAATAGTTTAAGAAGCGCTCCACTATTTTGGTATTCTCAAACATAACGTTGTCCACGTGACGATAGGTCTGACGATTGAGCGTTATGGCCGACGGCTGACATTTGGAGCAGATGCCCTTGGGCCACGGAGGATGCTCCCGACAGCCGGGCTTGATGCGGCAATTGATGTCATCGAAAACAAAATACTTGCCATGATCCATGCCTGAAGTTTGCTTGCGTATGTATGAGTGGAAGGACAAGTGCTTGATATTGTGATCCTTAAGATAGCTCTCGTCATACGGTTCCAGCGGGGAGCAGTGTACGCAACGACCATTGGCATTGTGATGGCAACTGGGGCAAGTAAATGAGAATGAGAAACCAATTAGTAAATAATTAAAAAATAACGTTAAAATTCGATGCAATTCAACACAGCTCAGTAAAAGCTTATAATATGATTAATTTGATGTTGCTAGGCATTAACTGGATTCTCTTTAGAACCTTTAAATATTTTAGAATATAACATATATTTGCATGAGAACAGTGTTTTCTTCAGCTAATATCTAAACTGTCAGTAAATTTTGATAACCATGTCTAGAGTAGAGCCCTACTTTTCGCTATCGGTTTTTTCGGAGCCTTCTCTCTTGCACTTACAGCTTACTATCGCGTTCACGCTTGATGGTGCCATCAGATTTAAGCAACTGTAGATCCACCTCATCCTCGATCACATTAATGGAGGGACGTGGGTTGTTGCCAAGCTTCTCTGTGGACAATTTGGTGGCGCTATTGTATGACAAGTTCTCAATGGCTGTGGTGCTCGTGCGCTGCAAGTTGTTAAAGATGATTATTTATGAAATAAATACGCGATTATATGGAAACTTACGCGTGATGAAGTGCCCGCAATTTGTTTTAGATATAGCATGTCGCCATGCTTGAGCATGCTGCCCACCAGCTGGGAGCCATTTGCTTGCAGCTCTGTGGCAAAACTGCGCTCCATGAACAGACCAAAGCCATCGACTTTGAGTGCATTCTGTACGCTGTCATAAAGTTGTTTAAGATTTGATTTTGGGGAGATCTCGATGCGTTTGATGCCCTCCGCAGACTGCACGCGTATTAGCTGTGAACCGATCAGTATATATTTACATAAATTAGTTAATATATTTTTATTTAAAATCGAATAATGATCGATCACACCGATTGTTTACATAACGTAAAGAGACGATGGCGCACAAAGGCATAGACAAAATTGCGCTTCCTATAGATGAATTGCTCGAGCAGCAGCGGTGCACTGGCCATGTTCTTCTTCTTGGTGTTGTTTTGGCCAAATGGCTTCGCTTGTGGTTGTTGTTAAGCGTAGCTTGCGCTACTTTGGTTAAGCCTAAAAGGCCGGATCTTAGCGTATTGCACTGTACGACATGCATGCGCGCATTCGACTGTAGCAGCAAAACGAATTTCCGTACCAAATATTTTGGCACTATTTACAAAATGTAAATAAATGTATTAATTGTGCCAAAAAGAGAACAAGTTGCACTGCCATGGTCACAAAATCCACTTGCCTGACATAATGACACCCGCACCTGCCCTCTTCCAACACCAATCCCCCATCCCACCCGTGCGCAGTTCGCAGCTTTGGCTGCAAAATCTACAAGTCATTGTACCTTTGTTTGTGTGTCTGTCCCCGTGTCGTCGTGTCTATCTGGCGTCACTGTGGCAACGAATTTTCACCGACCGCACTAATCGACAGGCTACCAATAACGCTATGTACTTTCTGCACGCTTTAAACAATCACCGTATTGTATGTTTTTTGGGAAAAACTTATTTTTATTTTGCGGCTGCAACAACAAAGCGTTTGCAAATTTTCATATGCCGGTGTTTTGAATAGTCAGCATATGCAGCGACACGGGGCTGGGATAGACTCGCCATGCACACTATACAGCAGTGAAAAACTTTGCCAATCACCGTAAAAAGCACTTTTCAACAATCCAATATGGTATTTACTTACAATTTTATCAGACATTGCTTCAAAATAAATTGCACTTGGAAGCAAAGCAGCACTTGTATAGACAGTATGGAATAAGTGTGACCATGCTCACACAATGCACAAGTGCCTAAAAAGCATCGTGACAAAATGCCAAATGCTGTTAAATGTTATAGCAAAACTGTTAAGTTAACAGCTGAGTTATGTTAAATTATTCTTGCTTGGTAAAAAACGTTAACGTTTGAAAATTGATACTAAAACCACGTACTTTTTGTGCACATTTAGTTATATTTTTAATTAGAATTTACAACAAACAAGCATTTTGCTAGTGGAAGACTGCTACTTAAAGCTATAGCACGCGGTATTTAATCATATTTTAAATTACCCATACATATATACTTGATATCTACATAATCGTCGATGCCATGCCTGGAACCTTCGCGTCCTACGCCCGACTCCTTCACACCGCCAAACGGCGCCTCCGGTGCAGAGATGATGCCTTCATTAACGCCCACCATGCCTACCTCTAAACGCTTAGCCACGCGGAACACCTGCTGCAGATTCTCACTGTAGAAATAACCAGCCAGACCACGCTGTGTGTCATTTGCCTTTTGGACTGCCTCCGCCTCATCTTTAAATTTGATGATGGACACAACGGGTCCGAAAACCTCCTCGGTGTAGATATGCGCCGATGTTGGCACATCTGTGACTATGGTGGGCGCATAGAAGAGGGAGCCAAGCTCCTGCAGCCCCTTTCCGCCCACTATGATGTTGGCCTTCTTGTCGCGCGCATCCTCCACGAAGCCGCTCACTTTGTCGTACTGCATTTTGTTGATCAACGGACCAATTTGCACATCTGCAGATTTGCCATCGCCAATCTTGAGCGCCTCCACTCGTTGCTTTAGCTGCGACACAAACTTATCGTAGATGCCCTCCTGCACAAAGAATCGATTCGCCGAGACACATGTTTGTCCGCAGTTGCGGAATTTGGAAGCCATGGCGCCATCCACCGCCTTCTCAACATTTGCCGAATTGAAGACAATAAACGGTGCATTGCCGCCGAGCTCCAGGCAGACGCGCTTAATCCCATCTGCGCTGTTGCGGAAGAGCAGCTTGCCAACCTGCGTGGAACCGGTGAAGCTAATGCCACGCACATCGGGACTTTTGCAGAACAGTTCTCCGATTGGGGCGGCCTTCTTGGTGGTCACCACATTGATGACGCCCTTGGGAATGCCTGCTTGCTCGGCCAACTTGGCCACAGCGAGTGCTGTCAGGGGCGTATCCTCTGAGGGCTTGACGACCACGGTGCAGCCGGCGGCTAAGGCAGCGCCCGCCTTGCGCGTTATCATGGCCAACGGAAAGTTCCAGGGTGTTATCAGCGCGGCTACGCCTATGGGCTGCTTCATGACAATCACCTCACGATTTGGCTGGCCACTGGGCACAATTTCGCCATAGATGCGACGCGCCTCCTCGGCAAACCACTCGACGAAAGCATTGCCATAGACGACCTCGCCTTTAGACTCATTGATGGGTTTGCCGGACTCGGCTGTCATGATTTCAGCGATTTCCTGTGCATTCTGTTCGATGAGCTGGTGCCATTTCTGCAAGAGATTAGCAGGTTTTAGTGTTCTATTCTTGGTGCTTCTATATGTTAACTATATACTTTCAACATATTTGAGCGATCCTTGGCGGTTAGGGAGCGCCACTCCTTGGACTCATAAGCCTGCTTGGCGGCATTAATGGCCTCCTGTGCATCCTCGACTGTCATATCGGGCACAAGGCCGATCACCTGTCCATTGGCCGGATTTTTCACCTCAAATGTTTGCCGGCTGCTGGAATCAATCCAGTTGCCATTGACCAACGCCTTGGTCTGCACCAGCGCCGAGAAACCGCGCATTCTGCTGACCTTTAATGTACTGAGCCTTCGGAACATGGTTTTGCCTGCATTTGGCAACAAATCAATGTCAACATTTTTGTTTTTTTTTTTTTTGGCGGCAAGCGATTGTCGCTTATCAATTATCATTATCTCTCACCTTATATGGAAAAGTTTGGGCTCACTCGTCTGATAGCTGCACTTTTCTGCGCTTTTTCTATTTGTTTAGCGGCTTTTTGTCTATTTGATTGGTTTCAATTGATTTTGATTACAGCGAGTGGACACAGCTGAATGAAGAGATTGTTACGTCAACAAGTGCGCCTCTCTTGCGCTCTATTTGCGCATGACGTCACAGCCTGAATTGAACTGTATAAAAGACTCGAGTATACATAGTATGTGAAATCATGATTTTAACGAAAATTTTTAAGAAATAATAATAACAATAATTATTATTGTTACAAACAAAATTAAAAGCAACTTATACATTTTCAGTATTTAAAACAACTAAAATTGACTACGAGACTTACTGCAGAAAGCTTACTCACATGACTGCTAGTATATTTATTACTTTTTTACACTTATACATGTATATTTATTTGCATATATATCTATCGCCTTTATAACATAATTGCTAATATGTGACGTTACATTTGCACTCTTATCAAAGATTAAAAAACCAATGCAATTAGGCATCTCTACATGTCTTGGCTACATGAAAACAGCTAAAAATATCGATATATCGATATTTTAAAACTACACATATCGATTTTCCATTGGCAAGTGTCTGGTGGCGGTAACATATGAGTGGCAAAAGTACCGCTTTTTTAAACAAACAGCTGATCGGTTTGTTTTCATATATAGCCCTTGTCCACTATAAGCATAGAAATGTCACATTTTCAAGTTTCCGTACCGCTTCTTTAAATAATCAGCTGATCGAGTTGCTTTAATTTAGATAAGCGCCGCAAAGTTCTCCTATCAAAAGTCAAATAATACAAAACGGAAGTAGGGCCTCCATTTAATGGACTCTGCGGGATTTGGCCAATTTTAAATGTTAATAACTGTGAAAGGAGTAAAAATTTAAAATTATAAAATAAAAGTACCGCTTGCCTTCGGTGCTATATCAGCTGTTTTAAGTAATGATACTTTCATATTTTCCATAACATCGATATAAAGTTTGATAAATTATCGCAAAATACCCAAAATTTACACACATATGTATCTTGAAAATGTCGGGAAAACGTGCCAAGCATATTTCAAAAATATGTAAGAAATGTGGACAGTGGATATTCAATCAATTTACCCTTATGTTAAAATTAGAGATATCTGTTTGTCTTCGTGATACTCTGTTAACCGTTAACATGCGCTGCTAACCGATAAGTACTTTCATAATTTGGTATCACAGCACTCAGTTTGTGTCTGGCTTAAGCTAACGCACTAACGCAAATTTAAACATTGTAATATGCACTTCTTACTGTACGCTTGTAAGAAGCTTAATGTGCTGTGCAGAAATTTATGGGGTTGCAACAAACCGACAATGACACTACTCAAAAAAAAAAAAACAGAAAAAATAATGATATAGAAATGGGCAGCATGCCTATTGTATAGCTAATTGTAATCCGAAATCATAGCACCCATAAAAACGAGACAAAAGCAAAAGAGATGTGGGTTCTGGTTTCGAGACGCGTTCGGTTTGCAGGCTACGCAGCTGATCAGAGGCAAACAATGCTCTAAGAAACTCTAACTTGGAAAACACGTTCCTTCAAGAGAGAGCGAAGAGGAAGAAAAACATCTGTTGTCTTGGACCGGCAGCTTTCTGAAAGAACCAAGTCGCTGCCACAGTTGCCACAGAGATACATAAATTTGTACAGCGATCGTTTTTCTAGCAGCTGCTGCTGCCGACTTAAGCGCCACACAAAATGGCTGCCTGGTTAATAGCATTGCCTCCTGCTGCTCCTGTTGCACATGCAGCTGCTCAAAAAGAAAACAAGTAATGCAGCTCCAGGCGAATAGGGCTGACCAGGAGCTACCCAAGAGGCAGCGCCTAATTGCCTGAACATACATTCGTACATTCTGTACATACGTGTTTCGTGTTTAATGTCCGATCGGACTTCACATGCATGTGTAAAATGAGGCCTGTACGTTTTGTCACATTTTTGAATAATGTGTAAATGCGCCCCTAACATTTGGTTTTTTTTTTGCGATTAATAATCGAGATTTCTATCGATGTTGTGAAAAATGTGGAAGTATCATAACTATTAACAGCTGATATATCAATGAAGGCAAGCGGCAAATTTAAATTTTAATAATCCCACAGCTTTTAACATTTAAAGATGGCCAAATCCCGCAAAGGTCCATTAAATGGAGCATTTACTTCGAGATCGCATTATTTGAGTTTTGGAAGGAAAACTTTGCGACTTTTTAAGGACATCCATAACATTCTATACGAATAACAAAATACATATGTTACATTTTAAATTTATGCAATTTCGTGCCTGGAAATATCGAACAGCGCACATCGCTGCTTTTGTGCTGGCTTTCTTCTTCTTCGTGGTTCGTGTAGCTGACGCTGACGGTGTCGCTAAGGCCAGAATCACTTGCGCGCGCACTCTCGTCGAGGTCGGACGGTTAAAGTTTGCTGGTGCTTGTCTCTAGGTGCTGTGGTTTTTTTTTTGGTTAACTGCAAAACCGTTACATTTAATGCAAAGTCAAAAGTCGAAAAACAATCGGAAACTAATTGTGGAAAAATACACGCAAAAAACATGACAAAAACAACATTTCGACTGATGCTGTTGCATCTAACGGTGCAACAACTGCAGCAACTGCAGCAACTGCAGCAACTGCAGCGGCTGCTGCATCAGCACGACAAGGAAGAAGTCAACGGAGCAGCTATCGCATTCCATTTGATTTTCAGCTATCTATCAACCGAATTCATAACCGACCGAACTACTTGCCACCACCTCTACTCAACTGGCACATCAACAAGTTATTTTTAGTGAAAATGGCACGCCGAAGATTTAACACCCTTGCAGACCCAACCTTTTCATAATGCTCATAGTGGTTTGCCCGTATCTAAGAGGCATACGAAACTTAGTTAATGCCGAGTATGATTAAGATATCTTGAAAAACAAAAAATGTTTTCCATGCAACCTAATTTAAGACCGTTCGTTCCTATGGCAGCTATATGATATATATAGTCCGATTCAGATGGTTTCGACATATGTACTGCGTGCAACAGAAAGATGCACTTCTGCAAAATTTCATCACGATGGCTTTAAAACTGAGAGACAAGTTCGCATATATCGCTTGTATACATAATGGAAGGAAACCAATGGCAACGGCTGCAACTCTGCAGAGTTCTCCTCCACCTTCACCACGTCCTGCATATCTGCTGGCAACAGCTGCCGTTGAATGGCTCACCAGTATTCATAGATGCAGTAGTTAGTTAGTTAGCAGCTCAAGTGGCAGCGCCGGCAGCGGCTCTACCGCACCTGACACCGATTTCAATCCCGGCTAGTTGCTCAAAGTCAATCATGTAGGGACCTCCCTCCCGGAAGCTCGCACGCAAACGGCACTCATGAGAGATGTACAGCATCTGCTTTTGGAATTTGCTGCACTGCTTCTGCAGCTCGTTCAGCATGCGCAGCAGTTCACAGTACACGAGGTTTCCCACGTGCTGTATCCGCATCCTGGCGCTTAGCCACCAGTCGTGAATGTGGCTTTTGCGTAGAGTTGGCGCAGGCTGTAGCATTTGCTGTTGCATTTGTTGCTCCACCGTGTCGCAGGCATCGAAGAGTTGGCGCAACATAGAAATATCGGCCGCGGCCAACACTCCGGCGTACGTAATGCGCTCCTCAATCTTGCTCGGCTCCTGGCGGAACAGGCGCCACCACACGTCGCACATGTCCCGTTGACGCGTCATTTGATGTTCACGATGCTCGCCATCCACAATCCAGGCGCGGCACAGCAGCCGCCGACGGGTCTGGCACCATGTCGTATTGGACATGGCATGGACATTGCAATGCTTGTTGGCGCCGGGCAGTTGCCTATCCAAGCCCACCGCATTCAGCATGTTGGGCCAGGCTGAGTTAGCCAGATTGCTGCTAGTTGGCTGTAACTATTGCTCTCTTAGCAGCCGCGACATGAACATGCCGAGGTGCAGTGCCGCCATCTGCTGAAGCATAAACAGCAAACCCTCATTGGTTGGCAACGAACCAAGCAGCCGCGTCTCCTTTCCACATTGAGGACATGACACCTTCACGTAGCCGGGCGGCTGCTCCAGTGCAACAGAACAAAGTTAATTGAAATAAAGTGCACGGTACAGGGCAGCATCCTCATCGGTTCGAGTAAATAGATTTATCAGGGATGACGATGACGAAGTCGTCGTCGGTTTCACAATCTAAACTCATATCATAAAAAGGCTATCGATATGTAAAAAGGTAAGTATTCATTCGGCGTCTGATATACGAGAATATATATTTCAAATGCCATGTCCCTAACTATTTCAATTTAACCAACACACAAATGGGCAACAAATATATTTCAAATTTCAAGTCTCTTAACCTTTTTAATTCGACATGCTTTTTTTTTTTAATTAACCTGTGCTTTATTCAAATTTTTCTGTTATTAAAAACACAACTTAAATTAAATTTTTATGAAAATTTTCAATACTACTTAGTCTACACTTAAGTCTAACATAAAACAAGTAAGAGGTTCTAGTCGGGAGCTCCCGACTAGGGGATACCCTGAACCCTCATATTCCAACACCAAATGCAGCGCGCGCTTATAGATAGAGAGTAGCGGGGAGGTGGCGATAGGTATAAAATGAAAGATACTTGATATATATACTTTTCTAGAAGCTACATGTCAAGTTTGGTGACTCTAGCTCTTATTTACAAAAATTGCTTAAAAAACAGGATTTCGATATACATTTTTATCGATTACTTAGAAACGGGGCAAGTTATCGATTATCGGAAGCAAACTCGATCTGCTTAGGAACTAGGAGCACTTACATCTATAATTTCAAGTCTCTAGCTCTTATAGGTTCTGAGATCCTTGCATTCATACATACGGACGGACGGACGGACGGACGGACAGACGGACGGACAGACAGACGGACATGGCTAGATCGACTCGGCTATTGATGCTGATCAAGAATATATATACTTTATGGGGTCGGAGATGCTTCCTTCTGCCTGTTACATGCATTTGCATTTTGCACAAAAACATAATACCCCTTTTACCTATTTTTAATGGGATCAGGGTATAAAAAGCATCCTATTTTGAAAACATGTTGCCCAAATTTGTAACCATATGTATATGTCGCATGCATCTAAATTTAGAATTTTAGAGAATTCGGCTTCCAAACTTTTAAATTCCCATGTTTTGTGTTTCTATTGAAAATTAAGCTACAGTATTTTGATTTAGCATTGTAGAAGTTGTTTTGCGTGCTTAAATAGTTTTTTGTTAGCCGGTTTTGCCCGTGCCAAGCGTTTTTTTAATCATTTAACTTTTTGCGGTCGACTGCCATTTCCACCCTGAGGGGTGGATTTGTCGCAATCGGTGAAATGCATATCAAATGTTACAATTGTGAAATTATTCAAATTGTGAATTGGATTCAAATAGGTTTTATATAACCGTTTTGTTCAGCAAATCCCCTCTCTTTCATTCTAAGAGCTGACTATTTCAGCCACTTAACTCGTACGGGCTACGCTGTGTGTTATAATCCAATTAGACAATCTTGCAGTTATTCAGGACACACAGTTTTATGTTGATCCCTTAATGGTTGTTAACAATGGCATAAGTTTATTATGTTCAAAATTCAATGAATTATTCGCTTGACTATGTTGAGTTATAAAGCATGGACGTCCACTTAACAGGTTAATTGAATTCTATTGAGTTCTGTAAGAGGGGTATGAAAAGTGTATATATAAATCTCACTATCCTTGGCTCTGTCCCTAGTTTTTGCCATCGTCTATACGAGAGCCAATTAGAATTCGCTTGCGTAGACAACCACCCTGAACACCCACGTTGTGTCTAATGGAAATGCAGCTTGATGCTTGATACTCATGGCAACGCATGCAAAACAGGACAAATCCGTTAATGTGAACACGATGTGCAACTTATGAGCTCAGTCCGGCAAATACACAGCTCAAGGTTGTAAATGGACAGCAGATTGAACAATTCCTGGAACTAACGTTTGTGCAAATGGTAAACGGTATTAAAAACTACAAATCATCTGTCAAAGCGTGTTATCCCATATTAAAAATTATCCATTCTTGTCCAAAATAATCAGTATGTTAAAAAATACCCTCCACACCGCGCCGAACTGCCAACACACACATTATAGCTTCCTTATACATACTACATGGCTGTGCTGCGTTTTTCCTTAGTTCCATACTATGGGAAATGCTTTCGTAATTACTTGGTTGTTTTTCGTCCAATAATTGTGATATTTGAAGAGCATTAATGTTTCATCAAAATGTGTGTAGGTACCAAAGCCTAAGTATAGTCTCTAAAACTGGGTTCTTTTAATTAACTTTTGGGAGACGGAGGGAGGTATCCGAAAAGTGGAATTTTATGTGTACTTTCAAAATCTTAGATGTGGTCAAAAACCAGGATTTCGCTACCGATGCTTATCGATTTCATGGAAACTGGGCAAGTTATCGATGACATGAAATTAAACTTAATTTTGTTGACACATAAAATACGTTTAACTTTAATTTCAATTCACAGTATGTACTTAGAGTGCATAGTAATGTAAATATTGTCGGCAACAATAGGGTCACAAATGATGACATTTATACTTACAAATTAATTTAAACTTTGAACTTATTCGGCTGTAATTTAATTAAAGGCAGCTATTTGCCAATATTGTGGTCAATAATTTTATTACTTTTTGAACAAATACAATGCAGTCGACAGCACCCAACTGCAACGTTCTTATATTTATTTTTGCTGTATGTTTTTTGGTCTGTTTGTTGGACCCATAATATTGGATAAATGACAAATAAACGCGTGTAGTTTGCATTGTGTCGGTTGATGATATCATTTAATTGAATTACATTTGAAATTAATGAATGCAATTAATTTGAGTTTCCGTTAACTTTGCTATATTTACTTTTAACACATACATGGAAAAATATATTGGAGTACACAAACTGCCGACAGGTTGAGTGCTTTCACAGAAAACTTATCCAAATTCTTTCTGAACTGTGCAAATGTGGTAAACATTTCTATTATTCATTGTCAATAATAAACTCATTATTCCGCCAAAGGACTTTCAAATCGTAGTGTAAATGCACGCACTCATATAACACACAGTCTCTCTCCCATTATTCACTGCGTGTGTCTTGTTATCAAATAATTAGCATACTTTTGCGAGCAGTCGCCATTTTTGATTGATGGCAGGCAACGGAAACTGGCGCACAGGCGAGACACATGCACACACACACACAGGCACACACATTTAAATGTCCGCTAAGTCCGAGCTTTAGTCAGTCTGTTAAATGAAGTGCTAATCGACGTAAATATTAATGGTTGTCCTGGATAAAAGGATTGTGGCAGTTGACCACAGCAAAAAAACAGGAATGTGAAAATGTGTGACACCCTGCAGACACACAAGTGTGTGGCAATTAGCAAGGCTAGTTGGGATGAAGTTAAGCACGTGCAAAAAAGGCAAATCAACGGCAGAGAAAGGGTGCCATTTGAAAAGCATGCCACAAGATGCTTAGACACACACACACACAACCTGTGAAAGAAAAACTAATATAAGAAGGAAGCACAATATTTTTGCCATGGCAATGACAAATTGAAACCAAAACCCAAATTGAAACCTAACAAACATATATATGTACTTCTACTATTTTAATAGGATAATTACGAAATATTGCCAAGTGTCCGTGTGTGTGTGTGTGTGTGTGTGTGTGTTGCAGCTATGAACTAAGCGTGCGTGTTTGTGGGCGCTGGTCTGTTTTTAAGTCATGTCTTGACTCTTCAAATATTTCAACATGCGTTAAATGCGTATTTTCTGCATTGCATAAAACATGAATCATGAATTTCTTTTCGTTGTTGTTATTGATATCCTTATTGCTTTGTGTTTGCACATATTCTATAAATGTAAATTATACTATATTCGAGTAGCACACTCTATAATAAGACCCATACAATGCTCCCGCATACATATACATATACATATAGTCAATTGGTTAAAGGTACAAGAAAGAGGACAGCATATAAAACATGACAGAGCAGCGCCATTTGTTGCACAGGATGTTAACATCCGGTCTCAATTTACATATACGATCAGATTTCGCCAAACCCTTTAATATTTTTGCAAAGAAGAAACTACATTTTACACAGAAGTTTGAGCTGTAGCGGAAAATTACGTTTAGTATATATTAAATAATAACATAGAACCAACAACTTTCCAAGCTCCAGGTAAATAAAAACTACATTCTCAACCAGGTGAGACAACTTTTAATGCACCTGTTAAAATAGTTTTCTAATTAAAGCTTAGGTTTAGTTAATTAGTTTTTTATCCAATGCACCGAATGAAGCTATTTTCTAAACTACCTCTCAACAAAAAATACGTCAGCAATTTCGGCTGAGCCAGGAGATGCCTTTCAATAAACTGCGCATCCGTTAAAGTTTGCAACTAATTAAATGAATTTAAAGTTATAATGAGCTCAGGTTCATTCCAACGCGTCGTATGAGTGATATGCAAAGCCTTGCAACCAGATACATCTATTATCAAAAACAGAGGGGGCAGCAGGAGAGAACAAGAGAAGGAGAGAGACATACAACTCTATCATCAGCTCAGCTAAACCACAACACACACACACACGAACACAACTGCACGCACACAATAATTTGTGTGTGTTGTGTGCGTGTGTGTGTGTACATGTGCGTGTTTGTTTTAACAATATTATCTGACGGTTGGCGAGCAAACAAATTAATTGTTATGTCGGAACAAACGGCCAGACCAACTTAGTTTAACTGAATAGGTGACACTTTCTAAAGAGGACTTCGTCTATTGTAATCATTCCATCTCACTCTATATATATATCCCTGTCTCTTTCTATTTCACTTAAACTTGCCAATTAGCTGTGCCAAAACTGACTTCGCTTGACTTTAATTAAGTTCCGCCCAAAAATAGGCAGCACAAATAATAACTTTAAGACGCTTTAAGTTTCCTAATAAGGGGTTTCTTTGCTAGCATAAAGTGTGCTGATATTTAAACTGTTGTATTGAAAAGTAATTAGTCTAACATGACCACAATATTGCTTTGGAATTTATTATAAATCGGATCTCTCTTCTTGGGAGGCCAAATCGAAATTGAAATAAATACTAGATTTTTAAACAGTTATTTAAAAGTTCTTTTAGGCGCAAACAAGCTATCAAATCGGAATTGATAAGCTCTAGATAGATACTTGCATACTTGATAACTTTCTATTCTGTTAATTTTATGTGATGGGAATAACATTTGTTTTCAAAAGGTCTTTCAAAAAAATAAAAGTCGCCATGAAAATGCATTTGTGACAATGCCAAGGACAGTAAAAGCATATTTTCAATCTATGAATTTGCGTTAAAAGAGCGGCCAGTGTACATAGGGACAGAAATAGTAGAGATAGTTGCGCTGGGTAAATGCGGCGTATGCGTAATATGAAAAACGCGCTGAAATATTTGCATAATTCTAGAAAGCAATAGCAGAGGGGAAATAAAGGAAACTGAAAAAGGGAAATAGGAAAAAATCATGCCGATAGAAAAAAGAAGAAAATAAGTTACAGCAAATAGCAGCAACATGTTGATACCCCTCATATACAAAGAGGAAAATAACTGTGTGGGCATTAGAGCATAGTTAAAAGATACCAAAAGAGCACAAAACCAAAGCGCAAGGAAAGGAAGAAAAACCAAATCAAATTTCATGCGAATAAAAGGATTTTGCAGTACCCATTCAGAATTTTGTTTGGATTGGAAATATTTAGTTAATGAAGTTGCATTTAATATTAAGAACTCGAAGGTCGGAACAGACCTGCATCACTTTTTATTCTATTCTTGCTAAATTAAACTCTTTTTTTTTTTTTGCTGAACAAAACTTGCTGCATCGGTGCTCGGCTGTAAGCCGAAGAAAACGAAGAAAATTTTTATATTAAAATTCACTTTACAAAATATTTACAAAAGAAAAAATAAACCAAAAAAAAAGGGGCTAGCATTTAATCTTTGACTGAATGAAATGTTCAGTAGAAGTAAATAGAATTTGTATTATCTAATATCTCTAGTGGATATTATCTCAGAGGATTAACATTTAGAGAAGTCGTCGCTGATAATTCTTTGTAAATAGGGCACCAGGATTTCCTATATTCAATATTTAAAACGTACAAATTCTTTGATAAATTGCCATAGCTAAGCATGCTTTCCTTTCCTTTAAAAAAGAGGTGTTGGGGCATTTTGTTTGAACAGGTGAACACAAAGCGGGTGCTTTGTGCCAAAGTGTCCGCTTTTTACGCAACATTTGTCAACCTTTTAAGGCTTATGTGCGTGGGTGTGCATGTGTGTGTGTGTGTGTGTGTGGGTGTGTGTGGGTGTGTGTGTGTGGGTGTGTGTGGGTGTGTGTGTGTGGGTGTGTGTGTGTTGGTCGGGGTTCAAACAAACCAAAAACAGTTTAATTAGGAATATTATTTGCGTTGCCTCGTGCTCGCTGAAATCTAATACGTGAATTATGTTGTAATAAGTTCAATATATTAACTTTCAATTGAGCATGTTCTCATATTACAAATTACGTTTCGAGCAATACAAACAATTCTTATGAACTGCAACACTCGATGAAAAATATTCTCGGAATCTCTTGGTTTTGCTTGTTTTCCTGCTGGCTTGTCCCCTCTCATATGAATGTCATCAATCCGACAGGAAAATATCAAAATTGCATCAGAATGTTGTCATGAATGAGACAAATGCAACAATGAAGCTTTTTCTCTGTGTGTGCATGTGTGTCTCTGTGTGTACATGTGTGCCTGTGTGTGCGCGTGGGCACGCTTCTGTTTTTATTATTATGTGATCCTTTTTTGACCCAATCGAATTTCAATTGTTTTTATTATTACGCATAAATACTTGGAAAACTATTCAATGGTAAATTAATATTTTAGTCTTTTTAATACGGGTTGTTATATTTAGTACATATGAAATTTTATTAAATAACGCTACTTCAAGGGGAAGTAATTTAGTAGAATGTCAAACGTAACTGGCATTAAAACTACAAGTAACCAAAAGTTTTTATTTCATTGTTAGCTCACAAATAAACTAAAAAACAAGTAAGAAGATCTAGTCGGGAGCTCCCGACTATGGGATACCCTGAACCCTCATATTCCAACACCAAATGCAGCGCGCGCTTATAGATAGAGAGTAGCGGGGAGGTGGCGATAGGTATAAAATGAAAGATACTTGATATATATATACTTTTCTAGAAGCTACATGTCAAGTTTGGTGACTATAGCTCTTATCGTTATCGATTATCGGAAACAAGCTTGATCTGCGTAGGAACTAGGAGCACCTACATCTTAAATTTCAAGTCTCTAGCTCTTATAGGTTCTGAGATCCTTGCGTTCATACATACGGACAGACGGACGGACAGACAGACGTACATGGCTAGACCGACTCGGCTATTAATGCTGATCAAGAATATATATACTTTATGGGGTCGGAGATGCTTCCTTCTGCCTGTTATATACATTTGCATTTTGCACAAAAACATAATACCCCTTTTACCCATTTTAATGGGTTCAGGGTATAAAAATGGTGGGAAATCCTCGACAGACACAGACACGAAATCCGTCGTTAATTTGTCCTTGGCAACATAATGCTGATCAATCTGTTGACTGCTTTTAGTTTCTAGTTATTCAATTGTATTAAGTTAACTTGAAGTAAACCACATTCGGTGCAACAGATTTAAAGTTGTTAGCCCAAGCGAATGTCAACGGGCGACGGAGAGAGAAACTCCGTTTGGCAACTAGAAATGAGCACAGAAAGTTTAGAAACTCTACATAAAGTTGAACTTCGATTATCGTTGATAAGAGGGACCAGGCTAATTAGGGATTATAAGAAAATGCTGGCTAAAGGAGGCTTTGTTATGTTCCATGAAATGCATTCATTTGAAACATTCTTTTAAGGTAGTTTGTCTGTCTATTATGCGGAAATAAAACAGAAAGAGATAAATCACGATTAATGGGGCTCGCATCCCTATTAACAGGTGTGACTAATAGATTAATAGAGTTCCCGATAAACGGAATGTATTTGTTAATAGAAATATTTAAACATCGTTTGCAAACTATATAATATATAACTATTCATTCGCATGGGATCTTTATTTACAATCAGCAGTTGTGGTCAACTTCAACAATATATTTTAACAACCGACTAAGCAACAGACTTACAAAGCAAATGCGTAGAATATATAAAATAAATAGTACTAATGATGAATGCATCAAAGCTTTAATACACTCTGCAAGTGGATAAAGAATTAAAAAACATTGCCTTCAGGTGGATCTGAAGTTAAGTGTCAGGCTAGTGCTTGAGTGCAGTGGTTTATTTGGTTTATAATAATATGCCAACAAATCTTAATGTCATTACAAAATTACGTGAAAATATTGCTTTAAATATTTAATTGGCCCATGAATCGATTCATTTGTGGGCGGCAGTTCTTAGTCTAATTAATAGTCATTAACTGTGCTCTTGAAAATATTGAAGTCTTTTTTCTTGTTCTCCCGTCTTTCTCTCTGCCTCTCTAGCCAACACATGGATGTACCCAGGCCACTGCTGCTCCGCTGCAGCTTGTGTCGACGCATTTATGACCCAAGCGATGCCACAAGGTTGCCCAATGAGCTTAACTGCGGGCATAGCTACTGCGCCGGCTGTCTGGAGCAGCCGCCCGGCTACATGAAGGTGTCGTGTCCCCAAAGTGGAAAGGAGACGCCGCTGCCTTCTTTTGGTTCGTTGCCCACCAATGAGAGTTTGCTGTTTGTGCTTGAGTAGATGCCGGCACTGCACCTGGGCATGTTCATGTCGCAGCTGAGGGAGCAATAGTTACAGCCGACTAGCAGCAATCTGGCTAACTCAGCCTGGCCCAACTGGCTGAATGAGGTGGGCTTAGATAGACAGCTTCGCGGCGCCAACGAGCATTGCAATGCCCATGCCATGCCCAATATGACCTGGTGCCAAGCCCGTCTGCGGATGCTGTGCCGTGCCTGTTTCTTGGATGGCGAGCATCATGAGCATCAAATGACGCGTCAACTGGACATGGGCGACATGTGGTGTCGCCTGCTCTGTTAGGAGCCGAGCAAGATTGAGGAGCGCATTATGTACGCCGGAGTGTTGGCCGCGGGCGATATTTCTATGTTGCGCCAACTCTCCGATGCCTGTGACATGGTGCAGCAATATATGCAACAGCAAATGCTGCAGCATGCGCCAACTCTACTAAAAAAGCCACATTCCCGACTGGTGGCTAAGCACCAGGATGCGGACACAGCACGTGGGAAACCTTGCGCTCTGTGAGCTGCTGTGCCTGCTGAACGTGCTGCAGAAGCAGTGCAACAAATTTCAAAAGCAGATGTTGTACATCTGTCATGAGTGTCGTTTGCGTGCGAGCATCCGGGAGGCAGGCCCCTACTCGATGGACTTTGAGCAACCAGCCGGGATCAGAATCGGGATCAGGTGCGGTAGATCCGCTGCCGGCGCTGCCACTTGAGCTGCTACTAACCAACTACTGCATCAATGAATACTGGTTAGCCATTCAACGGCAGCTGATGCCAGCAGATCTCCAGGATGTGGTGAAGGTGGAGGAGACGCTGCAGGGTTGCAGCCGTTGCCATTGGTGTTCTCCCATAATGTGTACAAGCGTTACCATCCCCGTAACGTCAAATAACTGACCCGTCGAATTACTGCACTTGTTGCTGAAGGTGTCGCTGCTGCTGCTGCTGGAGGAGCCGCTGATGTTCTGCCACAACGTATACAAGCGATGGTTGAGGACAACGCTCACAATTGGCTGAATCTACCCAGCAGCTGCCCACAGGAAAGAAACGCAAAATGTGGCACAGCCTCCGCTTCGATTTTTTGCATGGCGCGTTTATTTGCGCTGCGTCATATAACAAATCAAAGCGACAGGCTGTGCCGCTTGCATGCAACCGACAGCAGAATCACATCCAGAAAGTGTCAGTTTTGACTTCGATATTCGAAAGTGTTTCTCAAAATATTCACTCATTCTTCTTCACGTATTTATTTTCAAATTGATTACATCGTAACATTTAGTGGGTGTGTTTGTTTTTTTCTGGTAAAACTTTCTTTAAAAAATCGAGAAAGAAGGGCTATCTTCGGCACGAGTAATGCCGAGTATGGTTATGATATTTTGAAAAAGAAAAAGTTTTTTGTACAACTTAATTTTAGACCGATCGTATATCTATATAAATATATATATTTACAAACAAAATTGAAGAATTATAAAAACAGATTTGGCATATACACATACGCTATAATATCGATTATATTTTAAGTGCTTGTATTACTTGTACTTGTACAAAAAGAAGAAAATTGTTACGAATAGTTAAATGACTAATCCCAAAAAGAATGCTTAAAATATGTTGAAAAATTAAGAAGCAAGGAAGCTTCACAGTTGGCAAATGCTGAATGCAAATTAAAGTTGAGTCGGATATTTGGAATGTGATATAAAATTGAGAAACGCAAAAGACAGAAATATTCTATACTTATGTTGAAAAGATTTTAAATTTACTTAAATAATTGTTTAAAACACATTTACAAGCACACAAAATATATATAATAAAAAAATTAACTTTGAAAGTTATTAATGTCTATATATACACGCATATATTCTTAAAGGAAACCCTAAAAAGTTATTTGATTTCTATGTGTAACAATTAGAAATGTAAAAGCCGAAGATTTCAATAAATGTTGTTCCAGCAGATATTGTTATTTATTATTAAAAGAAGGTGAGGGTGCGAAACACATTTTTTCCACTTCATCGGCGCCGTCATCTGCACAGATTTTAATCGAATCGCTTGATGATTCCTACGGAGGCACATTGATGGCAGCTAATTTGGCGCGTCTACCCAAAGGCACATCCGCATGCTGCTCGTAGGTGCCATATAAGAAACCCATACGCTGATGGCCCGTGGTGCGCCAATAGTTTAAGAAGCGCTCCACTATTTTGGTATTCTCAAACATAACGTTGTCCACGTGACGATAGGTCCGACGATTGAGCGTTATGGCCGACGGCTGACACTTGGAGCAGATGCCCTTGGGCCACGGAGGATGCTCCCGACAGCCGGGCTTGATGCGGCAATTGATGTCATCGAATACAAAATACTTGCCATGATCCATGCCTGAAGTTTGCTTGCGTATGTATGAGTGGAAGGACAAATGCTTGATATTGTGATCCTTAAGATAGCTCTCGTCATACGGTTCCAGCGGGGAGCAGTGTACGCAACGACCATTGGCATTGTGATGGCAACTGGGGCAAGTAAATGAGAATGAAAAACCAATTAGTAAATAATTAAAAAATAACGTTAAAATTCTATGCAATTCAACACAGTTCATTAAAAGCTTATTATGGCATAATTAATTTAATGTTGCTGAATACCATTGAATTACTTAATTTCTTCTTAGAACCTTTAAATATTTTAGATTATAACATCAATTTCCGTGCGAGTGGTGTTTTCTTCAGCTAATATCTAAACTATCAGTTTTTTTAATTTTTGGGATTAAAATTCTTTTATTTACAGCTAATATGCTGTTACTGTAGCTTAGCAACTTTTATCAGCGGGAGGATCGGCGGTTCATAGAAAAAGTAGCTTTGGTTAAAGATAGCTTTATTAAAATATTAACATTGTGTAGAATTTTTATGTACCTGTTTATTTTGCTTCACTAAAGGCGTCGTTTGGCCAGGTCTATAGGCCAAGTCTTCTTCGCCTCCTTAACAGGTTCCTTGCCAGTACGTTAGAGTAATTGCGTAGCTTAAACAGGTAGCTTGTCCTTTGCATTATCTCGTGTGAGAATATAGCATTCGACTACAGAGATTTTTCGCACGGTCTTGGCCTGGATGTTGCGTACTTTGTTAAGGTGCGTCTATGCGGCTATTCCGTAATATATGGAGCCCATATCGCCAGGCAGGGCAAGGATTACCTTACAGGTAAGGACTTTGTTTCGGAGCGAGAGTTGGTTATTTGGGCTTAGCTGCCAGCTCAAACGCCTGATCACTAACAATACAATGCATTGTATGGTTA
This sequence comes from Drosophila ezoana, assembly GCA_035045725.1. NCBI lineage: Eukaryota > Metazoa > Arthropoda > Insecta > Diptera > Drosophilidae > Drosophila > Drosophila ezoana. Next base: position 4,673,668 of record JAWNOU010000051.1, read on the forward strand.
GTGCTACTGTCTATGCTTTGCTTCCAAGTGCAATTTATTTTGAAGCAATGTCTGATAAAATTGTAAGTAAATTCTTTTTGGATTGCTGAAAAGTTTTCATTGCGGTGCTTGGCAGAGTGTGCATGGCGAGTTTATCCTAGCCCCGCGTCGCTGCATGTGCTAAAAGTTTAAAACCAAAGAAGCGCAAGCTACGCTAAACTACAACAACAACAAGCGCAGCCATGTGGCAAAAACAACGGCAATAAGAACAACATGGCCAGTGCTCCAACAATCGGTGTGATCGAGCATAATTATATTTACTATACACTCAATATATTTGGTTTATGCCACAGAGCTGCAAGCAAATGGCTCCCAGCTGGTGGGCAGCATGCTCAAGCATGGCGACATGCTGTATCTAAAACAAACTGCGGGCACTTCATCACGCGTAAGTTTCCATATAATCGTTTATTTATTTAATAAATAATCATCTTTGTCAACTTGCAGCGCACGAGCACTACAGCCATTGAGAACTTGTCATACAATAGCGCCACAAAATTGTCCACAGAGAAGCTTGGCAACAACCCACGTCCCTCCATTAATGTGATCGAGGATGAGGTGGATCTACAGTTGCTTAAATCTGATGGCACCATCAAGCGTGAACGCGATAGTAAGCTGTAAGTGCAAGAGAGAAGGCTCCGAAACAAGACATGGTTATCAAAATTTACTGACAGTTTAGATATAGATAGAAGAAAACACTGTTCGCATGCAAATATATGTTATAATCTAAAATATTTAAAGGTTCGAAGGAGAATCCAGTGAATGCCTAGCAACATAAAATAAATCATATAAGCTTTTAATGTGTTAAATTGCATTGAATTTTAACCTTATTTTCGAATTTTTTACTAATTTGATGTGCCCTTGGCCCTACTCGCCAAGGTAGCGGCCATCTATGAGCCGCCGCAGGAATCATCACGCGATTCGATTAACATCTGTGCAGATGAGGGCGCCGATGAAGTGGATGCCGTAGCCAAAGCATTAGGACTTAAAAAGGTGAGTGCCTGTACAATTTCCTGTTTGGATTTGTTAATGAATTAAATAAATGTGACAGATTGGCTGGATCTTTACGGATCTGATTACGGAAGATGCCAGTGCGGGCACTGTGAAACAAATACGCGGCATTGAGACACATTTTCTCACCGCTCAGGAGTGCATATCAGCGGGTGAGCTGCAGAATCGTCATCCCAATCCATGTAAATATGCCACAAATGGCACTTTCGGCTCTAAATTTGTGACCATTTGTGTGACTGGTGAGTGTTAGATCATATAATAATATCCAGCATTTCGTTATACTATATTCTTCCCTAATCTCTTTAAAAGGTGATCAGACTAAGCCCTGGTGCGTGATAATTGTCTGCGCGAACCGACTGATCAACAATATGTGCCGGATTTTTTCTATAAGTTACTTGTCCTATTTATATATAAGATACCCTAATATAATCAGATTGGTGATTGTAAAAGTGATTCGTTACTCAAAAACAGAACAGTTTCCTACTAATATACACATGTGTGGTATCTGCATTTATTTTCTTCTCTAAGATTTTCATGTTGGGCTCAAATCTAACTTTGGTTTTGAAATAAGGAAGCAAGAGACGCAGGGAATTCAGGAAAAAGTACATTAGGGGTTTTTTCCTTTAGATTACGTAAAGAAAGCATTAAATGCAAATACTTGAATATATTTTAGACGAAAAACCTTTGTATGGAGATGTTGTAATGTAATCTGTTGACATAACTAGATGTAGATAAAAAGGATGCTGCCTTTAAATCAATTGTTGGGCTTTGAAACGAGTTTAATGTGTTTCGCACCCTCACTTTCTTTTAATAATAAATAACAACATTTGCTGGAACAACATTTATTGAGATCTTCAGCTTTTACATTTTTCATTGTAATACATTGAATTCAAATAACTTTTTTGGCTTTTCGTTAAGCATATATGCGTGTATATATAGACATCAATAACTTTCAAATTTAATTTTTTATATATTGTTTTTTTTTTTTTTGGCACATTTGTCCCATTATCTCCGATTTGATAATTTGAATCGCTGATAAGCTTTGTTAATGTCAAATTGAAATGCCCAATTTTCTCCAATTAGCGAGCTTATGGATTTGATTTGTAATATGTAATTTGTACGGGTCATCAATGCTTTGAGAACCTCTATGTAATTCACCGGTACGTTGAGGGAATCGTACTTTCCATTTGCAAATATGAATAGACACTTAAATACATACATTCAGACATTAATACATTTAGATATTTTGTTTGATTATGTTCATAACATTTCAATTGTAAATATTTCAAATGTAAATATAATTGCATCTAAATATAATAGCGTAAGAAAACATAAGAAAAACTGTAAAATAGTCACTTGAAGTGAGATTAATTGAGCTTGAATCAATTAAATTTAAAATCTTTTCAACATAATTGCAGAATAGGGCTGTCTGTTGCATTTCTCAATTTTTTATCACATTCCAAGTATTCGACACAACGTTAACTTTCATTTGCATTCAGCATTTTTCAATTGTAAATCTCCTTTTTGTATTTCACATTTTCAACACATTTTAAGCAATATGTTCGGGATTCTTCGTTTCTTCTATTCGTAACAATTTTCTTCTTTTTGTGGCTCTTTCTAACTATCCTACGATTGAATTGAAATACCTAACTTTTTTGAAAAATAATTTTTAAATTAGATTAATGACGCAAACTCTAAACAATTAATCAAAATAGGAATGAACTAAGGAATACAAAGTGTAGAATAGTGTATGTTAGGAATATTGTAATTTTCAATATAGTATATATTTTTTTATAATTATTTTCCCTGTATGTTACTGTATATTTGAGACTAAAATGTTCTTTTAAAGTATTTGAGCTCTTGATTACTTTCAAACTTGGATGGTTTTAAGTTGCTTTGACTTAGTTTGAGAGTTTTCTCATAAAAATGTTGAATACCTTTGATTTACGGTCTTAAAGTGTTGCACAATTCAGTTTTAAATAGTTGTCCACTTTGATTACTTTGATATTTTGAAATTACTGTATGCATTGTTGTTGACCAACTGAATGTTAAATCCTTTCCGATATATGATAATATTAATATTTTACCAGTATAAAGTAAAGAAATTCATAGATATTCGTTAGATCAGTTGTTACAAACAATTGTTTACATTGAATATAGTCAGCATTGAGTCAGATTTATCGATGAATTTTTCAGCTTCAAGAAATACATATTTGTAGTACTTATAACTAATATATCTTAGATTTAGTTAAACTCCAACTTTGTCCAGGTATCTCCGTAGCGCCCAACACTCTTTCACTCTTTCTTTTGTCTGTAGTAAATCTTGTTGCTGTTGCACATGTATTTGATCTAAAGAATATATGTGGGTCTTCTTCTGCATTTCAAAAAAATTTCAAAGCTTTTTATACTCTGTAATCTGCAAATTCAATTATTGCAGGTATTACAAACACTCAAAATACGATTGATAGAATAAATATGTTTATAATTATGTATATATATATATGCGTCCCTGTAAGTTTTTTTCCTTTTTGATATCATTAAAAATGTTTTCATGTATATTTGAAAGTTTTTCTCAAAATATTCACTCAAGTTGGTTTAAGTGTATTCCATGTTTAGTCTTGTGCTGAAGTTCTTCAACTATTTATTATTGTTCAAAATGATTACAGGGTATTAGTCGAGTTGGGCCGACCTATATGTTTATGTTGTTGACAAATTTTTGATAAAATTTCTTTAAAAAAAATAGCATCCAAAATTTGTTTTTTTTTTGAAAATGCTTATCAAAAGATTTCTCTTATTCATTTCAAGCACTCAAAATATATTGACTCTATGGATTATAAGTATACCCATACATGTATATATAGATTTCTTTTAAATATATATAGATTTCTTTTAAATATATTTTTTCAAGATATCAACCTTTGTGTACTTTCTGGACTCGTCGTATTGTGTATGTTTTGTATATCGTTTTGTAACATGTTTCAAGTCAAAATTGACGCTTTGTGGATGTGATTGCAAGCTTTGAGTGCGCTGCGTCACATCTTTACGTTGATTTACTGTGCGCAGCTGCTGGTCTAGATTCAGCCGATTGTAGGCGTTGTTTTCAAATAGCTGAGCTGCCGGAAAAGGCTGCAGTATTGCAGCGTTTTCCCCATCCTCATCCTCCTTCCCCTCCTTCTCCTCTTCCACCAGATCTGCTGGACACAGCTGCTGTTGAAGTGCCCATTCATAAAAATTGTTAAGTTGTAGCGATACCGATTCCAGTGTGTCCTGTGCCTCTTGTTCACATTGGAGACACGACCCCTTCATTTTGATGCGCAACTGCTCCAGACAGCCGGCGCAGTAGCTATGCCGGCAGTTAAGCTCCTTGGGCAACCTTGTGGCATCGCTTGGGTCATAAATGCGTCCACACAAGCTGCAGCGGAGCAGCGATTCCGGTGGCCTGGGTACATCCATGTGTTGTCTTGAGAGGCAGAGAAATGAGATGAGAACAAGAGAAAACAAGACTTTAGTTAATGTCTATTAAATGGACTGAGAACTGCCTCCCACATCCAAACCCACCCACACGCACGCATCCAACAAAGGACATCAAGCATCAGCAGACAAAATGAATCGATGCAGAGGCCAATTAAATGTTAATAGCAATATTTCTACGTAGTTTTGCAATGGCAACTGGCAAGGGATTATTTATTATTGTTGGCATATGATAATAAACCAAGCTAAGCCAATGCATTCAAGCACTAGCCTGGCACTTGAATTCAGATCCACCTGAAGGACTGGCTCTTCTAGAAAGCGCATCTAATGAGCAATGCCAATTTTTTTTACTCCCTTATCCACTTGCAGAGTGTATTAAAGCTTTGATGCATTCATCATTAGTACTATTTATTTTATATATTCTATGTATTTGCTTTGTAAGTTACTCGGTTGTTAAAATATATTGTTGAAGTTGACCACAACTGCTGATTGTATATGAAGATCCCATGCGAATGAATAGTTATATATTATATAGTTTGCAAACGGTGTTTAAATTTTTCTATTAAAATGTACATTCGAAATGCCTTTATCGCGAACTCTATTAACCAGTCGCAAATGTTAACAGGGATGCGAGCCCCATTAATCGTGATTTATCTCTTTCTCTTTTGCCATCGCATAATAGAAGTCATTCGCGATTTAAAATCAACCGCAAACTACCTTAAATGCATTTCGTGGAACATAGCAAAGCCTCCTATAGCCAGAATTTTCTGATAATCCTTAATAAGCCTGGTCCCTGGTATCAACGACAATCGAAGTTCAACTGTTTGTTTCTGAACTTTTTTCTCTCTGTGTTGCCTGCTGCCATTCTCTTGGGCTAACAACTTTAAACCTGTTGCCCCGAGTGTGGTTTACTTCAAGTTAACTAAATACAATTAAATAACTAGAAACTAAAAGCAGTCAACAGATTGAACAGCATTTTGTTGCCAAGAACAAATTAACGACGGACGTCGTGAAAACTTTTAAGGCCTTGCCGTGTCGGTGTCTGTGTCTGTATCTGTATCTGACAACGATTTTCCACTAACTTTGTAAGTTTATTTTAAAGCTAACAATGAAACAGATACTTTTGGTTACCCGCAGTTTAAATGCGACTTAGTTTTGACATTCTACTACAGTTACTTCCCCTTGAAGTAGCTTTATTTAACAAAATTCCATTTGTACTAAATATAATAAACCCTATGAAAAAGACTCAAAAGTTATTATACCATTGAAAATTTTTACGTATAATAATAAAAATAATTGAAAGTCGATTGGTTCAAAGAGGTATCACATAAAAACACAAGTGTGTGCACCCGCACACAGGCCCACACAGGCCCACACACACACATAGAA